>JALXJV020000003.1:33651667-34105528 GCA_024633595.2 Lepomis macrochirus
TAGGTATATAACAGTGGTGGGAAGTACCATTTAAGTACTGCACTTAAGTACAACTTCAAGCTACAGGTACTAAGTGTTTTGTTACAGATTTAACTACCAACTTTGACAAGTTGTCAAAACTAGATCCACCTCGACAAGCATCAACTTAAAATGCTCCCTAAATGTTAATACTTCGAGAATAATAATCCACTAATTACTATGTAACATGCCTAATTGGGCCATTCTGCATTATTTTACTTTTAATAACTTACTTAATGTAAGTCTGTTTGGCTGTAAGTACTTTTGCAGATACTTAGGTATCGAACACAGTTCTATTTTTTGTGGTGGTGGTGGCGCAGTGGATAAGACACATGCCTTTGGTGTGAGAGACCTGGGTTTGAATCCACTGTGAGACACCAACGTGTCCCTGAGCAAGACACTTAACCCCTAGTTGCTCCAGAGGCGTGTGACCTCAGACTTATATAGCAATTGTAAGTTGCTTTGGACAGAACATCCTTAACAGTCCTGGATATGTATAGATATGCACACACATTATCAGGATCCATTAACCATTGTGTCCTGCTGATTGTGTCCATTTATATATGTATGCACTGCTACAAGTATTTTGGTGCATGTATAATACTGTGAAGATTTTGACATTTATGATATTGTGTATTTTTTAAAAATGTTTTTCTCTTGTTTTAGAAATTTTAGTGATTTCATTGGTAGCTTACATTTTTGAAGTATGAGATTGTTCTTGGGTCCTATTGTGTGTTTTTTGAGTCATATGTCATATGTATTTATCTAGTGTTATGTTTATCTGCTTTTTTTCCTCTAAATTATTTGTCTATTGATATATAAGGCACCAGTAAGATTTGTGAGTATGTAGGTGTATGAGTGCATTTATGATATTATTCTGATGTGCATTCAGTATACAGGTATCTACATTCATTTCATGGAAGTATGAATTAATGTTTTGTAATGGTTGCCTTATTTAATGAGGAAGTAGGTGATTGGTGGAGATAAAATAAGTCACCTCCTATAAAAGATGGCTTCTCACTGTGTGGCACCACCTGAAGAGGGTCTAGTGCCGAAATGTTGTGTTAATATATTCTTTGCAAGTTAGACAGTGTGCAGGAGTTTTCTTTGGCTAAGTCGCTTTGGATAAAAGCGTCAGCTAAATGAATAAATGTAAATTTTTACACTGTGTCATAATTACTTTTGTTTACTAGAAGGACCACTGGTGATGAGACAGACAAGGGAAACACTGGGACTGAACTAGGAGAAAAATAATTCTATATAACTGTAATTTAATTTTTTTGTACTTCTTTCATTTTAGTACATAATCATTAATAACATGTGGCAGGGAGTTTGCTAACTGACACCTGCCCAATCAAAAGCATCATGAGACACTGTTGTAAAATGTGAAATCAAAGTGAAATTTGGCGTTTTGAAAGTCATGCTGAAGAAGTATGTTCATACTGAAATAAAAATGAGAGGGAGAGAAAACTTAGTCATTCTGAGTTCCTCCGCTTGGTCACACTGACCTCTTGTGGCTGAGCTTATCTGAACAACTCACTGCTCATTATGTTCATATAAAGCACAGATGCCAGTTCATGAAACACTGAAGGACCTATAGCTTTCATAATAACCCTTACATTGTGTAGATACTGTGAGTTACAAACCATACATTTTTTATGAACATTTGTGTTTTTGTTGTGGTCGTTTTGGTGAGATGGGGAAGCTTTCTTTGAGAACACGTTCTTTTAACAGTAAATGCAACAGTAAACAGCCACAAATCTGCATGCACGCATGCATTTATGCCAGAGGATTGCACAGTATTCAGTGATACCTCAGATATCTCAGCTACATGAGCATTAATAACCCCACTTTCAGAAAGGCATTGATTTATCTAATTATATCTTTAAATGTGCTTAAAATTATGGGACTTAATTAGTTGTCAGTTAGTGCCATCAATAAATTAATCGGTAAAATGGGCTTATCTAGACTACAAACACTATGCTGCTGTTACCATTTTATACCACCGAATATCTATGTAATATCTTTGATATTAATTCTAGTAGGAAGCAGGTATTGTGTTGTACACACTCATCAGCCATAACAGTATGACCACTGACAGTTGAAGTGAATAACACTGATTATCTCATTACCATGGTACCTGTCAGTGGCTGGGATATATTAGGCAGCAAGTGAGCATTGAATTCTCAAAGTTGAAGCAGGAAAAATTGGCAGGCATGAGGACAGACCACTTCTGGACCCCCTCCAATCCTGCCATCTTCAGAGGTTTTCAATGACTCTGCTGTGGTTCGAATGTATCAGCAAGGGTGATGAGGTTGAGTACAGAGCTGTGATGGGGGACTTTGTCACATTGTGTAAGCAGAACCATCTGCAGCTGAAAGACTAAGGAGCTGGTTATGGATCTAAGGAGAGCCAAGGCACCAGTGACCCCTGTTTCCATCCAGGGGGTCAGTGTGGACATTCTGGAGGATTACAAATACCTGGGAGTGCACTTGGACAATAAACTGGACTGGACCAAGAACACCCAAGCCCTTTACAGGAAGGGCCAAAGCCGTCTCTATTTTCTGAGGAGGCTGAGGTCCTTCAACATCTGCCGGACCATGCTGAGGATATTTTAGTCTGTAGTGGCCAGTGTTTGCTGTTGCATGCTGGGGCAGCCGGTTGAGGGTAGCGGACGCTAACAGACTCAACAAACTGATCAGCAAGGCCAGTGACGCTGTGGGGGTTGAGCTGGACTCTCTGTCAGTGGTGTCAGAGAGGAGGATTCTGTCCAAGCCACACGCCATCTTGGACAATGTCTCCCACCCACTGCATGACGTGCGGCCCAAACACAGGAGCACTTTCAGTGCAAGCACCATCTCTCCAAAATGCACCGCAGAACGCCACAGGAAGTCATTCTTGCCTGTGGCCATCAAACTCTATAACTCCTCCCTCTAAGTGGCTGACACACGGACACTTAGCTAGTTATTAAACTGGACCTTATTATCTGTTTTTGTGCAATATCTGTTTAACAATTAATGTGCAATATTCTCTGCTGCTATTTATTCACTAGTACTGTTCTACCATAACAATTCTTTAATAATGTAAACATTGTACATACCTACACTCCGTCATATTTTTCTTTATATTTTATATTTAGCCTATAGGCTACTCTTATATTAATATTTTTCTATATCCACTTACCTTCTATTATTATTTCTAATCCTTACGCCTTGATATATGTGCAACTGTGACAAAAGAATTTCCCCTTCTGGGATCAATAAGGTATTTCTGATTCTGATTTCTGGAAACCTGCCATTCATGCGGAAGTAACTTTGAGACATATCACCTACTTAAGCATTGTTGCAGACCATATACACCCTTTCATGGAAACGGTATTCACTGATGGCAGTGGCCTCTTTCAGCAGGATACTGCGCTCTGCCACAAAGTAAAATTGGTTCAGGAATGGTTTGAGGAACACAACAATGAGTTTTGTGGGTTTGGCTTGGCTTCCAAATTCCCCAGATCTCTAACCAATCGGGTATCTGTAAGATCTGCTGCTGGACAAACAAGTCGGCCCCATTGAGGCCCCACCTCACAACTTGCTGCGCAACCTGTTTCTAACGCACTAGTGCCACAGCACACCTTCAGAGGTTTAGTGGTGTCCATGCCTCGGTCAGGGTTGTGTTCATAATGTTATGGCTGATCGGTGTATATTCAGAGTAAGAGTATGGTCCTCCTTTTAGTTTAGTGATTAATAACTATTACATATATATTAAATAACGAACACACACATATATATAAAAAACAATGATGTATTATTTCCATTGCTGTGCTCTCATTGGCTATCTCAGGGCTGCGTCAGTGTTACGTGCCTTCCTATTGGCTGCCGAATTGACGCCTATTTCTTCCTGTCCTAAACCAGCTGCGTGAAGGTGAATCCGGCCCGTCTCTCACTCTACTCGTCGCTGGAAGCACTCGCTCCCCGTCTCCTCCTCCTCCACCTTCACCGGGATCATCTGCCGTGCCCTGAGCCATGTCCATATTCAGCGATGTCCCGCAGGCCCCACCGGTAGCGGTCTTCAAACTGACTGCTGATTTCAGGGAGGACAGCCACCCGCAGAAGGTGAACTTGGGAGTTGGAGGTAAGAGATGGTCGCTAATGCTAACGCTATGTTAGCTTGCTAGCGGTGAGTCGCCAAGTGTCCAATTGCAGTCCTTCCTAGTTCTGTGAGCCAATGGGGTTTGAACATGACTTCCCTGCCCTAGTTCTGTGAGCCAATTGGGTTTGAGCATGAGGATTAGGGTTCCGTTATATGAAGTAGGCTACGGAAACTTTCTCTTATTTCATGTTAATAGCACACCAATGACTGTGTTTGCCTTTCCTCAGATGTTGAGCTTTGAGTGTATATATTTGACGCGGTGCTGCTGTTCATGCCGTTAAACATTAGCAGCTCTTTGATTTGACCTTCGGTACAAGCTAGCAGTGAAGCTAACGAGTTGACAGTATTCATGCTGACAAGAGAAGCTAACTTAACACTTAAATTACAGCCTCTACATCTCTGATACTGGAGGACATGACACGCAGGAAAGCATAACCCTGCTCTTTCACTGTTTACTCAAAAGCAGGTTGACTAGACTAGAGACTGTTTGTCAGGATGTAACGTTAAACGTTATACAGCAGGGTTCTCGCTTTCTTCCACTGTCTCACCTGTGTCCTTGAACGCATCATTCCCTACCAGAGTCACTTGGTAGTTAATCTGATATGTATTCTATTAATATATTCTAATATGTTTTATTGTCATAGGGTTGAGGGAACTCATGCCAACCAGACTACAGCTACCCGGGCTTGCTTTGGGTTAATAACAACATTTATACTCTTTCCTTGATGGTCTGGGGAGCCAGAAATATGAATAAATTTTCTTTTCAGAATAAAGCAGTAGATGATAACAAACAAACCTTGGAATTTGTTATCCATGACATTTTAAAAATAAAAAACACATCATCATTCATTTAACTCATCTTTAATGACTTCACAACGCTGTAACTTTATAGAAAGTTAGTCATTTAAGTCTAAGAAAACATTAAAATGACCACAAGATATGTAGTCTTATATCATGATATGGATATGTTAATAAACAGTTAAACACTCCTCAACAGAAATGTTTACCTGTTGAGGAGGGCCCAGCTACCTTATATGGTTATTAAAGATCACCTTGTCTTTTGGTGCAACATGGACTCACTCAGCTGCACTTTTGCATCTCATTGTCTACTTACCTTTTAAACCTCTAGCTGATCTAGACTTGTACTTTGTGGAAATTAAGTCCAGAAAGACAGGTTTTTGCCACATGATCCACTCCGATGCCATGAGCCATGGCGCTCTGCAATTTTGGCCCTGAACTGTTGGAAGTCTTATATTGTAATCTGTGTATATTGTAATCTGGCACACTAAATTAGGCAAATAGCAACAATCTACTTGTCTGACCGTAGTGACCATCTGCAGCTGTGGTGAAGGCCTGATATTTGATACAGCTCTGCGCAGGCCCTCATACAGTATGACGGAGAGTTCTTAAGGAGTCAAATATGTGCACACACACACCTAATTTAGTCTGGCTGTTAAGGGCGACCTTCAGAGACTGTGTGACATTACATACAATCAAATAGTATTTGACTCACTCACACACTTTACCTCTGTCTCTCTTTATTTGTGATCATTTCAGACTAAAAGGTTGTTGCTCAGCATTACATTTAGGTTGCATACTTTTGAAATAAAACATGTTAAAATATAACAGTGTTTCAAGGAATGGTGCAGTATTGTAGGGTGATATGATGATATAGGCTCTGAAAGGAAGATATTTTGCATAATATTTTGTAGATGGCTGAGAAAATGTACAATATCTGACCTGAAGACAGATTAAAGTAAAGTGAAACCTGAATAAAATAGTGAAGGAACATATCTCCTGTACTCAGGCCTCTCTTGCAAAATAGATCTTGAGCTCAATAAGATTACTTGATTAAATAAAGGTGGTATATAAATGAGGCAGTATCTTTTGGAATAATGTTGTTCATCGCGCCAATAGAGTTCCACAGACTTGGCAAGGACATTGAAGCTGTCCTGGTGGTGGCCTGACTCCATACTAACGCACTTCTTATCGGGTTTTTGTTTTTTATTTCTCACCCATCTGTATATCTAGCAATAAATAAATAAATATGGGGTGGTGATGAAACAGTGGGTAAGACGCACAGCTTATGAGAGATGGGTTCAATTGCCATCTGTGACACTGTCCACCAATGTGTCCCTGAGCAAGACACTTAACCCAGTTGCTCCATAGATGTGCGAACTCTGACCTAAATAGCAATTGTAAGTCACTTTGGATAAAAGCGTCAGCTAAATGAATAAATGTAAATGTAAAAAATACATATTTGGTTACGTACTGGTTTTGGCCAAATTAAAAAAATGTGGGTTTTATTTGCAAACTATGTGGGTTTAGGAAAATAGCACAGCAACAAATACAAAACATTTTTTGTGCAAGTACTTAAGAATACCGTTGAACATAATCATGAATTGGATGACTGGAAACACTTTGTTGGAGTAAAAATTTACTAAAGTTTTTATCCAGATTGAAATCCAGCTGTGACTAACATTCTGCATTACTGTCACCAGATTTAAAGCTGGAACTAGAAGGCTTTGTGGCTTATTGATAAGGTGCTGTGTTGATTTGTGTTCCCTCCAGCTTACCGTACAGATGACTGCCAGCCCTGGGTGCTGCCGGTGGTGAAGAAGGTGGAACGGCTGATTGTGGAAGACGACAGCCTGAACCACGAGTACCTGCCCATCCTCGGTCTGCCCGAATTCCGCTCCGCCTCCTCCAAGGTCGCCTTAGGAGAAGACAGCCCCGCTATCAAGGAAAACAGGGTGAGACGCTTATTTAAACATTGTCCAAAACCAGGTTAACATTTAAGTCAGACTAAGCTGTTGAGGCTGCATGTGTACATTATACAGTGTGTGCACCCCCTAAATTATAGTAGTGACCATTTTAAAATATATCTTAAAGGAACAGTCCAACATTTTGGGAAATGTGCTTGTTTACCTTCATAACCAGAGTCTGATAAGAAGATCAATATCCGTTTTGTTTGTATGTGCTCAGTACAGAACAGTCTGGCACATTCTGGAGTTTAGTCAAGCTTAGCACAAAGATGAAATTGAAAGGGAATTTTTTCTTACTCTGGGTAAAATGATAAACTAGTGTGCTTCCCAAAACTTTATTTATAGCTTCTTTTATGTTTTTAGATTTTATATTAGTATTAGTGTTGCTGATGTTATTCTTAATATGCTTAATAATGTTGTTTGTTTGCTTTTTAAGTCTTAGAAACTTTTGGCTGTAGCTTGGATTAAAGCCGTTGTAACCTGGGCTCTTGTAATCTGTGACAGGAATGTGTCATTCATTTTAGTATTTTACAGATTAAGTATTATTTGTGAAACCCAAATAACTCTCATTTCAATGTCACTAATTGTTAGTTTCAAGTATTTATACATTCCTGAGTTGTTTCATTTAGTAAATGTTTAACCATTTTTGCCGTCTTTATTCTTCTCATATTATTTATGTTTCCCTCCTGCTGTCTTCTCTCTCAGGTGGGAGGGGTCCAGTCTCTGGGTGGGACAGGTGCGTTGCGGATCGGGGCAGAGTTCCTGCGGCGTTGGTACAATGGCGTCAACAACACGGCCACGCCCGTATACGTCTCAGCGCCTACCTGGGGTTAGTAGACAGCTGAATAGCAAATAACATGGTACTACTGTAATATGGAAATGGAGTGCTCTACATCCTCAAATGTCTTAGAACATTTGATAACTTTGTCTTAAGTTTACACTGTTCTTGATGAACGGACATTAGGAATAAGGCTCACAGCCCATTTCATATTTGATTTGAGATGTGTGAATGTTTGAAACATCTGCTGTATGTTCTTCTTCCTCCCAGAGAACCACAATGCTGTGTTTTCTGACGCTGGTTTCAAAGACATCCGTCCCTACCACTACTGGGATGCTGCTAACAGGGGCCTAGATTTCTCCGGGCTCGTGGATGACCTGGAGGTGAGGAAGGACGTGCATCTTCACGTCGCAATCACTCAACAAAATAAATCGCCATGTATCATCTAATTATCCCTGCGTATAAAAAGGTCAGGTAACAGGTCATCAAATAAAACTTTTTAAACAGTTGTAGGTATTCTGTAACACTAAATAAAACAAGAATGGTGGAAATATAATGTGAAATGGAGGGGAAACGCTACTATTAGGTTAAAAAAAATTGTAGCTGACATAAATTGAGCTGTTTGGGTATATTTGGGGTTAACTAATGGATGTTACAGACTCTTAGGACAAGTGGCAGCATGACTAAACTGTGACATGTGACTAAAATTCTCTTCCTGTTCTCACTTTGTCCCGTGACTTGTGTTTGCCTCTTGCATCACATTCATGCACATGTCAGTGATGTTTGTAACATTTTACTGATTAACTACTTACAGTTAATACTGTACTTGACTGGCTTTATAAGATACTGATAATTTAACCAAAACCCCCAAATTTCCTCTTGAGTATAATTCATTGAAAGGCCTCTGAAAACAGCAGTCAGACAATCAAGATTTGAATATGGTTATATTATTTGATCAGAGTCTCCCTTTCTCAACAGAAAGCTCCAGAACACTCAATCTTTGTCCTCCACGCCTGCGCGCACAACCCCACCGGCACCGACCCGACCCAGGAGGAGTGGAAGAAGATCGCAGAGATCATGAAGGTAAGACTGTGTTGTTGCTCTAGTTTTTCCAGATTCATATACATGTCAGGGTGTTAGAGGTGTCACATGCCTTTAACACATTCCGCCACAGGCTGTTTTCAGGCTCCTCCATTAAGCAAAACGTAGTGTAACCAAATCTGTTCGCATATTACATCATTATGAAGAAGTGTTTTCTCATGTTTTACCGTTGTTCCTTGTTATATTTTGTATTTTTTGTGTCTCCTTTTCTCTAGAGGAGGAACTTGTTTGTGTTCTTTGACTCAGCTTACCAGGGTTTCGCCTCTGGCAGTCTGGAGAAAGATGCCTGGGCCATTCGCTTCTTTGTCTCAGAGGGTTTTGAGCTGTTTGTAGCTCAGTCCTTCTCCAAAAACTTCGGCCTTTACAGTGCGTACACATGATATCCATACACATAAAGACTTGCACACACATTTTACAAAGTCCTAGGTGGCCAAAAATAGGGTTAACCCCCAAAAATATTTTATACATACAGAGTTTGCACATTGTTAGTAGAATCCTCACTCATACTCATTCTATGTTCTAATGTGGTCCCTCTTTTTCTGCTGCTGTTATCAGATGAGAGGGTTGGCAACCTGACCGTGGTTGCCCAGGACAGTGAGAACCTGAACCGCATCCTGTCTCAGATGGAAAAGATTGTCAGGACGACTTGGTCCAACCCACCGTCTCAGGGAGCACGCATCGTCAGCAAGACCCTCAACAGCCCCGAGCTCTTTGCTGAATGGTATGCTCCTACTGTTGACGCTCCAGCATTAGCCAGTTAGTATTGGCTAACTCACTTCTGCAGTTGCGTCATGACCGAAAGAACAAGATCGCGGGTACAAGCGGCCGAAATGGGATTCCTCAGGCGGGTGGGTGGTGTCTCCCTTAGAGATAGGGTGAGAAGCTCAGCCATCCGACAGAAGCTCAGAGTAGAGCCGCTGCTCCTTTGCGTTGAAAGGAGCCAGTTGAGGTGGTTTGGGTATCTGGTAAGGATGCCTCCTGGACGCCTCCCTAGGGAGGTGTTTCAGGCACGTCCAGCTGGGAGGCGGCCTCAGGGAGGACCCAGGACTAGGTGGAGAGATTATATCTCCACGCTGGCCTGGGAACACCTTGGGATCCCCCAGTCAGAGCTGGTTTATGTGGCTCGGGAAAGGGAAGTTTGGGGTCCCCTGCTGTATCTGCTACCCCCACGACCCGACCCCAAATAAGCGGATGAAGATGGATGGATGGGTGGACTTCTGCAGTTGCATTTGCTGCCAAGTGTTGGAATGTTACCATGTTAAATGTATGCATTTTAAATAGTTAATATTAAATATTTACATGTTAACATGTCTGGAATCAATCACTTTTCCCCGCATTATCAATTGCAAATTTATTAATTGAATCATAATCATTTTGTTGCACCACTGTCATGTGCAGTCTTGCATATCTGTAATTTATAAATCTAGCACACAGTATGCCAATGAGAAAAGCTAGTGTACATGCTTTGAGAACATCACAGTGAACTCAATGTATCTCAGTTTCTCAAGTTTCTATCTTCTCTCCGCTCCTCTCTGTAGGAAGGGTAATGTGAAGACCATGGCAGACCGTGTCCTGTTAATGAGGGATCAGCTGAAGACCAAGCTGCAGGGTCTGGGTACCCCAGGGACCTGGGACCACATCACCCAGCAAATCGGCATGTTTAGCTTCACCGGCCTGAACCGTAAGTAAAAAGCGTTTGTCTCGCTCACGCACACATACATAGAGGCACATTGAGTTATTAAAACAGAAATCCTGTCAATATCAGGTTTGCTAAGTCAATGAAGACACCACCCTTAGTTTGTGTCAGTAATTATCTGTCAATGTGAGGTGTTCCGACAAGGGGTGTGACGAGATTAAAACATGCCAAGATTTCTGGTCAGGTTAAAAGCTCAAGTGACT
Source organism: Lepomis macrochirus (assembly GCA_024633595.2). Lineage (NCBI taxonomy): Eukaryota > Metazoa > Chordata > Actinopteri > Centrarchiformes > Centrarchidae > Lepomis > Lepomis macrochirus. The sequence continues at coordinate 33,662,372 of JALXJV020000003.1, forward strand.
CATTCAATTGATATTTGCACATGCTGTTACACCCACAGAATGTTTAAAATATATAACTGATAATGTCGACTTATGGAGCAAATCAACTTGGGTTGTGTGATGTCTACATTGAAACATCAGGATGGACGATGGCATTGGGGGCGCCCGAAGGGGGATAGCGGTCGTCTTTTGTGCATGTGTTCATTCACACAGAACATAACTCGGTTAAAAACTTGGTAGCCTATGACGCTAAAACTCTCGGTGGGAATTTTACAAGCAAGGACCAGGTAAAGCAGCATTGAACTCACAGGGTGCAGATGTTGGTTTTGGTTGTTTGATAGGCTGCGTCATTAACACAAGCGGCTCACCTGCTGCCGTGAAAATGGATCCGGGGTGGGAAAAATACGGAAAAAAGACAAGTTTTGTGTCTTTTAGGCAACTTTATTAAACGCACTGCTGATGGAGAAAGTGGAGTAGACGAGCAAGGGAGGGGGGAGCGGAGAAGGGGGGCGGGGCAAGCCGTTGTGTTTAACTGATGTCTAAGCTTCTTGTGTGTCTTGAGTGTGGGGAGAAGAGAATTCTGAGAAAGGTGATAAGCATATTTAAAATGTATAATAATAATGTTTGTGGCTTTCACATGGTGGTAGTATGTGAAAAATTTAGATTTTTTTTCTTTGCCGGTGTTTTACAATAACGATGCCTGCTCAACCATCGACCATCTCTCAGCCATCACTCATGGATGATGGCATCATCTATTGGCCCAACCCTAGAATCATCCCACTCTTGCACTGTGACTCACAGCTAGTTTGAGTGGTAACTATCTGGTATAGTTTTGCAATATAATCATCTAAAAACTGACTCATGAGCAGAAAACCTGCTGAAACACAGGAGCTATTCCAAAGCTAATCCAAACATTTCCACCAGAAATTGGTGCAAAAAATCACCAGAATGCAGGAAATTAAATGTTGTAATGCCCAAAATTTGAATATAATTCAGAGTTGAAAAATTCTTAAATAGTGTTAAAATCTTGTCTCGTCTCTTTCTCGAGAACCCAGTATCATGTCTCGTCACACCCCTAGTGCCTGCCAACTGCACTGGTGTTTTTATGCTAGACTGTTATAAGTATTTTTACCTTTACACCAATGGACGATCCTGTTGTACTCATGTAGAATATTAACATTAGACAGGTTAGTAAAGTAAAGTATTAACATTAATCAAGAGCAAACATGACAAAGTCTCATTAGAATGCAGTCTGATGTTATAAACAGGATAAAAAGGATAAGTCTGTTATTATTTGTTCTGATTTAAACCAGTTATCTCAATATTGTACTCACTCGAGTAAAATGCATACAAAAACATTTATGATACTCTGACTGCTCACGTTTCTTGCCTTTTCCAATTTCTCTGTTTTCGTTACCATGTTTTAATATCTCTATATTATCAGCTACAAAATAAACCTTAAATGTTTTACAGCTGGGGATTAATAAAGTTCTATCTCGTCTTATCTTATCTCATGGTCTTCATCAGTGTGAAGAACAGAGTTTGCTCTGTTAGATGTAGAAGGTAAACTCCATAAAAAACTAGTGAGTGAATCTTGAGTGCAGATTGTTTTCTCAAAAGGTTCTAAAGTGTAACAAAGCATTAAGCATCAGTTCTTCATCTTCTCTCTGTTGTAATGTGTCTTACAGCCAAACAGGTGGAGTACATGATCAAAGAGAAGCACGTGTACCTGATGGCCAGCGGTCGCATCAACATGTGCGGTCTAACCACCAAGAACATCGACTATGTCGCTCAGTCCATCCACGAGGCTGTCACTAAGGTCCAGTAAAGGCTGCTTCTGTCCGCCCACTTCCTGCCTCCGGTGCGCCACAGGAAGTTATCATCATGTGTGTGCCCTTGTACCCCTCCCCTGCTTATCCAGCCCTCTGATTGTTTGATCTGCAGCAGGGATTTTGCAGTTGAATCAATGAGAGGACGTATCATTTTCTGTTCTCAGCCTTTGGGAGGTGCAATTATTTTAGGAAGACACTTGAAGACACACAGCCAGGTCTCACTGTCCGACATGAGCTTCAGTACACATAAGGTGTTTTTGTGATATCCAAAGCATTTAAGGTCACACAAAAATTCTGTTGTATTTTTTATTCAATTATAGGTCTTCCTCATTTATTTATAGCATTTCAAGGTATTAAATATGACGCTTCTGTAGAATTAAACAAAATGTTAATGTAAATGGACCACTTTCAAAGGTCCTACCATTTCCTGCACAAAGACTGAACACCTATATGAAGTAACAAATTGTTCATAAGGATATTAAGGATATTTCTTATGTGGAATCTAAAGAGTACAACGGTTATTGTCTCTGCCATGTGACTGGGTTCAAAGCTCACTTAAAGGTAAATGCATGTGCCTGATGTTGTAGGTTTTGCCTTGTCATACCTGTGCAGCTACGTAGTAGATCCTAATGATAGTTGTTCAAAGCGACTTTGTGCCATCAGTGAACAAAATCACCTTGCCTCTCTCAGTTGTTTTCTTTCCATCCCACAGTGCCCTTATTGTGTTACAGAAAGCCTCTTGTTGAAATGAGCCACTCTCATCAGACCTCAGAGTCATGTTAGCCACACAGTTACACTCCTATTATTTGGTGTTGTTTGTACACACAACAGTATGTGTGTTCCCATTGAAATAAACTCTAAAACACAAAAAACAAATATTTGCTTTGTGCCTGTATTTTTCCTCTAAAACCTTTTTTTTATGCAGGACAGTTTCTAAAACATCTACATGTATAAAAGCAAAAGTCACCAAACGTGTGAAGAAACTAAGATTGTGTCATTATAATTGTGTTAAACATGAAGCACTAGCTTTTTTCTGCACTTTCTTTAAGTACTATTTAAATTTCACCAGTTAAGTAAGACTCAAAATATTCTATATTTTGAGGTTTTCCTTAAATCCCATGAAAAGACCAAAAGAAAGAACTATAGGTTTTCAAACGTTACTTTAAGCAGCACTTTCCCTCTGAAATGTAGTGGATGAAGGGGATTTGTTATTTGGATAAACATAGAATCTTCAGACTTACTCTTAATACAAAATGAAGACCAGAGACTGTTGAAGTTCAGTATAATGTGGAGCTTTATATTTCTGTGTATATTTTGATGCAAAATACTATACATAGTTGCTTTCTATTTTACAAGTATCAAGTTGTCATATTCTCTCCCAAAACATCACTTCCACGCAGGTCATTCTATTACAAAATACAGCAATCAGAGCTGAAAGCAATGCACATTTTACAGGGCAGCAATCTGCGATTATATTGGCTCATAGCAGAAATTGTGAAAACTGATCTCAGACTCTTTAGGAACCTGATAACCAAAGATCTAATGGATCTGCAGCAGGGAAATGTATCCGTCAAACCTACAATCTAATCAGCAACATCCTGCAGCAGGAACAGTTTTTGTCTGTCTTTGACCTCAAAGGATGATGTTGATAGGCTGTGGTCAGTGCTCCAATGCAGCAAAGTGACTCAGCAGGTTTCATATATTGCAGCCAGGAGGGATGTTCCCTCCTCTCTCAACCGCCTGTTACATTAGCCAATGAGCTGAGTTAAAAAGCACCCCTCCCTCTTTTTCATCTTCCCCAGCTTCGATGGATCTGTTTAAAAGCCAGTCCTACTGGGAGAGCCTGCTGATGGCAATTTTTAGGATCTTTAAAGCTGATGATTGTGTTTGCCTTACTGTTTCCAGAGGAACCCACAAAAACAATTATTGACATATTGAGACCTTCTGAACCTCCAATGAAACAAATGCAGCTCTTCAATGCAGGTGATCCACCAAAACACAGCAGTATATTCAGACAGGAACCTAAACTGATTATTTTGATTGGCTTTTTTATTAAAAGGCAATTAACAGCCTCCTTATTGGTCAGGCCTGAAACTTTAGACTTCTATCCACATCCCCACCATCCTCCTCCTCCTCCTCCTCCTCTGTGCTGCAGTGGCACAAATCTGATTCTGCATGAGTAGATAGATGAAGTCACGCCCATCCAAAGCACTGCAGGTTCAGGGACACTGTGAGAACACTATTCAGACACTGGAGTGGAATTGAAGCATTCTGGGATGCAAGAACAATTAAATCCACCAAAACAAGACTTGTATTAGCTTTTCTATGTTGCCATATGCTTTAAGTCCCGTAAGAATTTAGAAAGCAACACATTTTTAATGTTAAGTCTCCACACTTTTATAGTAACCCGTTGATTTCAAAAGTAAATTCTGATTTCCAAATAGGGATCCCAATATGATAACAGCCACTAATATAAAATCCCCTCAATGTCAAGTCCCCCTATTATTACTAAAGAGAGAAATGTATCCAGGTTAAGTTAATTCATTGGAATATAATAGATACTACAAGCAGATATTAGTAACCCACTAGTCTAACTATATCTTGGGCTTTGTGGATCTCTGCCTGGTGAATATGTGATCAACGAATGGCCCTGTCCCAATTCCTCTTGCTGGACAATGGAGCTTTTTCACAGCAGACATTTTGATTTGTGACTTGACAAGTGTCCAAGTAAACCATGACAGTGTGACAGTGAGCCAACATTCACAGTTGTACTGGATACATTAGTCATCTCAAATTATACCAATGTTTTTTTTTGCAGTATGTTTCAGAAATCCCATTACTGTTGTCAATGTGGAGATAAAAATGCTGAAAATCATTATCATTAAATCAAACAAATAGTAAAATAAAACAAAAAAACAACCATTATGGTATGAATGCAGGTCATTTCAGAGATGTAAAAAATAAAGATTAAAAGTGCATCAAAATATATTTGTGTCAGACTTCAGTTGGTTTAGTTTTCATACATGTTGATTGGTTGAGTTTGTAAATCATCGGAGACACAGACGAGTGAAGGTATGAACACTTGCTGCAGCCTTAAGCTCAGTTTCATTTAATCTCCAATAAAGTAAAACCAAAAAAAAATGAGGTTCATTTATAATTGAAATGGATCTAATTAAAAGAGCTCAGCTCAGGCATAGATTATTTAACAAGGTTCAGTGGTCACAAATCATGTGGTGAATAAAACAGAAACTGAAATGAAAGGCTGACACAGGGTTTCTCAAATCTCTTTGCAGACAAGCAGCTCCAATCTGTCTTTTGTCTGAAAGCCTTCTGAGGTCCTAATTTAAAAAAAAAAAGTAACAAAACAAATGAAAATTTTATGAGGTATATAAATGCAATTCAAATCACAACACTTTAAAAAAAGAAAAGGCTCAGATGGAGAAAAATAAGAGCTCAGGAGAAAGACTATCAAGGAAGACAGTAGTTTTTAGAGAAGTGACGGGGGTAATAGGGCTGACGTTCAGCACAAAGCAGACAAAGCAAAATAAACAATGGGGGGGGGATCAATAATTAAATATGACCAATCATAAAAATCCAATCTGATCATTGTTAAATTACAAGGATTGAAGATACAGTAATTAGCTGTGATGATACAGAGCAGAGGTGTCGAAACATTTTTTTGCCTCCTGACAATAATATACATGCTGCTGTGATCAGTTTGCAAAACAAAATCATTCAAAATGCATTGAGCATCCGCAGAACAAAGCTACTTACAGAGATGGTCACAGAGAAGTTTGGTAACATAACAAGAAGTTAAATCGACAGTTCAACATTTTGGGAAATACACATTCCTTTTCTTGCCAAGAGTTAGATGAGAAGATCGTTATCAATCCCATGTTAGCGACACTAGGGTCTATTTTACATTATTATTTGTGTGTTTGGACTAAGAAGCTGCTGATAGGCATATTTTTAAACCTGTAATAACAGATTTTTTAGCCACTTGGGGGCTGCAGAAAATGGATGTGAACACAGCACTGACATATGGTCACTTTTAAGTTGATATGGCGAATTGTTAGCAAACAGTTGCCTATTTACACATTCTGTAAATATGGAGCATTTATTTGGAGTCGTGTTTCTGGCCATCTGGCGAATGTAAGTCCAGTATTCTAGCTCTTTTTAGCTCTGAGTACAGTACTCTGTTCTTCCATGCCAAACTGGATAGAACATTTCCTTATGGACCAGGCTTTGAGCTCAAGCAAATTGTCATGTTGAAACAGAAAAGGGACAAACACAAAGCAGCCAGTTTGCTTCTGTTAAGATGCCCTCTGTGCAATTTGGAGTAGTATGTTACAAAACAGCAACATCTTTGGTGTCTTCCATCTGTTTACTGTCATTCCCTTTAGCTCCATTGGAGAAGTGATCGCATGAGGAGAGTATATAGTGTATAAAAAAACTATTATTACTACAAATCTTTTACATTCACATTTGTTTATATTCGAGCATCAGCATGAAAAACCTGTTAAGATCAGAAGCTACGGTTTAATGCATATTGCCAATGCTGCACACCGCTGCACTTTGATAAGATGGTGTCTTCCATCCACGTGTTCAGTACATTTTTGGAGATGGGATCTCTTTATTATCTCCTACGGTGGGTGTGGAGGGTGTTTTTTTCAGATAAAACTCTGATAGCTGTAGTTCAGCAACCACATTTGTCTTCGCAAACAACTTAAAGAACCATCAGATGATGGAGTGTTTGGGTCTGTTTCATACACACACTCTGCTAGGTTTTCACCAGAGGCTGTTCTGAAATGTCCTCTGGTGTTTTGTCTCCTTCGCGGGATTTTTTCCTCTTCTTGTGGCCTGAGGAGACAAGACAGAAAAAGTTAAGGTTGCATTCACATCCACAGCTGTAGCTCAGACTGACAGTTCCAGGCATTTAAAGATTGCCACTGGTTCTATTTACATTTTTTTCACTTGAATCAAACTAGATGAAGAAAAGAAAATTGTACACTATACACTGCTTAAAACTTAAATGCCAAGATCAGACTACACAATATTTTTGTAATTTGAGTCAGGTTAGGCAATCTTAAAGTCATAAATTCATGCTGTGACTTGACCAATAAGCTATAAGACGGACCCCAACCAATCATAGGTTTTGGTCTTTCGTGACTTGCGGTGGTTGGTAAGGTGCCATGGACCAACTGCCCTGTTACACCTGAAAGCACCAATGACTGTTTATACCTACAATCACTGTTTTATGAATGAAAGTGAAGCTAGAAGCAGTCAGTGAAGGTGGTGAGTGTGTAAATGGTGACGTCACACCCATTGGTGGGATTTATTTGGTATAATGCTCCTGACCACATGGTGATACTCTAATGATTACAGGTTGCCTGAAATGAAATAAGACCTCAGTCTTCTTGTTTACAGCTGTATGCTGAAGAGCGTTGTGTGCCCTAATTGGACAACATCAAGAAAATCATAATTGAAGTTGTCAAAGTAGGTGAGGGGAGACAAAAGAAACTTACACTTTTTGCAGGGACACTGCGACGACTGTGTGGTGTGGCCATTATCAAAATAATTTGTGTAGACGAAAACAAGATCGAAAATCGAAACAAGATGGTTTTTATACAGAATGTCATCAATACAAAGCAATGGCTGTCCAATCAAAAACCTCACAAACTAGTATCTAGTTTTAACTTTATGTGTAGTTTCTTGGCTTATAATCTATGCTTTGCAAAGGGGCCAACTATAATGTGTACCTTTGTAGAGGAAAAAACACTGGCATGGTCCTTTAAGAAACAACATGGGAATGCCAAGTGGGCAAATTGGAAACAAATGTGAGTGTAAGTAGGAGGCAGACTCTGGAGGGGAAGCTGTGTGTGTGTGTGTGTGTGTGTGTGTGTGTGTGTGTGTGTGTGTGTGTGGGTGTTTTCTATGGTGGTTGTGTTTGCATGTGAATGAATGCCAAGGAGGGAAAGCGAGAGGGAAACAGAAAAAGGTTGGTTGATAGATGGATTGTGTGCCTGTTTGTGTGTGTGTGTGTGTGTGTGTGCGTGTGTGTGCGTGTGTGCGTGTGAAGAGGTGTTATATTGCTATCTTTGTGAGGACCATTATCAGTTTTAAATCAGCACAGTGAAGACATTGCGGCCAGTCCTTCCATCCTCACTACGTACTGTTTGAAGATTAAGACTTGGTTTTAAGGTTTAAATTTGGTTTAGGATAGAGTATGGGTTGGGGTAGGCATTTTTATTTGTGATGGTTAAGGTTAGGCACTAGATAATCATTGTGTCATTGAGGGTCCTCACAAGTATAGACACAGAAATATGTGTTTGTGAGAGAGAAACTGACTGAGTTTGAGCAGGAGTTTCTTGCCGAGTGTGTCCTCTGAGCCACTCAGCGAGAGGCTGCTGATGAAAGGAGATGTGTCCGTTTCTATGGGAATGGAGGCCATGTCTGAGAGAGAGAGAGAGAGAGAGAGACTTAGTCATGACTCTCCTAAGTCTTCATCTACTCAAACAAAACAAAGTGGAAGCAGAAAAAATAACGTTAAATCACAAGTAGAATTTATTAACGTTATCATCACCTGTAGGTTAGCTGTTTGGGTCGTTTTGATTAATCACATTTTTTGTGTCAAAGCAGCTGTTTACATAAATGGAGGTTAATATCGTACCTGTGTGTGTGTCAGTCTCAGATCTGTCCTCTCTGATGTAGGGGATCTCATCCATCCGGAGAAACACTGAATCACTGGGACTCTTCTGGCCATCAGACTTACTACCTGCAGCACACACATACATGTAGACAGAAGTACGCATCAGAATACATGTGATACCTTTCCATTTAGCGCAGGTCATGAGAGAGAACTAGTTGCCAAGTTGTCATTAATTTAAAGCCAAAAAAACCCAGCAACATAACTCACTGCTGTAAATGTTGTTTTTTTCTTAAAGGTCCATCCTTCTATTATTATTGGCCAAAATAACAACTTTTCTTTTTTTCAATTGTAGTCAAAATGAATAAGGAACATGTGTCTTTAATTAGAGTACCTGATGGTAGAAGGTTGGTTTTGTAATCAGCAAAGGCTAATTATTTTTCCTTATGATTAACAGTGTTATAACATTTGCAGTTGGTCTTCTTGAGATGCGTCATTTTGCAAAACGTCTGGGAACAAAATAATTCATTTCAAGTGGTGCATCAATATTTCAGATGGTTTTAATCTCATCATGTTTGCCTTCAGTGACAATTTTAAACAAAGATGTTTCATTTAAACTGTAGTCCACAGTAGAAGAGATGGTTATGGAATATTATAACTGCTGTAAATGTCACTGCTGCAACAGATTAACATAAAACATAAAACCTGTTTCACTTGGATTGTACATGTGTGTATTTTTGGATGTGGAATTAAAGGTTTACTTGAAATACATTTTGAAAAATGTCCTAGCATGACCCACTCTTACATGAACTTAATCTTAACCCAAAACCAAACCCAAACCTAACTCACTGAGGTCCAACCAAAATGTCCGGAGGTCTAAATGTCAAGCTTGTTCTCATTTAGTTATTTCACAAACGTGTCCTATAAACATAGTAAGTACAAAGAAAAAAACACTGAGATACTGAAGCCTCCCACCTTTTCCTTTCTGTTTGTTTTCTCTGTCATCTGTTTATCTTTCCTCAGTCTGCATCTCTGTCACAATATTTTTTAAAAACATCTCTTTGCAGCTTGAGCTGGCTGAGGTTATTAAACTCTGTTCATTCTGAATATTATGCCCATATGGATCCAGACAAAACTAATCTGACAGAGCAGCTTTTGTTTGTCTGCCTCCGATGGCTCAAATAACCTTTTATTGACGGTCGGTCTGAACTGTAAACAAACAGCAAATCCTCATTTGCTCTTTGACTTTCTGTGTTTGGACCAATCACCGCATGTCTCTGGAGTTGAGGATACTTACGGACGATGCGGTTCTTCTCGTTCAGCAGCGAGGTGCTGTGTGGGACGCTGGACTGCTGACCTCGGGTTCGGGCTGAGCTGGGCCGGCCCTGCTCTCTGGGTGGGGGCATGAGGGTGGTGGTGGTGTGCTGCGGGGGCATCAGGGTAGCCCCGTGCTCCGTTGTCGGAGGCTCCGGGATCAAGGTGTTGCCTTCTGTCAGACGGGTGTCAGCATCAGGCGTCTGAGGAGAGCTGTCCATCCGGGTGGCTGTTAAAGCGTTCTGGTAGTGGCTCCGGGTGATCTAATACATTGGAGCATTATAGGTATTATTTAATTATTAGATTGTTCTCAAATAAAAGTTAAAGTGCAGCTGTGGTACATTTATATGAAGCCTAGGTAAATGTGATTAAATTATTGAAATAACACAACACTGTCATAGTTTAATTGATTGCTGATGATTGTTGATCATGTTTATGTTTTAATTTCAACTGAAGAATCACATGTTGATAAACTCATAATATAAATACAATATATAGATTTTTTTCCAGTTTTGGACATAAAAGTTTTAACGCAACAGCAGTTATTTTTACTTATTTTTCTTTTCCATATAGTACAAAAAAGCTTTAAGGCTGTAACTAATATCATGGCCTCTGCATTTGTTGTTTTGATCTTTATTTTTGCCTTGCAAGCAGAGATGAAGATATTCATGGTCACATGGGGATGATTCCTGACAGCTTTAGTGATCCCCTGACCCCCGTCTAGCTCCATCATCCTTTTGACTGTGGTCCTTGACAAGTTATCTGAAAAACACATTTTCATGAAGTTTGCTGTGGACATTGAAGGTCCCTTAATGCTAATATTTTCTGTGACCCCTCATCTTTCATTTCCGCTACCCCATAATAGGTGTGTAGGTTCCGGCTGTAAACCACAACAACCCCAGTTTTACTCTCCTCATCTCTTTCTCCCCTCATTTCATGTCATCTATCTACTGTTGACTATTAATAGCTTTACAAGCAAGTTATCTTACTATCACAACTGTCAAATCTCAGTTGGCCCTAAGAATAGCAAAAACGTAATTAAGTCATTGACTCCATCCAAAACTTTCATATTGTGCAATGTAACGAAGCCTCTGGGGACGGCTGGCAGAACTTTGGATGTTTCCTCTGTTTTCACATGCTGACACATTATATTTTATAGGGAAATTAATGATCACTCACAGTCTGAAGTTCATTCTAAATTTACAGCGTCTGCCTACAATAAACCTCAAATCAAATCACCAAATAAATCAAAGAAAAGAAAATCCAGCCTGAAGCCCCACATGCTATTTGTCTTTACAGATCAAAGTAAAGGTGTAAACAGAACATTTAAAAGGAAGAAATCCAGACTGAGGTCATTTGAGATTCAGATGCTACCTTGATGATCTGTAGATGTGTGAGCTGTCTGACAGAGTAATCTGGCAGGTAGACGTTCCCCCCTCCGTTCAGTTGGCCCATGCTTCCTCCGTAAATCATAGAATCAGAGCGGTCTAAACCACTGCTGCGAGAGGGGGATCTGTGGACTGCAGAGGAAGCATAGACTTTAAATATTTTATCCAACACATTCACAAGGACAGATGAGAACTGGTATTGTCCATCAGTCAATGACAAAGTGAGCTCAGGGAAACTCATTTCGCCTCGCTTAATAAGTGAAGGGCTTGAAAATGTTCATTCATCTCAGTCGCTTTACTTGATTAATGCTGCATTCAAGGGTTTGGCAGTTATATAAATTGGAAGTGTTCACATATTTCTTGTGATTGAACTGCTTTTGTTTCTATGCAGTATACAGTTTATCTCTTCTGTTGCGTATTTGTGTGTAATTAACAAAAAAAAAGTATCAATAGTGGAATTGGTTTTATCATGGGCTGAGTGTTTCTGTTCCTGTGTGCATTTATATATACGTATTTAAGCTTTTCTATGTTTGTGTGTTTTTGTGTCTGTTTCTATAATTTTGAGAGCCACTTCTACATTAAAACCTTTGGCATGAGGCTGTGGAACATCCCTCAGTTCTTCTAAATTACAATTATCTCTTCACTTTAGGGTAAATATTAAAATCTGGACTGATTTTAGGTGTTTATTTATTTATTTTAGGCCTGCATGGATAGGTTGGAGGTTAGGTTTGGGGGTCAGGGAGAAGTTTGTCAATGAAAGGTCCCCATAAGAATACAAGCATAAGATGGTTGTGTGTGTATTTATACCTGTTGGCATGATGGCAGGTACCCCAAAGTAAGAAAAAGCTCCGTTCTCAAACTTCAGCGCCTCTTTACCGAACTCCACCTCAACTCTACCCTGAAGACACACACCAGAGAAACACAGAAACACCACAAGAAGATAAACATTTTTTCTAATTTGCATCTCATCCTCCTCCTCCTTCCTCCTCGTTAATTAATGTGCAGCATTTCCTGCGTTAACATAATGGCATGGACTCTTTATCACCCCAGGAAACATCAATGTATCGTTTGCAGCACTCAGAGAAGTTTAATAACCACAGAAGCAACAGCATATTGAGACAGCCTCTCAAAACATTGTGGAGGGACTGAACCACAAATGTCTAAAACATAAAGACAGGCAGGCTACCTGCAGCACTAGGATGAAGTAGTCCACAGGTTTGTTGCGCTGGAACAGGAAGTGCTGTGTTGCTCGCTTGTTCTTCTCATCAAACTTGAGATCCTGAACCACACTGGGGTGTTTGATCAGCCTCAACAAGATCTTCTCTGAGATATGACCTGGTTTGAAGGGCTCCACCTCTGAAGGATGGAGTAAAGCACCAGTGTTACTGAATATTTTAACTTCATTAGTGTTTTCTCATCCCCCCCCCCCACACACACTACTCTGAGATTATTAGGTCTTGTGACATGGCAGAAGGAATGCAAGCTCCTTCCTCGTGAGGATGTTTGTATAGAGATACAGGAAGACAGCAGCAAGCTGATTGGCTGTTACCTGTGGAGAGGAAGCGATGCGTTGCCAGGAGAAGCTGAGGAGAAATCTTCACTTTCATCTCGTTCTCCGACAGTTTGAAGATGGAGAAGTCCTGCTGCTTCCGCTCGTGGTGAGAAACACGGCGCTTTGAGCGATTATCAGCTGTGAGGACACACACACACACCAACACACACAAAATGAGAATGTTCAAATCACACTTTTTTAATGTTTCAAAATATTTTGCCCTATTATGTGTGTGTTTGTGCGTACATACTGTAGAGGTCTGTCTCGTCCAGTATCTCTGACTTGATGATCTCCTCGATGATATCCTCCAGGGTGACGATTCCCAGCACCTCATAGAAAGGGTCGCCCTCACCCTCGTTGTTTACTCGCTGCACGATGGCGAGGTGGGACTTCCCTGGAGGGTGACATTAATCAGGAAGCTTAAATCAGATTTGCTTTTAACCCACAATGCATTGTTTGCACCTGAACAAAAAAGTATTTTAATAGACATCAATAACAATAAAAAACTGACGAAAATCTTACATAAAAACCACAAACATTAAAGCATAAATAAATAAATACAATTTAAAAACATTAATAAGGAGTATTTAAACAAGATAATCCCTCCTTTTGCTTCTATAAACAATGTCTGTAACATGAGCAGACGTGATAATCGACTGTGGTGACAGAAAGTATATTTGCACTTCACTGAAGAAACTTTTTTTTACCAAAATGTAAAAGTATGAAATAATAAGGGAGGGAATTGCTTTTCCTCATTCAGTTTTTCCATCCAGAATAAAGCTAGTCCAGGATTCAAACCAGCAGAATTGCAGCCACAAACCCACTTCAAGAATATGTAAATTAAAGTTAACCCAATTAAAACTACGAGTACGCTCATTTCTCATAATTATGCAACTGTTCACAGTGACTAAACCTTTTCTTCATCATTCATTTAAATGTAAATGATTGCTATAGGAGACAATATGGAGATTGTGAATAATATGTATATTCAGGAACTGTAATAGGTCAATTATTGATCTAATTCTTGTGAGTCTTCATGTAAATTGGTTTGCTCCCCCAATAATGGAAAATACTTGATCACGTAAATTAAAACTGATTGGCTGTGTCACAACAACCTGGCTTCATTAAATGTTAAGATTTTACTGACATCAAGAGAAATATGGAGATTTCCTCAGATCCTCTGAGACATAACAACATTAATAAATTAAAATTGCAGCAGCTAGTTGCAGTAAAAAATGTATTAAAGGTATGGATGTCTTTGCTGTTATTAACTGAACAAGGGATTCATGAGACACCAGAATACGGTTACAATGGTTGAGTATTGTCAAATAAGATCATTAGATTTTAGATTTAGAGTTTGGATTAGATTTATGTAAAGCTGTTTCCCCTCACATGTATGACTCACACTCTGTGGGAGAGGAGCTCTGCAGTCTGATGTTCAGTAAGTCGAGAAACAGCAGGATCTGAATGGAGTGGGTGTAACAGCAGGGAGGATTCAATACAAAACACACATAGTCTCTGGAAGCAAAAACACAATCCATCACATAAACACACACAGATGACATCTCCAGAATCTGCAGTGCTTCTGCTGTGTTTACCTCCAGGATGATGAGTGAATGCTTTTGGGGGTAAAAATGTTCGGGGCTTTCCAAAGCTAAATGGAATAATTAATAATCCATGCACTGATGGATGGAAAACTCATCCAGGAGCAGATTTTGCAGAAAAAAATGAAACAAAACAGAGCAGTCTTTAGTCAGGCTGACAGGATCTTAAATGGGATTTAGGACTTACTTAAGTTAATTTAATGTGGGCAGGTCTGTAAACTGCGTGGAAGGGCCAAGAGGAAAGGGCTGTGTGTGTGTGTGTGTTTATGTGTGCTGCATTGCAGGCAGCTGCAGTTTTGTCCTTGCGTCACTCATCCCACCATTACATAATTCACAACTTTACCCAAGAAAGTGTTAATGGGCTCACATACACACACACACACACACACACACACACACACACACACACACACACACACACACACACACACACACACACACACACACACACACACACACAGCCAGAAAACAGAGTGAATCGTTGTTTGTGGCTCCTCATCAACAGTCTGGCTCCAAATCAACTTCCTCACTGAGATTCTCTCTCTACTTCTACACTCTCTGCCTGCCAAACAGGCCTACTACCTCTGTCACACACGCCAGTACACACACAGAGTCACAAAACACAAGTCTGGCAGTGCAGCATTCAGCTAAATGGGTCAGCCTCACATACAGAATAGACTGAAAGAGAGTATTTGCATCTAATGTGTTATATGTTCTTTCTCTCCATCTTTCTCAGATTTAAGAACAACATCTCCAGTTTGTTTTGGTTTCTCCATCAGTGTCTTTCTCACAATTATTTTTCCATTTGGTATTTATTTTACCCCTAAAAAGCTTTAATTTCTTTGATTTCCCTCTAAGTTCCCTCAAAGTCATAAAATCAGTTTTCTGATTGGAGGACTGACATGCTTATATGAAAATGAATCACGAATATTATATAAAACAAACTGTATATTAAACCTGTAGACACCCCTGTGAATAGCTGCAACATTACATCAAAGGGCAAACAGAGTGGATTATACAACCTGCGCAGCCCTCCCTATTATTCAGCTTGATGTATTATGTATCTTTGGGAACCTTGAGATCTACACCAGAATTTTAAATAAAATTAAACTTTAACATGAGCGATAAAGTATTTGTGAAATAAAATATGTTGCTATGTATGAGAGAAAAAAAGATTTTTTGGTAGATGCAGGGGGCAAAGAAAAGTGATAAAAGATTGGAAAGCGAAAGGACAGATGACACATTACAAAGGGGATGAGCTCAAGCCAAAGCCCATCTTTTTCTGCTTACTCCCAATAATCCATCCACCGTGGACTGTATTCACTATTTTTGATAAATTCAGCTCTCAGTGAAAACTATATCAAAGAAAATCTTATCTCAAGTAATGGGTTTCTGGAAAGAGAGGCTGCCTGTTTTGTCTCTTTTGTTATTTTGGCTCCTTTTATGTAACTCAACAGGTAACACAGCTGTTTCCCAAGGGATCCTTAATTACTCAGAAATAATGTCCTGTGATGCACTGCGTGAACATAATTAGAAAAAAATCAAACAGCAGATTAAACCATTGTTGGAAAGTCCAGATTTCTTCAACGTTTTTTTCAGTTTTTGAAACGCTGTCCTTCATCTCATGTCATGAGATTTAAGTTTGTAGCTTGCACAACATATGGGTCCAAGAACCTGTACACAGCCTCGAATACAGCCATGATTTATATAGCACCAAATTACAACAACAGTTATCTTATAGCACTTTTCATAAAAGAGCAGGTCTGGACCGTACCCTGTGATGTTATTTACAGAAACCCAACAATGATTCATTTGTTACAACTGTGCTTTTCCTGCTATGACAAGTCAAATGTCTGCTGTGGAAAAGTCTTCAGGACACAAAGTGACTTCACTACAGTGCGCAGGAGAAGCATGGTAGGAAAATTATAATTTAGTAAAGAGGAGCACATAGTGAAAATGAAACTCTAGATCCATATTTGATCATCAATCTTTACGTCTACCAAAATACGAAGGGACTATGGTTGCTAATGAATCTCAGCTCAACCACCTGCCAGATAAGAGATGGAGTATTAGTTCAGTCAAGCATAAAAAAGAACACATTATAAATGAGAGTCAATGTAATTGATATATAAATGCTACGTTATGCAGTACTCCCTGAATGAATCCTTTGTTCCCGTCCCTTCATACTGTGACAGAAACCACCTCTTTCAGTGGCAAGACCTGTTAATGTGTCATTCCATCTAGTGTCACTGCAGGATCCCATCTGTGAAGCTTTATAGTTACTAAAACTACCCAAAATACCAGAGAAAAATATTTACTTTTAAAATGATTTTAGGATTCTGAATGGGTGCCATGAACCAGGAAGGACTCTAAAACCTCTTTGTTCATTTAAAATGCGTTAGATTACTTTGGACGGCTACTGTGAGTGGCACAGTATTTTACCATATGCACCTGTGTTTGCAGGATAAGGGCTGATCAACTGAAACATGTAAAAAAAAAATAAAAAAAAATAAAGAGCAGATGGCTGGGAGACAAACTGGAAATACAGCACACTGAATATTTTATACTCAGCCTCCTGGGAGACCTCTCCTGGGTTGTGGAGTGTGGATGGCCCACCTTTATTACAGCAGTTCCCTATTAATGAAGGGTAAGAGTAAATCATAGATACATTTTTTAATAAAAATATATCAGGTATTTTTATTCTTTTGTAAATATTTATCACATCTGTTACCAAAACTTACTTACATCTGAGACAGAAAGCTACCATATTTGCTTGCCTTTCCTTTTTGGAAACTTTCTTGGGTTAATTATCAGGTGGTGACAGGCAGAAAATTTGAGCTTCAATGTGAATAAAGTCAGAGCTCTTATTTGGCCACACTACGACTAACTTAATTCTTTTATTTTTTTAAGCTAATGCTGTTCTCGTAGTGTGTTTTGGCTCATTGCTAAAAGACAGCCTCCTTCTCTAGCTTGAGGTTTCTGGCAGAAGTGTGCAGACTCTTGTCCAGGATTTGTGTGTAATGTTCACAGTTCAGCTTCCTGTCTGTCTAAATAAGATTTCCCTTGCATTGACATGGTTCTCCGTACAAGCATGCTACTGCTGCCATTCCTCACAGTGGGGAAGGTGTTACTTGGCCGGCTACATTGTGCCAGACATACTGCTTAGCATTCAGGCCAAATAATCCCTCTTTAGTCTCAGTAGACTGGTGGACTTTCTGTTACACCTGTGCAGTGTCTTTAAATGTAGTGAAATCAGTTTTTTATTAACTTGGCAGGCACAAGATATGATTTATTCCCCAGATATTGTTTCTTCCATCAAACTCTTCTTGTATCTTCTGTTGCAGCTAAGGAGCTCTCCCTGAAGCACAGATTTGCTTTTAAGATATATAGTTAACAGTAATCATTGTTTCAACATAATTTAAACAGCTGTATTTCTATGAGTAATTAAGACCTGCTACAAACCGAATTACAGTCATTTGATAATTTATCCCTGTTGGTTTTGGGTATCTACTCCATAACACTCAGCCCAGTCAAATTTGTAGCTTTATTTTGAAAAATAGGGCACCTAATGCCTTATTGTGGACTCAATACACAAAGTTTAAGACTTGGAGTTGAGAGTTACTAGTGACTTGACACTTTAAAACATTGACTAAATGTGTAAGTGGAGAAACAGACAACAGACACAAAACAGACAGACAAAAACAGATCAGAGAATATCTGTAATTAAACTGTTCAGTCTTCAGAACTATGCTGCTGGCCAGCGGCTGAGGACCTCCAACATGTCACTTTATGAGACCCACTTTTCTCAACTTTGTAGGATGCATTCAAACCCACAGTAGTGATACGCTAACAACAACTCAACTCATTGTGGGTATGTTGCTACAGCTACAGTTAAAAGAAGAAATAAAAACAAGGAAGTCCTGTTTGATTTACTAAGTGCCAAAACACTACACGATTATGCTGCTTTGTTTTCCCAGAGCTCTCTGTGGCACCATCCACTGCTGCACGGTGTCTCATTGAAGCGAATGAGCAAATCTGCGTTTTTTTTCTGCCGCAGTGCCTGAAAGTGTTGTTACAGAGAGAGGGGGAGGCATAGGTGGAGAAAGAGAGCAATACAGGGAGCGAGACCGAGGGAAAGGCCTTGTTTATAATCCTGTAGTCTGTGCAGATTATGACATCCAGATCCCCCTGTGGCAAAGTGACACAGGAGTCACGTTTCATCCTAACATACATACACAAGGTTAAAGTCAGAGAGAAAAATGGAGATCATATTGAACGGATGGATGACGGATTTATAAAGTGAGCAGCTGAAATTTTGACATTGTATCTTTGCTTTTGTAAAAAGTTTTTACATTTCAATGCATTTTCAAAATGTGCATAGTGGTCATCTTGAAAATAATACATTTAGGTAATACCAGATTTTCACTCAGTGGGTATGAAATAAGCAAAAATGTAAACACATGCTGTCTAGAACAAGGTGTCCTTCGTGGTTTACTTCTGTCTCTACCTGTCCTCACCACAAACCCAGCAGAAAAAAAAACAGACCATGCTGACTCTGCAGGCTGCCTGAACATGCAGCAAGGCCTGTGACAAATAGCAAGGCCAGTGATTGGCTGGTGAGCACCCCACCCATTTTACTCTATAATAGAGCAGGAATACCAGCTGACTCCTTACAGGAGAATAAACTGTTCTGCTGCAGCAGCACTGCAAACTGGTTTTTAACTCTTTTTTTTCTTGCAGGGAGGGGCTATGTAAAGTGCAAACTCTTTTCTGCTTCATATTTACAGAGATACACATTCACAATACTTACATGTTAACTAATGAGCAGCCTCAAGGGTAGCTCAGATTTCCTTCTCCTATATTAGATTAATTAATTTTAGCTGACGCTTTTGTCCAAAGCAACTTACAATTGCTATACATGTCAGAGGTCGCACGCCTCTGGAGTGTCTTGCTCAAGGACACAACATTTGATGGGTCACAGGGGGGATTGAACCCAGGTCTCTCACATGAAAGGCAGGCGTCTTATCCATTGCGCCATCACCACCCATTTCTTATATTCTTTACAAGTTTTCTGTCTGTAGTATTGTGCAGCCTGTAAACAATAGCTCACTGTCTGAACATACATACATAAAGGAGGTCATCAAGAAAGTGGAGTGGTTTGAATGTTTTTTGTTCTCATGCCTCCCTTCAGACTGCCTCTTTAAATAAAGTGCAACTTATTTGACCACGTGTATCTAAATAGAAGTAAATCTGAATTTCTTAAAACTCTTGACTTTGCCTCTTAAATTTCACCTGACGTTTCTTCATCCTGACTGCCTACAGAAAGTGCCATTTTGAGATTTCCCAGACGAAAGTTGACAATCCCGAGAGAAACAGTTGATCCCACTGTGAATAACACAACCCATTTGGTTAGACCCTTCTCAGTGTGATATGAAATGAACCTGTGAGTTCACTTACATGCTCCACACATCTCAGGGGCCTTGACCAAGCTTGCCACATGGGCTTTATGGTCCTGATTAGCACACCTGGAAAGCAAAGTGCTCGGTTATAATTACTTTTTGCATGATGTGTGTTAGATCTCCTGCACAGGAATTTTTAGCTCACACATTGGTCGGGTGACAATCTCACGTCTCCAGATGTGTAAACCTTTCAAGACTCTAATAAATAAAAGCTTATTGTAGTTCAACTTTCCAGTATCATTTGGTTTTACAAATCTGAAGAGATGTCTTCTTCCTGAGGTTGTTACAATTTTTCCACGAGTGCAATCTTTCGGTCTTTGTAAAAAGAATGGAAGTAAAAGAGATGATGGAGGTGTCATCTTGATGACATGTGACACAGATTAAAGACTACTCAACAGATAAAAAGGTGTCAAAGGGACCAGGATGAACAGGCGAGTCAGCAGCACCCAAAGCCTCAGCTGCTGTACTCCAGACCTAAAGGGAACCATTGTAACTAAACACCGAACAGATGCAGACTCCATGTGGGCTTATTTCCCCTTCCCCTGCATGCCAAAACTAACTCTGGCACCAGAGCTGCAAAAAGTGTTGCTGCTTTGAGGGGCCTTGATGATGATGATGAACACAACACATGAGTGAGAGAGATGAGGAAAGACAGAATAAAGTATCCCGTAATCATCATTAGTACTACTATACTATACTATACTATACTATACTACTTGGGGAAGGTAACCTCCTTTGCAGGTATTTATTCTCTGATTAAATGTATTTTCCCATGTGTCTGCAATTTCAAACAATGTCTTTATAATCTTGTTTGAACTTCAATAATATCACTTGCTGAAATTTTCTCAGTTAGGGCCCCACACGCACGCACGCACGCACACACACACACACACTCCCCTGCGTGTCACCCTCACCTTTCTTGAACTCCTCCAGCATGGCGTCCAGTTTGGTGTCGTTGAAGACGAAGTGCAGCGGGTGTTTGTAGAACTGGGTGATGGTTTTTAGCGGGGTGCAGTCGTCCGGGTCCACAAACGCGAGGTCTTTGACGAAAAGGATGTCCACGATGTTGGACCGCTCGTTCTCATACACCGGTATCCTCGTGTACCCACTCTGCATGATATCCGACATGGTGTTAAAGTCCAGCACCACGTCCGAGGCCAGCATGAAGCAGTCGGACAGCGGTGTCAGGACGTCCTCCACGGTTTTGGTGCGTAGTTCCAACGCTCCCTGGATGATGTTGAGCTCCTCTTTGACCAGGTCGTGATACGGGTCGGTGACGCGCAGCATCTCCAGGAGTTTCTCTCGGGTGTAAAAGATGGAGATCTCCTGGTTGAGGATGAGGTCCAGCAGTTTGCTGATGGGGTAGGAGATGGGAAAGGAGAGCACCATCAGCAGCCGCGTCACCCAGATGGTTTTGGAGGCGATGGCCAGACCGTGACGGGACGCCACCGAGTGTGGAAGGATCTCCCCGATGAAGAAAATCCCGAAGGCGCAGATGACCGTGGAGAGCCAGGTCATGCCCAGGATCTGGCACACCCACACGGCGAGCGAGGCGTTGATGATTGCGGTCCCCAGCAGTAAAGTGCAGAGGACGTAGTTACCATGCCGACGAACCGACTCGATTTTCCGCGCGTAGTTCTGCTCTTTGTCGGTGCCGCTGTTCTGTAGGACCTGAAGCTCCACTGGGTCTAACGCGAGAAGGCTCAGGTTCAACCCGCTGAAAAGAGCTGACAGCGCGAGCAGCAGGACGGACACCAGCACCTGCAGCCAGAGCTCCGGGACAGCCGCGCGCTCCACCACGGCCACCCAGAAATCCTTTGTCCGGTAGTGTTCCCATTTGGATCCGTCAAACGCGCACATGGAGTAGTATTTGATCTTCTCCCCCTTCCGCAGGTCCTTGGCCAGCAGCTCCACAAGAACTGAGTTCTGACTGGACGCAGACTTGAAAGAACCTAAAACCTCGATGTCGGACGTCCTGGTGTTCTTGTCCATGCACATGTTCCGCTTCGGGTGAACTTGTCCCTCTCGCCCGGGAGTTGGCTCCTCGATGAAGGCGATCCAGGGCGCGGCGTTGTTGGCGCGAGTCCCTGCGGTGCGGTTGAGCCTCTGCGGGGAGGTGGAGTAATAAACTCGCAGCATGAAGCGGGTTCCCTCGGTGGCTTTCAGCACCCCGTCCGCCACGGACAGCTCCGCCCCGGTCTCCTCAGGCCGAAAGCCGAGCAAGCCGAGCGCCGGGGCGGGGAGCAGAGAGCAAGCGGAGAGGGAGAAGAGCAGCAGGCGGGAGGGAGAGAGCGGAGCCCCGCGTGAGAGCAGGGCTCCGGTTCGGGACCGCGCGGCCGCATCCTCCGCAGCCATGATGCGGTGTGAGATGTTCGTTCAGTCCAGAGCTCCCGGGTCACGTGGTTCTGCGTGGTTCCGGTCCATGCGGGAGAAGGAGGGACCAGCAGTTCTCTGCTAGTGATTATGATGTTCTGCTGTACTGAGAGAGAGATGCGCTCTCCACTGTGCCGTGACGTAACTTTCTAATAATAGCTTCGAGCTCACCACCATGAATAGCCCACTGTATGGTATAGGCCCTACAGGAGTTCAATTTGTTGATTGAGCTCACAGATTTGTAGACATGTCTTTGAACCTTTCGTTGTGTCACGATTTCTGGTGTGTGTGGTGTTTGGCCAGTGGCCAGTGAGTTTAGGACGAATAATCAGGAAGATACTCAAGATACTCCACTGTTGGACTAAACACCCAAAAGTAATTTGCAAAATTTTAACCAAAAGTCTTTTTTTTTTTTTTTTACAATTTCTTCACATTTAGAACTGCTGACATCTCTTCTATTATAAGATTTTTTCAATAATGACTAACTAAAACTACTGCACACATGATGGTTTCTTCAACAGTGGGAAACCCATGAACATGTCTCAAGGGATACATATACAGTGGTGTGAAAAAATATTTGCCCCCTTCCTGATTTCTTAGTTTTTTGCATGTTTGTCACACTAAAATATTTCAGCTTATCTAACGAACTGAAATATTAGACTAAGATAACACAAACACAAAATACAGTTTTTAAACTAAGGTCCTGTGTGGAAAAAGTGATTGCCCTTCCTTTAAAACATAAATCAACTTTGGTTTATCACATCTTTGAAAAGTTGAGTTCAATTTCTCTAGCCACACCCAGGCCAGATTACTGCCACACCTGTTCTCAATCAAGAAATCACTTAAAGAGGAACTGCCTGACAAAGTGAAGTAGACCAAAAGATCCTCAAAAGCTAGCTGCTATCATGCTGCAATCCAGATAAATCCAGGAACAAATGAGAAACACGATAATTGAGATTTATCCGTCTGGAAAAGGTTATAAAGCCGTCTCTAAAGGGACTCCAGCCGAATCACCGTGACAGCCATTATCCACAAATGATGAAAACATGCACAGTGGTGAATCTTCCCAGGAGAAGCAGTCTGACCAAAATTATCCCAAGAGCGCAGTGATGACTCATCCAAGAGGTGAACCCACAAAAACATCCAAAGTACTGCAGGCTTCACTTGCCTCAGTTAAGGTCAGGGTTCATGACTCCTCCATAAAACTGGGCAAAAATGGCCTGCATGGCAGACTTCCAAGACGAAAAAAACACTGCTGAGCAAGAAGAACATAAAGGCTCATCCAAGTTTTGCCAGAAAACATCTTGATGATCCCCAAGACCTTTGGGAAAAAGATTTGCAAACATTAACACAAATCTGGTTAATTAGGGTATTAATAGTGTAGGAAAAGGGGAAAGGAGGAAAAAAAGGAAAAAATGGAATAGAAATTTATTGTAAATATTGTAATTTTATGTTTGTTGAGGTGATTCTTCTGTTGGTGTTGTATTTTATTTATTTATTTATTTATTTTTTAAATTGTATTACAAGTAAAAATGCTCTTTGTCTACTGTATAAACCTGCTGTCATTTTGCCTAGGGACTACAGATGAAAATTAGCTTGAAGCTATCTCTGTCTTGTGTAACACATTTGTTGTGCAATGTCCCTGTCAAATAAATTTAAAAAAAATAAAATAAAATAAAATACTCTGTGGACTGACGAAACAAAAGATGAACTTTTTGGAAGGTGTGTGTCCCATTTACATCTGGCGTAAAAGTAACACAGCATTTCAGAAAGGGAACATCATACCAACAGCAGATTTGCTGTGGTAAATGGAACCACGAATTCTGCTGTCTACCAAAAAATCCTGAATAGAATGTCTGGCCATCTCTTTGTGACCTGAAAACTGAAACGAACTTGATTTTGCAGCAGGAAAATTATCCAAAACACACCAGCAAGTCCTCCACTGAATGATTTAAGAAAAACAAAATGAAGACTTTGGAGTGGTCTGACATGGCCTGAATCCATTTGAGATGTTGTGGCATGACCTTAAAAAAGCAGTTTAGGCACAAAAGCTCTCCAATGTGGCTGAATTACAGCAACTCTGCAAAGTTGAGTGGCCAAAATTCGTCCTTGCTAGTGGCTCAACTAGTTATTAGGTTTAGGGGGCAATCACTTTTTCACACCACTGTAACTGCCAAAAAAAAGGTTTCTGTTGTTGCCTTGCAACAGATCTTTAAGGTAAATATTAACCATTTATTAACTAAGCCGTTGGTTACAGTTATCTGTGTCTCCATATTGTTTTACAAATATTTTGCTCCTTCACAGTGGTACCCAAACTTTTGGGCTTGTGATACCTAACAATAAAGTCCTCAATGTAGAGTTAAACAGTAAACAGTTCAACCAAAGAGTGATTTTCCCACTTGAGATTGTTTATTTACAAGGCGTTTTAGAGGCCTTGAGAAGTACCACTACATGGTATCGCACAACAAAAGAAAAAACATAAATAATTTGATAGAATCAGACAGAGTAAAATAAAATCTGTTTGAGAACCACAAGGTTTGTGCTAACATAAAGTTTGCAGGTTCTCTCTTTTTAAATAAAAGTGTAAATATGCACAGAGATGAGAAATAAAGTTCCAAAACATTTATAATAGTATAAATGTCAGTAGTAAGCTGTTTGACGGAGATACACACGTGTGTTATTGAAGGTGTTATTTTGGCTAAAC
Source organism: Lepomis macrochirus (assembly GCA_024633595.2). Taxonomy (NCBI): domain Eukaryota; kingdom Metazoa; phylum Chordata; class Actinopteri; order Centrarchiformes; family Centrarchidae; genus Lepomis; species Lepomis macrochirus. Next base: position 33,687,223 of record JALXJV020000003.1, read on the forward strand.
CCTCTGGTCTGATAACAGCAGAAAATCCCATCCAGATGTTATTGTCTAAACAAGAGCACACAAAGTCTGACCTTGAACGTCAGACTGAATGAGAAAGATGAGATAAAGAATGTAAATCTTTCCCATTTTCATCCAGCTCATCCTTTTTGTTGGAACAAAGTGATTCTGCAAATGTAATGTTGTCATGTTCACTCTCACACCCACTACCCATCTTTTTCTCTCTCAGATTTGTGTATGATATAACTGGAAGCACAATACCCACCACATCATTAAAAGTGTGTACCCCCAAACAATGTGGACATTATACTGATAAGCAAATGTTGAGCACCTCAGTCTTAAACCACAGGCATTAATCTGCTGCTACAACAGCCTCGACTCGTCTGGTTTCAGGTTTTCCAGCAGCTTTTGGGTGGAAAGGCCTGGCACACAGTGTCATGACAGCTTCCTCAGTTGTTTGTTTTTTTCTCAGTCTGCCCCTCTGTCGCCAAGAGCTTGCTCATGGTGGGAAGGTATCTGTAAATATTATTACAAAGAGTACAGTCTAGATCTGCTCTGAAAAGTGCAATTGAATAATGTCTGTTATGATTGCATGGCGATACAAATAAAACTGAATTGAACTTCTCACTTCCCTATCTGGGGAGTCATCCACCAGATGACCTCTGACTTTCCCACCACTCGTGGTCACCTGATTGCCACAACCACCTGCACACCTGTTCACCTTCCCAAATCATCCCCATCTGTTGACAAACCTGCCTCTCATTATGTCATCACTCCTTCAGCGTACATAACTAGCTCATCATTTTCCTTTAGTAAGCGTGGCATGGTGTGCATTTGTGTTGTAGCTGTGTGTACCTGTTCCTGGCTTTATGCCTGATATCTGCTCCCTGCAGCTTTGTCCTGGCTTACCAGAAACAGGTAGCACTCATGCAGGTAGCTGAAAACAGTTTTTTTCAGTTCTTTATTAAACATGTTAAAAGACAACAACAAAAACTAAATAAAAACAAACAATCAACAAAAAAGATCATCAGCAGTTTCAACTAATAGTACACAACAGCATGTGCAGAGATGTCCACATATTTTTGTGCAGCGTAGTGAATGTGTATGGGTACACAAACGAGGGAGTCAAAGTATTTCATTTCAATTTTAAATGAAATGACAGTCAACAGATGTCAACACCACCTACATTATGGGAGATTTTGGACTGATGTGTCACACTGATAGTGTAAATATATAATGTACATGGAAATGAGTACAGTGTGGTTTCTATGTATTATTGTTTTTATGGTGCAGACTGCTTCTTTCCTGATAGGCTCAAGCAAAAAAAAGAGAGAGAAACTATTTTAAATATTTAAAACTAACAGCGGTGCTCTGTATTATATTTGCATCAACCTCAAAACTCTTCCCACAGTCCGCACAACCGAAGTCAACATGGACTAAATTGTGGATCATTTTTCAATGCTTTGAAATAAGATGCATTTAATGACCACATCACATAAAAAACATCACGAACTGTTTTCTCACTAAAACTAAACCTCCACCAAATCTAGGTGTGTTTACACTCCATTTTGCACATGTTTACCAACTATTGTCAAAACTCCTAAATTTACTCTCATATCAAAACACACACAACTACTGTAAATTAAACTGTATATTGCTAAATTTTTGTACATCTAAAAATAATAAAAATGGATGAACTTTTAGGACATACACTGCACCCATTTTCCTTCCTTGATGCAGAAGCCTTTGCCAGGTGAGGAAATGGGAAAAGGGGGGATCCAGATTGTGGGACGATGTGACGCATCACCATCTCTTCCAGTCACAGAGTGGTTTACCGCCTGTTCCAGGATGGTTTTGCTTTTCACTTCACCGTACTCCCTCGTCTACACAGAGGAATTATTTTCCTCATGGAAGTGGAACGTTTATGAACACTACGTGATCGAGTGCCCCTCTTGGACACAATGAATGCTGGGTGTCTGGACATATCTGCAGAAGATTGTCAGGGATGGATCAGGCATGTAAACAGATCCTTTCCCCGTGTCTTGCGAGAACATAACTCGTGATGTGAAGGAGAACTTAAGGCCAAATGCAGACTAGCACGCTTGTATTTCTATATCTCTGTGACATGTAATGTAAGGTAGCACAAAATACCTTATTTTTGTTGTTGGAATCTTGGTTTATGCTAAATAAGTAAAATATCTGTCAAAGACAACAGTGACACAATTGTGATGTTATCTCTTGTTGGTGTATTTTAATGTCATTCTGGAATGAGTGACAAGGGTTACTGTTCCTTCAAATGTTGTCACAAGTTGATCTTCAGATCTGTATCAAGTGTTGATACAGATTTGAGATTGCATTAGTGCATTTTTGGTGTGAGATGAACTGTTGTGTTGAGCTGCACGTCTCTGAACTCAGTGAACTCAGTATGGAGAAGTGCATGTTAGTAATTAAAACTTTAAAGGTGGAAACTGCAGAACGCAGAGATATGTGGTTTGTGCAACGTTTATCCACATGGTGGCAGTAATGTAAAGGCTATCAGAGGATGGAGGACAGGTGTTGTGCCGAATTCTGCATGCCCTACCGTGAATTGCATGCACCTCGCGGGAGGTAACACTCATTTATGCTGAGAAAAAAAGGTAAAAGCAAATCTCGGCAGGTAGCCTCCTTTTCAGACTCTTGGCTGCGCTCATTTATAAAACGCGGTTATCACCACATATTTTTGCTGAATCTCACTTAATGGTACTTATACTAACCCAGCAAGCAATTTCACGGTTAAAAGACGTCTAATAGACGTCTAAACAGAGCCCAGACGTCTAGGCTAAAAAAAGGGCTAAATTTGGGCTGTCAGTGAAAGTTTGGTAGACGTCTAACCATAGCCCAAAAATAGACGTCATCAATTAGACCACTTTTGAACGGCTACATATAGACGTCTAATAGACGTTGAAAATCGGTGTAGGCTAAAACAGGGCTGAATTTGGGCTGTCAGTGAAAAGTTAATAGACGTCTAACCACAGCCCAAGAATAGACCAAATACACAGACTTTGAATGACTACATATCTACCTCTAACAGACAACAGAATAGTGGCTAAAGGATTGTTTTCACTCAAACAAAACAGGTTGTCACAAATAGTAATCCGTCCAAACAAATTAAATGTAAAGATTTTATTAAGACAAAGGATTACAACGTAGACAACTTAAGATAATACAACATGATGGAAATATAAATGAATTATTGCTAAAATATTATGAATACAAAACAGTTCGTATGTATATGAAAATTCAAACAATGTTAACAACATGTGGTAATAACAACATAAATAATGACAAAATAAATTTGTTGGCCACATCCAAATCTAGATCTTCATCTACGCTGCTGCTTGATACAGGAAGAGCAGCAGATAGGTCTCGGTTGGCCCCAGTCTCTCGGGTAAATGGGATCCATAACTGTTGAATATGTAAGAATATGAATATAAAGTAAACATTATCATTTGACTATGTTCACTGTTTTCCCATAAGACATGACCACTATCATCAAATGATTTTAAATGAAAACATACAGTATATTTCTAATTATCATTCTAATGAAGGTTAATAAAATCATTTATAACGTTTCTTTCTTTTTAATTTAAAAGTATTTATTACTGACCCATTTATCTCTATGGAAAATATAAAGGTACTTGAACAGGACACATGTTGCATTAGAACAACCAAATAGAGAAAGTTGCTTTCATTCTTTTGAGAAAGCTTTGTGCTGTGAATTAAGTGTTCTGTTCTGAATATTTATTGCTGTCTTTGCTGACTGTATGCTGGAGAATTAGCAATAAATATTTAGTGTCAAAAGTCAAAAACTCATATTTTCATATCATAATGATCTAGTGAGTAAAATGTGTGGCTTTCATTACAAATTATAATGGGTAAGGTTGTACATGTTTCATGTTCACCCCTCTGAATTCAGATAATAGAGTTTTTAAGGGCACGAGGAGGAAACCCGTGGGTATCATGGTGTAACGTTAAGTTACACCTGCATGCAGCATGTTAAGCTAACCACAACGTGCCTAACTTACTCTACACTGTTACCCGCTGAAATGCCACGGTTTCTACACGTTAACATATAATGTAGATAAATAATGAAGACATGTCAAACAAAGACACAGATACTTACAAGACCAAAGTAAATGTCTTTTCGCTTCCAGTGTTTGCAGTAAACTCTCGCCCGCTGCTCGCTGAAAGGCCGAAATCGTAACGTATCCCTCGTTTAAAAATGGCAGATGTCTTTATCGCGAGATCTGGCCGTCCCTAAAGGGCTCTGCTGATGTCTAACTTTCAAGTCTCGCGTTGCCAGTAGTCCTGTCTCAGTAGGGCTACAGCTGCCATCTAGCGGTTGAAAATAGTAATTGCATTTTGTTTTAAATTAAAATCAAAGTTAATGTAGTGAACGTTACAGCGAAAATAAAGATAATTTAAATGTTTCGAACGTTTACTTGCATTTGATGAAATGATATCACGCACCTCAACAGCTGCATGGGTGAAAGCTACATGTAACCAATTTGGTCTGAAACACGGCTACAGCCAAGCCGGTGACATTAGACCACTTATTGCCTCTATTTCGCCGGGTGGGCTAAAAGCAGGCTACACGTAGCCTGTCCAAATAAGAGCTAAATCGTGGCTACAGATAGACCATGACATTTTAATGACACTTAATAGCTTGTTGATATTATTGACATAGCAAAAATAATGGGATATCAACTATCTCACGTGCTGCCAGGGCAAAACCCACTTTTAATCATTTTTTACTTTTTTGACTAAAAGTGGGCTACAAACAGCCGGTCTGTCAACGAGCTAAATCGCGTCTACGCACAGCCTGCGTGTAAATCAAGTGACAGAAATGAAATAAAAAAACCTTGTCATCACTGTAGACCTTGCTTAAATGATGGGATATCATACACATTGCAAGTTATTTTGGCAAAAAATGTCACGAAACCCCATGTAAAGTTATTTCGGCTAGAAGTGGGTTACGTATAGCCGGACTAAATCAGGTCTATAGCAAACCTAGACGGCGAAACGACGGCTATTGCTTGCTGGGAAGTGTAATAAAATATTAACGACTCTAAACGTTCATAAAATATATACTTCGAATCATTTATCATCATTGATGAGCCCCATAAAGAATATTATAGCGTTTGCTCAGAACTAAATGGTGTCATTTAAATATATATTAATTATAATAGTGCATATGTTATTCTAATTAATAATTATTAATAATTGTAATGGCTTTTAGCAGCTTGTCTTTAACATAAATGGTCATCAGCCCTGTTCTGTTTTTATTGCTTCATTATGTTGACTGACATTTTCAAATTAAGAGGTCCAGTAACAATAAACAAATATATTTTAAACCCAAATCAGCCATTGTCTGTCCACCACCTCGGGTTTCAAGTTTCTGGGGGAGAGTAGGCCTACGTTGCTGGTGGCTTGCATGGTGACAGCAGACTTTGGTTAGAATAAAAAACACCCCGGGACGCGCTTGTGGTTGATGAACCCTTATTGCTCCTGGGCGGAGCTTTGGATCTTTAGCAGCAAACTTGCTAACATTGGGTAGTGACATTCACTGATTGTAATCGCCTGGCACTAATTTCAAAGTATCAGTTGAATGACCTGCTGTGTGCGTGTGATCGTGTGAATTTAACAAAAAACGCGCATTTGAACTGGCCGCGCAGAAACGTGCTGCTGGAACGGAGTCGTTTCAAGTAAAGAGTTGGGGCAGTTTTAGAGTTGCTCAGAAAACACATATTCTGGTCAATATTTACAAAAGCAGGTTAGTGATTAACTGGCTGGGTAGCAGCAGCTGCACAGTCCCAGTATACAGGGAGCGAGCAGCTCGGTCACTCTGCCCGCTTCACAATGCTGTGCGTCCGGGCGTGGAGAGGTCTGAGTCCCCTGTGCAGAGGAGGTCACTTGTCAGCATGGAAACGAACCCAGAGCTACACAGTAGCTGCGAGGTTGGACCTCAGTGGGATTTATCCGCCCATTGCCACTCCGTTTACCGCCAAAGAGGACGTGGACTACCAGAAACTGTCGGAAAACCTGCAGAAATATGCCGAGATACCATTCAAAGGTTAGGCCTGAGGCATAGAAAGCGAACAAAACTCGGCATTGTGCAAAACCAACCGAGTCTAAAACGGTTCCCAAAGTAACGTTAGAGTCTGAGGTGCAGAGGTCCACAGTAAGTTAAGCTTGATTGAGCAGTGTTATATTACGTGTGGTTTACTCAGTGGGAGAACATACAAGACATGTAAGCAGTGTGTGTAACTCAGATGAGGTCCTTTAGGAAAACATCCACTTATATTGCATTCTACATGTATTTGGTGAAATACTTGGGACACCAAGAATTGTTACAGCAAACCTGAGGTTCATTAGTTGTTAGTCTGTCATCAGTGTTTACTTAGGGACCTAACAGAGTGGACAAAGTTCAGAACAGAGGAAAAAACGCAAACTCACCCGGAGGACTGCAGTTGTTTGTCGCCCTCTGGTGGTATTTTTTTTTATACTAAATATTGTTTTTGGAAATATGTTTACTGAAAATGGTATTTTGTATGCTAATTTGTATACAGCAACTTTATACTGCCTTGTATATATTTATAACATACACTTACACACTCATACACATTCTTGGAATAGTTTATAACAGTATCTACAGTTTGGTCTAATGATGGCACTAAAATGTCATGTACAATAAATGGAAAGCTTCCCTGGCCACAAGTTTCAGAGGTACACGTGGTTAGTCACAAACAATCAGACAGATAACCATTAGGACATTAGTTGACCTTCTTTGCATAGGTAACCAAAGGGAAACGGTGGGTTCTGTGTTGCAGGCCTGGTGGTTCAGGGCTCCAATGGTGAATATCCGTACCTGACAGAGGAAGAACGGGTGGAGGTGGTGAAGACAGTCAGACGATTGCTGCCGGCAGACAAACTTCTGATGGCCGGATCAGGCTGTGAATGTAGGTCTCAGTGTGTGTGTGTTGTGTGTGTGTGTGTCTATAAACACCTCAAATGTGCAGCATTAACTACTACAAGTATGAAAAGCTGCCTTTTAAAAATAAGTTTAAGGTTTAATAACATAAAACAATGACTGTAAGTAATGTTAATGTGACATTCCAAACAACAAAAGTTATCTTAAAAAAAATTGACTCAAAACAATCACTGACAAAATAAAACTCACTCTGTTGGGCTACAAAACATTATTTTAAAAAAGTTTTTCTTATTTAAAGTCAAATATTATTTGCAACAGTAGCAAATCTGTTTTAACTCGGACGCAACACAGATTTCTAGGCATCATAGGATGAAAATAAAAACGCAGAAAGAAAAGTGTGTCTTCCAGCTTTACATCAGCTTCAATCAAAATTCTAAAAAAACATACACTGTTTATTGAAAGCTACTAATATGTGTATTTTAAAAACCTCTGTTCAACCTCTTCTGTTCAGGCTCGTGTAGAGTGCTGAAAGCTCAAATTGACTTTACACATTTCCAGTATAGATTTTGGTGACCTTGATTATGCTCATTATGTGTTTTTTCTGCGCTGATGATTGAAGTCAAATGGAGTCTGGAGCAGCTTTTTTGGCTGTTCAGATCTACAGCACATAAACAATATTCAGAGACAGGAGAGAGATGTGTACTAACTCGTTCTATAGTTCCTCTACTTCCTCCTCCCTCTTCTTCCTGCATTCATTGATAATATAAAAACCTTCTGGGCTCTTTCTTCATGAATTTCAGAGATTTCTATTCAATAAATATTTCATGGACATAAGCATATTTGTAACATAAATCGTCTGGGTGCTGCTTGACCTTGAAACCATGAAATGCTGCTGAAGAAAGGAATTCTTTTAAAGCCAAGGTCAGTTTTCCAGCAATATTCAGTCTTTCCTGCGACCTCTTCTTCACCGTATAATTAAAGCCAAGGTTATTGTATTTAGTTTCTTAAGTAGGAGAAAGAAGACATATATACAGTTGATGGAGTATGAATGGAGGTGTTGTACGATGGCCCACGTGCATTATGTGTACATACAGAAGGTGTGTTAAAGAATTAATATATACCATAGAAATCCCTTGAACTGAGGGATCAGCCAAAACAAGTGCAGAATGAAGAGGTGTAAAACCTCCTGCTGTCATAAGTTACTACCGTCCTTCAACTCTCTGTCTTGATAAAAGGTTTTTGATAGGTATATGAAAGCTCTGTGTGTGTGGGTAAGTGTTAGTAAAGTCGCTGTCGCCTCTTTCATCTGTTCAGCTACAAGAGCCACAGTCCAGCTCACAGAGAAGATGGCGGCAGCCGGAGCTGACGCAGTCCTCGTGGTAACGCCCTGCTTTTACAAGGGCAAGATGGACAGCCGAGCTTTGATCCAGCACTTCACAAAGGTCAGCACACACAGTCTCACACACGTATGTACTAAATACTTGTGAGTACCCTAATGGACATAATGCATTCCCTAATCCTTACACTACCCTTACCTCTAAAACCTAAAGCCGAGTCTTAAGCGCCAAAGAGCTTTTTCAAGAAATAAGGACTGCCCAAAATGTTCTCACTGTTAAAAACATGTTAAATTCAGAGCACACACACACACACTGTCAAAGAGCTCCAACTCTTAAACATGAATTACACTACATATTGTGGACACAAGTTAAGGTTGGTTTTTGATTTTGGTTATGATTAACTTTATTTCCATCCACAGATGGATTAATTATTGTTTTGTTGAGTGGATAAACCTTGACATTTTCTAAATGTACCAAAAAATTATGTATTGCTGAATTGTGGTGGAAATCTAAAACAGTGGTTCCCAGAGCACCCTTGTGTGTCTTGAACATTTTCATATTTCATATTTAAACACATTAAAGCAATGGGAAAACATATAAAACACTGTTAAAACTCTGTTAAATATGCTGTTGGAGGGGTGCTATGGGAAACTTTCACTGTAAATGGAGGCAGGCGTTTAAAACAGTGTGAAAACTACTGATCCAGGATACTATATCAGTATTTAATAGAAGAATGGAGCATAATATATTTTGGGTTTGTATATTGTAGTATAATATTAACATTTTTGTAGTTTTGAATGAAACCTGAATGGTTCCGTTTATTGTAAATGCAGGTGGCAGACAGCAGCCCGGTGCCGGTGGTTCTGTACAGCGTGCCGGCCAACACGGGTCTGGAGCTGCCGCTGGACGCTGTGATGCAGTTGTCTCAGCACCCAAACATCCTGGGCCTTAAAGACAGTGGAGGAGATGTAAGAAACACTTCCACAGCATTGTTTTTATTTTTCTGTCTTTGATGAAATCCTGATCAGCTGTCAGTGCAGGTAAACATTATCTGTGTGTGTGTGTGTGTGTGTGTGTGTGTGTGTGTGTGTGTGTGTGTGTGTGTGTCAGACAGCCACACCGATGCTTAGTTGACCGGACAGGGCTGCAGATTTCCATGTAACGTGTCAGGGTTTGTATCTTGTTCACAGCAAGCTATTTGATATTTACCAGACAAAGCTAGACGATATCTCATGAGGTCAGTTTTCGATTTTCCAACCTAGTCAGCAAACTGGGTATATAGAGACTTTTAAAAACTTCTGAACCAAGATATCAAAGTAGATGTTTTTTTCACAAACTGATTTTAGTGTCTTGTTTAGAACAAAGTTTATGTATCCATGTCAAACGCCACGTTATCCAGATGGAAAATCTGTGTTGTGTTCATGTGTTTCCGCTGCCCCCAAGGGTAAAAAAAATCCAGCATACATGCATTTAACAAGATGCATTATGTTTATGTTAACTGTTTTATGTAAAAATGTCAGTATGTTAACCTTTAGCCTGTCAGCATGCTAACATTATTATTTAAAAATAGCAAAATGGCATGCTAATAAAACATTTAGCATGTTAACCACAGGATTGACAAAGTAGGATTCATCCTCAGGACCTTGAATGTCTGTACCAAATGTCTTGGCAATCCATGCAATATTTGTAGAAATATTTTACTGTCAAAAACCAACATTACCTTTTAGCCGGAAAAAATTGCACCGCACACTGAAACAGATTTTTGGGTTTTGGAAGATTAATGCCACACAGTCATAAAGAGGCTCAACTAGCAGAACATAACTCTCATTCAGATCTCTGAATCACAACACATTTGTATCAGGTGCATTTTGAGTGTGAGATAATATTATTGACATGTTGTTGTTTTTTTACCAACTTTATTGGTGGTATCAAGAGTGAAACAATGTGGGAAAAAAGCAATGCTATATTGGCAGTCATAAAGTAACAATGTCAGTATATTGTATTACTGCACAATTCGTAGAAACAGCACTGTATTCCTGTGTTCATTTAAGCAGCCACTTTTTAGTCAACTAGCTGATGAGGAGAAGCGAGTGCAGGGGTGCTGCTGAAGAACCTAAAACCGAAGTGTGCATCCCGCAGGGTTGATTGCAGGGTTACTTGCTGTTGTCGAGCTCTTAATACCGTCTGTGTGGGAAGTGTTTGCAAGAAGTTGCAAATGCATTTCTGGTTTGGGAAATAGCATGTTTGTCCACTTGCTGGGAGACAGAAGCGTGGGTGTAGTTCAAGTACAGAGCGTCCGTGCTCAATTGTAGGCGTGAAGAGGCCAAACTCAGAAAACAATGGGTGATGGGTCAATTTGAGGAAGGCAAACAAGTTGCAGAAAGATGACTCAGAACATGAGCGGCAAACACAGAGGTCACCACATCAGCCAGCTGCTGCTTTTTGGCAGATTGCCTTTATAAAAACTTTACATTTTCAGCATGGATGGTCTTAGCTGGAATTGAATCTTGATATATTTTGGCCAGAGTATATATGAAATGGGTTTGAAGGGACAAGAACACAAACTGTATCTGTAACTAAAGTGGTATTGTAAATGCAGTCTCTAGTGTAAACGGGCTTGTAGGCCAAGTGTGAATTGTCTCACAGCTGCCTCTCACTGCAATCTCTAATCTCCAATGCAGATCTTAAAGACTGGTTGGCTACCATGTGGAAATGCTTCTTCATTGTATTTTTCCTTTTCACTTCCTGTGTTTCTGTGTACATCAGAGCATCTACCCATTGCATGTGAAATGTTTTAATACAACTTGGTTGTGTGTGTGGCCAAATGTCATCAGAGTAGTTTGGGAATGTTCACTGCAATTACATGAGAGTTTGTGTGCATTTTAGCTACATTATAACGGTTTGGTTATAACCATCGGCATTGCCAGGTCATTTCTCCGGAGCTTTAGCCACGTGGTTTTAACTGTAGCCGAGAATGTAACTCAACAACAGCAACAAAAATATTTTCCATTTTTATGCAATATTTGAAGCTCACGTAGCCTGACACCCGATGCTCTGTGTCCTGCCGTCTCTGTCCTCCTCACTCTGAGACAGCTTGCTGTGTTTCACTGTCTCTCTGCTCCAGGATGCTTAATTCCCTTTGAAGCGGCTGTGAGCTGATCTTTATCAGAAGTGCTGAAGGTTACATTTGTGTGGATTTGTGGTGAGATTTTTGTCTGATCACAAGTGTTTTTAATTTTGGTTTTCTACGTCTGATGAAGATCAGACCACTCCTCTCTCCCAGTACAGTCCCAGACGGGCTCTATGCCCTACTACCATATCAGCAGACCAGTAACGCAGGGTGATGCACAGCAGAAGGGCAGGTAGAGAACACGGATATGTGGGAGAGATTATGAATTGAACATGAGCAGAAAAACCAGCTGGAGCTATAACAGGAGCTATAAAAAACCAGGAGTTTCTAACTGATTTCAAATTAATTAAGCTATTTAATTTATCATTGAGTTGAAAAGGTGCCATATGCACATTTAAAAAGACTTTAGGCTACTTCGGCATGCCTGCATGTATGTAGACTCAGCAGGGAATGAATAAAATGAGAAAAGTCTACAGATCTAAAGATCTACAGGAGAAACATATCTGACAGCAATACAGAATCTCTGAGAGGTTTAATGCATTGTACTACAATATATAATTTTGAATTTTGAATTGCCACCTGAATTTTGTGTTTCCTTTTATATAAATAAAGACATTTCCTCAATAAATTGGTGCAGAGAAATTCACCAGAATGCAGGAAATTAAGTACTTAAAGACCAAATTTCAGGAGGAAGAAAACAGGTAAAAACTTGAAAGATGAATGAATGTTGATATTTAGTGTGCAGCTTTGAGTTGGGTAAACTTGAATGAGCTGACAGCATATAACAAAAACAATTAACAACTTGGGACACAGAGATTAAGAAATCACAAATATTTTTAAGGTTTGTGGATGACTGTTATTAGTCGTGCTAGATTTCCAGATGATTCCTGTTTATCACTAAAACTTGGTTGTTCACATTAGCAAGTAGCGCAACTGTTGATGCAATCTAAAAGCAGGTCCAGTAACGCAGGTCCTTGGCTTTGATTGTATCTGAAATGATTTGTCTAACAATTAGGTTTCCTGAACCTCATGCAGCTTTTTGAATGACCTGAGTAATGTGATAATGTGACATCAGCATGTTGGTCAAGTCTTTAAAGGGCTTCTTTTGTTTCCTGAGTATATCTCTCACTGTGTGTGGACCTTTGATACTTTTGTTTTCACAGTGAAACAGTTAAGGTTCAGTCTATAAAGACTGCAGCTCCACATATTTGGGGTGCTGGAGCTTACATTCAATGTCAAAAAATAGGAAAAGCATTTACATGTCACTGTCTCCCAGAAGAAGGCCTCGAACCATTCTGTACAATGTTCATTTATTGATTTTGCACAAAATGGGGTGGTGATGGAGCAGTGGATAAGACACATGCCTTAGGTGTGAGAGACCCGAGATCAATTCCCACTGTGACACATCCACCAACGTGTCCCTGAGCAAGACACTTAACCGCTAGTTGCTCCAGAGGTGAACAACCTCTGACATGGATAGCAATTGTAAGTCGCTTTGGATAAAAGCGTCGGCTAAACGAATAAATGTAAAATTGCACTTAAGTACAGTACTTCAGTAAATGTACAGTTACGTACCACCACTGGTGTATTCTTTTCAAACCAGCTGTTTTGCAGAGCTTGTTAGAGGATCAAACAATGAAAAAATCTACAGATTATCTCAGCTGCTTTGGAAAAAAACAACTAACAACATGAGGACACAAGCAGAAATTGATTTGTTTGTGTTTCCACATGCTTCTATTTTGGACACACAATACGTAGCAGCAGTTTGACTTCTGTGTTATTATTTTCTCTGTATTAGTCAATTTTATTATTTGTCCAAAGTAGGCATTGTAATGCTTCAGCACGCATATAAACATGTAACACAACATAAGAAACATACAGCAGTTGGCCTGAACATTTTTACAGGGTGGCTTATACCAATGCACAGTGAGTCTTTTAAGCTCCCCTGGCGAAGGCTATAAGTGTCCACCGTAACCATGCGGGGCCTATAGATAATATAAAGAACACTGACTATTACCAACCTCCCCTAGCAACATAACCATTTCAATGTAATATGCGTCACCATCAACAGAACATGACACATCTCTATAATTCTGGATATTGCTGTTGACACGCAAGATCAACACTACAAATACAATATACTGCACCTCAATAATAAAAAGCATAACTGAAACTGTCATTGTATCATCATCATCTTCATCCCCATTCCCACCATCATCACCATCACTAAGGTAACAAACTTGTCAACAACAGCAGCAGTTACCTCATCTTTCCATTAGCATTGAAGGCTTGAATGGAGACATGGATGAAGGATTTCTTGGACCTGTTTTTCATGGCAATAGGGGCCTTTAAGCGCAGGCCAGATGGTAACAGCTTAAGGGGATGGGTACAATCTGAGTGAATGGCCATTGCTTTTTTTAAGCACCTGCTTGATGGATACATGATTCAAACTACTGAACTGTACTCCTGCTATCTTACTGGTCACCTTAACAATCTTAGCAAGGGCATTCTCTCTTTGGCACCAAGGTTGCCATACCAGCAGATAATAGAAAATGAGATGGCAGACTCATTAAAGACTCTATATAAAACAGTGTCATTAGAGTCTTATCAGCTTAGCAAATATCCTTAAGCAAAAAAAGGTGTTGCTGGCCTTTCTTACATAACAGTTGAGACGCTGAGCCTATCCAATAGGCTAAAAACTTTCAAAAACAAGTCAATCACAATAACATTTAATATGCAGATTATGCATTTATAAGGGCAAGGAGAGAAAAGAGACACTTTTCATGTCACCAAACAAAGCAGATGAAAGATTTTTACCTTGCTGCCACTTTCTTCCCCCATAAAATTAGCTTCTGCTGGCTGATAAATGTTACCAGTATTATTTGCTTGTCCTTCACCCTCAACCACATCACAGTTATTGGGTAAGTATGCACCATCGGGACATTTCAGTGTTGACGATCAGTAGAGAGTGACAGCAGTCAGATCTGACAGATGTGGAACTGGCCATTTGTGAAAAAGTGAATAGGACATACAGTGTGGTAACAGATGAAGATTTGTGAAGATCCGAGAGGATCAGCTGGCATGTTCAGTCATGTCATGGGGATTGAATCCTGCTTGAGACATATGTCATTCACCAATCTTTCCTAATTGTCTTCAATATGAACTCTCTATAAGGCACTTCGCTCAGCTTTTTATGTTCTTGTCGTGTCGTTGAGATATTTACTGCTTTAACCATTCTCCCCTGAGGGATCATTAAAATTTTATCTCATCTTACCTCATCTCCTCTAATGATTCCTCCTGCTCCGCACACTTTGTCAGGTGTTTTTTATTTTAAGCCTGTGCCCCTTCTGCATGTGCCAGACGTGTGAATTCAGTGAGCGTTATGGCGAGGTGTCATCGCCTGTGCACACATACTAAAACCAACCTGTCTTTTCAATCCAAACAATTATCCTCACTTAAGTGAAATAATTACAACGCCTACTATTATTTATCCCTGCAAGAGAGCCGGGAGCATTTTTAGTTACGTTTTAACAGCTCACACAAAAATAGTCATGAAACACAATTAATGCTGCTGTTTTTTTCATCCTTACAAAAACTTGGTGTTGATTTGAGATGACAAGCTTAATGAATTTAAAGGCACCGTCTGTTCTGGCAGACGAATAACAATTCAATCTGAATTCTTAACTTTCTTTTTACATTGAATTTATAACAGTTTATAACAAAAGACAACAATTTTGTTGGCTACTTGTAAAGGCATCACCATGCTCAATGTTTGTTCTAACTACTGATTCTCACAGGCAAAAATAGACACAGGTACACGTTGTGGTCTAAAGGTACAAAAGGAAGCTGTTTATTGCTTTGTGTGTTTCATAAGACAAAGTACAGCAGAGGTTGATGGGGAAATTGTTAGTTTTCATTCATTTAGTCATAAGTAACTACAGTTCATCCTGTACGAAATGCTGTGTCCATCCAAAAATCGTTTCACATAAAAGCACAAATTTGAACCTCATGGTGGCGCTAGAGCAGATGTCAGGGGATCACCAAAATCATTGTATCTTCATCATATTAGAACCATGAATGTTTGTACAAAATTTGGTGCCACTGTACTATATAGCAGTGTAGATATTTGAAGGAAAAACAATGACCCTATTGACTGCCAGAGGTAAAGTCAAGGGCTCACAAGATTGGATTCACCATCTTGGGTTCATAAATGTCTGTGCTAGATATTGAGATATTGCAGCCTGGTCCAAAAAGCCCTCCAAGTAGCATGGCTATCAGAATTATTACATGTATTAAGATGATAATCCATCCACCTCACAGGTGTGGCATATCAAAATGCTGATCAGACACCATGGATATTGCACAGGTGTGCCTTAGGCTGGCCACAATAAAATGCCACTTGAAAATGTGGTTCAATCACACAGCACAATGCCACAGATGTCCCAAGTTTTGAGGCCACGTGCAGTTGGGATGCTGACTGCAGAAATGTCCGCCTGATCAACTCTATGCGAAGGAGATGAGTTGCACTGCGTGAGGCAGATGGTGGGCACACCAGATACTAACTGGTTTCTGGACCCCCCCGGACCTCAATATGGTGAAACTGCACATTTTCGAGTGGCCTTTTATTGTGGCCAGCCTAAGGGCACCCCTGTGCAATATCATTGCTGTCGGATCAGCATCTTCACATGCCACACCTGTGAGGTGGATGGATTATCTCGACAAAGAAGAAGTGCTCACTAACACAGATTTTGACAGATTTCTATACAATATTTGAGAGAAATAGGCCTTTTGTGTGAATAGAGAAAGTCTTAGATCTTTCAGTTCAGCTCATGATGAATGGAGGCAAAAACAAAAGTGCTGCGTTTATAATTTTGTTCAGTACATATTATATGTTCTAATACAGTTAATGCAAATATGCATATCGAACGCTTATGATGCTTCTTATTAGATAATAATTACAACTGAAATCTGTTATTTTCCTTGTGTTTTTATACCCACGTTGCCCCATTCTTGCCCCGAGGCAACAAAAACACATCTGGGTGGCAGTGATCAAGACCCCAATCTTCAGTAGAGAGTTAAGTTTCCCTATGCTCTGAAGTTGCACACTAATGAAGATAATGAGACTTAAAAATAAAGGCTAATGAGTGTTTTTCTGTCACCGGGGCAGACAGTACCCTTGCTGCGATGTTATTTTCCCATTGGGGAGCTGTATTGAAATAGCCAGAGTACTCAAGCTTTCAGGAGACCAGCAGGAGCTCCTATAACCTGACTGACTGACTGATCAATTACAGTGCTGCGTGTTTGAAATGACTGATATGGGGAAACTGATTGACAGCCGGCAGTTAAAAATAAACCCGCCTTGGTAACGGGGATGGAGACTGAAACCGGAGGCTGCAGGTTTTCCCTGTGGAGTTTTCAGCTTCATGTGCTGAGCAGCCGTTGAGTTGTCTTACACTCCCTTTGAATATTTCAGGTTTATTTGGATTCTGTGCTTCATATCCACATTGACAAAAGAGAATTGAAAGAGGCAAAACAAAATAGGGAGCTTATCAATTATTCATGAGCCTTTCCCATCCTCCCGTTTGAACACGATTGCTCTTTTTTTTTTTCTCACTTGGGACTTGTCTGTTTTTTTTCTTTCTTTCTCTTCCTCCTTCTTTTTCTTCTTCCTTTTTGGATCTTGAAAAATCCCCTCCTCTCAAAACATCCACCGTGTGAAGAGTCAACGCTCATCTCAATTTGAGCGATTTGTTTACCTTGTGAGACGTTGGCTTTGTCGTGGTCTCTTGTGACAGCCTCTCCTGGGATTAAAAAAACAACACCAGATATTAGTCCTGACAGCAGGGAGGAGTGATTGCAATGAAACAGACCAGATTTTTACCTCATTCTCTCTCTCTCTCTGTTTCTTTTTTACCCGTTTCTCAGATCACACGGATCGGCCTGATTGTTCACAAAACCAAAACGCAGGATTTCCAGGTGTTGGCGGGCTCAGCAGGGTTTCTCATGGCCGCTTATAGTGTCGGTAAGAAGCCCTAAAACAGTGTTGCTGTTCCTCACTGTTCTGTAGCCTTCATCCCCCAGGCTGCAATCTCCCCTACTGTTTCTTTTCTTTTTATCTGCAAGTGGAGAAGTTGAGTTTGTTTTCTTTTCATATATCTTAAATTCAGGTCCTCACTGCACAAATACAGATGTGAAGAAATGTCCACATAATCCTTTTTTTTTGTTTTGATAACAACTGCTCATCATGAAACTGCTGGCTATCAGATGTAAACACCCCTCTCTATCTACCCATGAACACTTGCTTGCGGGATCACTTCCTGAAGTTGTTTCAGATTTCACTGCAAAACTTTAGACGTCATCCTGATATTTAGTTGCTGGGGGTACATGTCCTAAACAGGTCCTGATTTTTAGATCGAATCCTACCGCTCAAGCAGCTGTTTTATGTAATTTCACTATAAAAATCAATGGGCTAAAGCATTACTTGAGACATCCTGTTGGGACATGTGATCTTTCATTTTCATTTGAAGTTGCAGCAAATCATAAAACATCTTAGTATTTCAGCCATGTACAGTGTACTGTAAGCCTGGATAAGATAACACGTTAGGGGATAGGCATCAATATAATACTAAGGAACCTAACGAGTCATGTTCGCCCACTGTCTCTCACACACACACACACACACACACACTCCCACAGCTCTCTCATCTTTGCTCTTTGACATCCTCTCATTTCCATAACTGAAATAAGGGAGTAATTGGCTGTGTGAGTGACTTACACAGCTAATGCAGAGCAAGGGAATGCCAGTGAGTAATTAATATGAAAATGTGTCCGCGCTGTGAGTGTGTGTTCAAGTCTGAAATTAATGCTCTCAACAACCCCCAAAATGATGCTGAAAGTGTCAGTCAAAACCTCTTAGAGCCTCACAAGAAAGAGCTTTGATTGCAAAATTAAGAATGTTCACTCACATCTAACATCAGCAGATTCAGCATGCTTGTGTTTTACTAAATGATCACAGGCAAGGGCTCGGATTCAAACAAAAATATGTGTTATCATGGTTTCCCTGTTTCTCTGACAGAAATATGGCGAAGCGTTTTCCAGCTGTTGATGTCATTATTATGCAAGGACATTTATTCAATTTTGTGAAATTGAACCTTGTTTGGTGGCTGTGCATGTGTGCATATGCATAAACATGTTGTTGGGAAACTACAGGTGCTGATGGCATCTTAAATTATATGTGTCAATTATATGTGTTTAAACTCAGTACTGCTGCCAACATGAATTTAGTGAAGGACAGTCAAATTAAAACCAGAACTTCATAATAACACACATAGCTAAACACATACAGTCTCCAACCTTGCTGAAATGTGGAAAGATAAAAAAGATGTAATATTTGATAAAATTCAGTATTTCTGTTGTTAGCTTTAACAAACACAGTTTCCCACAAGCTCGAGACCACCGCTGTTTAAACGTCTCCTGCATGACCACTCTTCAGTGGTGAACTGAAGAGTGGAGTAAATGTAAATGTGTTTCAGACTTACAGCTCAAAAAAAGAAAAGAAAACAGAAGTTTTACCAACATCTGCAATGCTGGTAAAACTTAATGGGAGCTATACTTTTTTAATTTAAACAAATCAATTTAATGAAAATCATTGACAGTTAAAGCATTTAATAGATTTATATTTACATTTTACTTTTCTCAGAAAGACTAAAAACTCTATATGAGCGATTGTGTTGAGTTAGAGAAGTGAGTGGGAGTGTTGTCAAGAGTGTTAGGGCTCTGCGTTTTATTTATTCTTTGTTGTTAGAAATGTTATCTTGCCAGTATGAGAAAAGTTGAACACATGACAGCTGATGTCCATGGTTCTACCTAATCTATTTTTATTCAGGTGGACGATCTGGAAAAGAAAGATAAATGTTAAAGGTGGAAAGGTGTTAATTGATTATGACAGTAATTTAGTTCCACGTGTTATTGGTGGAGATCAGTTGGTTCTGGCCTAGAACCCTGTTCTCCCACTTTCCTGGACATTTTAAATCAGATAGTGTCTCTGTTCATGAGCTGTCACTCGCAGTGCAGCGAGGAAGCGCAGCCACAGCGTTAGGTAAGCTGCTGTCAGCTGTGTGATCTGAGCGGCAGCAGACCGCAGAAACATAAATCAGACAAAATCTGCCCATCAGTAGCCGCCGGCTCGTCTATCCACAACAACAACTCCAAGGCCACGGACGGAGGCTGACTGCTTTTCAGACACAGCTATTGAGATGTCACACTGAAAGGCCTTGATATCTTGTTGCCTGGGAAAATGAATAGGCCCATGTATTTATCTCTGTAAATAAAAAAAACAGGCATCATAAGAAGCGCTACTGATCTGTCAGGACAGAAAAATGACAGGATGGAATGCTGGAATTTGATCTAAAAAACGATGCCTGTTGTCAGAGGAGTGGTGGATGGCTTTATTTACGTGTTCAGCTTAAACTCGGGCAGTAAACGTACCTCACTTTGTTCCGTTTTACCTTCGGTTGTGTGAACACTGAATTGTTTCCACACATTGTCAGGTGAAACCTACAGCTGAAGTATGATTCTCTGTTGGTTGAGGAAATCCTCCAGCGTCTTGGGCAACTCAAGTGCTTCGTCTACTTTGCTGTGGTGAATGCTAATGTTTTAGTGCTCTGTGCATGATTGGTGGGTGGATCATTTAATATTCTAAACATGCTAAGCACATTGATTGTACCCAGCAAACTGATCAAACCTCCCTTTCACAGACCAACTCCTTGAGATGAAACTGAATTTTAATAATTTGTCTTTAGTGCTAATTAGTAGATATTGGCACACTTGCTATAAGTTTGCACTTATGTTACTCGATGCTATAAAAACATAAATAGTGTAAAAAAAATAAGATGCACAGATAAATAGCAATAAAGTAACCAACAGAATAAACAGTTTGCAGTAGTAAATAGTGCTAGAGAGCATGTTAACAAGCCGACATTAGCATTAAGCTCAAAGCACTGCTGTGCTTAAGTACAGCTTCACAGAGCTGCTAATGTGACTGTAGACTTAGTTTTAGTTTTCTGTTTTTCTTGAGACAAGTTATATTGCATGAAAGGAAAGGATGTTGAGGCTCAAGAACATATCTCATTTTATAAAAAAAAACTAAAAAGAAAGAGTGTGAAAAAGCTTAAAAATATATGTATTTTAAATCCTTGAACTCTCCATTGTGATCTGGGTGTCTAGGTGCTGTTGGCGGAGTGTGTGCGCTGGCTAACGTGCTTGGCCGAGAGCTGTGTGAGTTGGAGCGTTTGTGTGTGTCCGGTCGCTGGGAGGAAGCCAAAGTCCTGCAGCAGCGCCTCATCGAGCCCAACGCCGTTGTGAGTACCATCTGCTGCATGGTGGACACTTTTAGCCTCCACAGAACAAATGCTCCTCAGAGACTGACTCCCACAAATAGTGACAGACTGGAGGTTTAGTCACATTTCTGAGAGGTAGAACTGATCTGGAGCCTGAAGCTACAGTTGTTTTAGGCCAGGAACTGCAGTTTTGGAACATTTGAGATTTGTATTGTTAAAGATTTTGGATCATTGGCTGCATTTGATGACCTTTAACTCAACAAAAATCTCATATCTGACTCTGAAACTAAAAGTCCAGCCTGCCCTTCACTGTCGTATGCAAATGCCAATATTAAACAATGCATTGATGTGATTGATAAAAAGTAACCTAATAAAAGCAATAAAATGTTTAAAGTAAACCACTTATATGTAAAATCAGCACTACTACCTTTGCTGGAGTTGAATTTTGGCCAAGTATCTGCTGAGATTTAAAACATACCACCATTTTAAAAGGAGGTGAATTCTTTTGTGAACAAACAGGTTAAACTATGAAACACCAGATCCTGTAAATTTCAAAACTCCTTCTTCTGAAAAACTTCTAGAAAAAGACGTGTCTTTGCGTTGAGGTAATTTGTACAGTGTATGAAACTGAAACAGACACCCAATGAGACAAAGGATGGCACTACACAACACAAAGTTAAATGTCAGAGTTGTGTGCTGTATGTTCACGGTGCCATTCTGAGCCTGAGTGAGATCTGTGAGGAGACAGCACTGAATAATTAGCTTCAGGCTACAAATGTGTCTGTTAAGGTGTGTTAAATGTCACTGCCCTAACAGCATCAATCTACCACGCAAACACCCCCACATGCTGCACCCGGAAAATCCAACTCCACTCTAATATCAAGTGACATGCGGTTTGGATGTAGCTCAGCAGCCAAATATCGATCACAGATAGTAAGACTGAAGTAGACTGATTGGAGCTCTGTGTTGCTAGGTGACCAGGAAGTTAGGAGTTCCCGCCCTCAAGCAGGCGATGGAGTGGTTTGGTTTCCACGGAGGTGCCTGTCGATCACCTCTTCAGCCGCTCACAGAGGCAGAGACTCAGCAGCTGAGGCGGGACTTCTCCACCAACGGCTGGCTGTGAGGTGACCCGGGAAAAGTCTATGTGTGTGTTCAGTTCCTAGACCAGTCAGTGTGATAGGGCAGGGGGAGAGGGGCACACCAAGAAAATATCAGAAACTTTATCAAGTAAGTGTGCAGGCGTTACCTTTCTTCATTGGTTTCCTGTGTTTGACAACTGAACAGGAGGTGATTTTTTATCTAACTCACCTGTTTAAATTATACTAAACCTTAAAGTTGCACATTATTAAGGACGGGTCGCTTTGAGTGGCAAGTGGGTGCCCTCTCAGGTGGCTAGCAGCTAGATGGTTCAGCAACCAGACTTCATTTGACCCACCTCTTTGCCCGGTTTTTGATTAGCTAGAGTCAGGCACTGCCAAGATGGCAACGGTGGAGCCGCCTGAAGCCGCCCACACTGAGCTTCACAAGGGCTCTTCAGAAACCCATGGGTGACGTCATGGAAACAGTGTCCATGTTATATACAGTCACAACACATCTATATATGTATCAGACTGGGTATAAATCACTAATGAAAAAACATGATAGAAAACTATAGATTCTGAAAAACAACTTCCCTGCCCTCTCCTCGTGTTATTTTTAAATGAAGTTACACTAAAATAAATCAATATCATACAATCAAGTTGCTTCTCTGCTGCACCTCAGTACAAAAATTCAATTCTCTAACTGTCAAGTTAGAGAAATATTATGAAAAAAATGTTGAATATGCGCTTGTTTTGACAATAAAGCATGCATTTCATTTAAATAATATTTGTTTTCCCTTTATTTTAACTATTAAGAACAGAAAGATTGGTGTTTGGTTGTTCGCAGAAGCAAGTGTAAAACTGATTTGTCAATCAAATGTTCTTTTTTTTTTGGGAAGGTGGGTAACCTTGCACTGTACTGTAATAATACTGTTTAGTGATACAGTATTATTAATAATAGCTGATTTCATCTAACTCAGTGGGTATTTTTGGCATTTATTGTCTACCAGAGCACTCCTTACTATACATGTGAAAAAAGTTAAAGCTGAAATTACCCAGGTAATTAAATCCTAAAAGTATAGCAGGTACTTAGGGCAACGACAGCCTTCAGCTTTTCTTCACAGCAGTTTCTTAGCTTTAATCTAACCATAACTCCAATTAGAACTCTTTTAGTAGTAGGTTTTTTTTTTAAAAGAAAGAAAGAAGATTCTGGATCATAAAGAAAGGATGCATTGTGTGTTTCTTGTGTTCCCGTGTGATGAGGAACTCCGTACAGGAAGACTCCTGAGGGAAAGCTCTAATTACACCCAGTATGTTGAAATCACTAGCCACCCAATTTTCAGTAAATCACATCTTATAGTTTTTTCTTTCAAAGGCTTTCAAGGACATTTCCAGCCTGAAATGATGTTTTGCTCTCATGTTGGTTGTTCCATGATTTAAGGTATTTAAAACAGTGTTTGCACACTGACTCCTTCACTGTGGGTGATCTTTTTTATTGGGGACAGATTGACTTGTCAATAATATAAATATTGGCTGTATTCTGGGCAATAATTACCACTGAGAACACTGAGGTTATGTCCTCTGCATTTTGGGGATGTAGAGTTTTTTTCAACTATCGTACTTCTATCTACCTTTACCAAAAGTAAGTTTGGTCAAATTTTGGTCAAAATAAATGAGAATAATGTACAGTAATAAATAAATAACTACATGAGGCTTATTTAGAAATGTGGAGGCAGCAGAATGCTATTTCCTGTGGTTCCTGACCTCCAAACCATGTGTTTTTTTTGTGCTGTGGCTGAAAGATAAAGGTGCCATATTTGGTTTTCGTAAATTTGTAATTTGAAAATATAAAAATACATTCTATACAAACTGATATCACATTTGAGGGATTTAGCAGCCTCAATATGGGTCTGATCTTAACACCTTTACATTGAAAAGATGAGCTCTGCTAACGTCCCACATCATAGCTTTGAAGTGGTTTAGGATATCTTGGTGGTCAGCAGCTGCGTATTCAGGGGTGCATGCTGGGTGGTTTCTAAATAGTATACGTATATGGTATCTCGCAAAGGTGAGTACACCCCTCACATTTTTATAAATATTTGTCTTTTCATGTGACAACACTGAAGATATGACACTTTTCTACAGTGTAAAACAGTGAGTGAACAGCTTGTATAGTGTAAATTTGCTGTCCCCTCAAAATAACACATCACACAGCCATTAATGTCTAAACCCCTGGCAACAAAAGTGAGTACACCCCTGAGTGAAAATGTCAGTATTTACCAGTTCTAGCCATGTGTTGTTTTGTTGTGTTTTAGTGTCGTTCAGTATGCTTGCCTTAGCATGCACTATCATATAATATTTTGATTACATATTATCTTAAAAAAACAGAAATTTGCACCAATGTAGAAGTTCAGATTGAGAGTATTGCTGGACCCGACCCGTGGATATGCCACGTGATTCACTTGCATATAGCCAAAGAACCGTTGTCAATATACAAAATGGCTTTAAAGGTTTTAGTTTTAGAAAATTAAAAGGTCTAACATCTTCATTATTTAAAGATCTGGTCCCCTGTGACCCTAATGCCATTTGGAGCCCAATCAATACAATATAATCGCTTGAAGCTTTTTATTCCTTATATTAAAAAACTTTTGGTTTGGTTTTGAAAAAGTTTCATTCATTTTTGTCTGGATTGCAGTTTCTTTAAGTGGCCACATGGAGGCGACGCGCCCCACCGTGCTGCCCCTGCACTGCCTGCTCTGCATCAAAGGCATCCCTTTGATCTCAGATAGAGGATCTTGGACCCGGGAGGCGAGTGATGCCAACTCTCCCGGTGGGCACGCAGGGGGAGGGGGTGGGGGTAGTGTATCTTATTCCTCTTCCCGGGGCGAGCGAGTGGCGAGTCAGCAAAAGCTGCCCTCAGCACTGCAGCGTCACAGGACGGAGGGTGACGATGGCATGGACACACGCATTCTTCCCCCTCTTGTGTCCTCTGCACTCCATCATCCCTCCACACCTGACAGTTTATCATTTGTCTTCTTCTCCTCCTCCTCCTCCCTCCATCATCTCTTTCTGCTCTCTCTTTCAGTTTCCTCTCTCTCTCTCTCTCTCTCCTCTCTGCATCCCAGCCCCCTAGACGATGATGTGGTGACCTCTCTGTGTAGTGTAGCATGTAATGCCCAATCCCTCTCTCCCACTTTCCCTTTCTGTCTTTGACCCAGATTAAAACCAAGATTAAAACATTCCCAGATTCCTCCTCCCCCATCCTCTCTTCTTTTTTCCCTTTGGTTTTCTGACTCACACACCACATCCCCCCATCCTCCAAGACTACATCCACACAGTAAATATATAAAATCTCTATTTAGCCTCCCACACATTCGAAAACACAAGCCTCTCTTAACTGTTAATGTGTATGAGATAAACAATGATACTGTAAAAACTTGCTCAGAAACAGGCACTAAACTTTCTGTTTCTTCTAATCCTCACTTCAAACACTCATTTTACATGTGAATATTCACATCACACCCAACTGAAGAGGCTGTCTGGTTATTAGGTAGCATTTATAATCAGCACGATCAAATTATTGTTTTCGTCTGGCAACAGAAACTGTAAAATATGTAAATGGGATGTGTGTTTGTCTGTAAAACAGTATGTGTGATCATAGGGAGCAGGAGACTGAGCAGAGGTTTAAAAGACAAGTCTGGTGATATTATCTATAATTATGTTTCTGTCAACAATTCCATGAAAAGACGAAAACCAACAATGGATTGATCCTTTAGTATTGTGTGTTTTCCCAAAGCCTGATATATTTTCTTCCTCTGTACCATAGAGCTCTATTGTTGTCCAAAAACAATTTAAAATTAGCCACAATGTCGCCCAATGCTGCCCAAAACGCTCACTTAGAACACTGCTGCTAGAAATAGTCCCCATCAAATGCACAAGTTCCTCTTGTTTGAGTCGCATTTGCTAAAGGCATTAACCAAACCTTTAAAAATACAAAATTAGTAACCTGTAAAATTAGGAATTGCTATCTTTGAGCTGAGTTTCACAGACATTCATGGGATTTGTTGACAAAAATAAATATATAGAAAATTGCCAGTCTTGTTCTTAAACCAAGTGACACTCGACTGCCTGTCCCACTCCTGACCATATGTTAGCAGTAACGAACAGTTTTGTTGCTTGGCATCTAATAGAGGACAATAAAGATGTATAATAATTTTCCCATTCAGGTGTTAATAATGTGGATTACACCATGAATACACGTGAAAAGCGTTTTCAGATTTAGAAAGCTTAGTGTGGACATGGTCATATATTTTTTACTCTTTGTGTTCCTCGACCCACAGCCAGTCCAGCTGACCACTGTCATTATCCCTGTGACACACAAAGATTAAAGAGTAAAGAAAGGAAAAAATCATGTACAAGATGGAAGGAGACTGAAGATGACAAGGCCTGTGTGCAGGTCAAAGAGAAAACAAAACACCCAAAGGCAAACAGTTTTCAGATTGAGGATGGTGGCAGATGTTAAAAAGTAGAAAGGAAAAAAATCAGGAAACAGATGTAGTTGACAAACTGCATGTAGCATTTCTGGTCCCATTAACAGGCCAACTACAGAAAACATAATGTCTTGCACAGATTAGTCTTAGAGGCTCAGTTTTCACAGTTAGAGTTGGAGTCAGGATGGAGCTTGGCAGCTGGATGTCGGTCCAATCAGAGAGCTACAGGGAGCAGTGTGCGACAAAGGTAGCGCCAACCTGATTAACAGCTAGTTAAACTGGGCGTTGTAGATCTAAAATTAAGCATAATTGAGCAGCGTGACCTATTTCTTGCCTCAAATGGAGACTGTCCTCAGCAGAGAGACAAAAAAATCAGCATTGATTGTTCAAATGCTTACAATGACCTGCCAGTTCACCTGGAAAAAAAGAAATGATTACTGTTTAATTACTCTTTAAAAAGCAACGGCAGAATGGAATAATCTGTTCTCAAACTACACCTGCTGCATACCGTGATCAACTTCTCGCTGTACATCCATTTGTTCAGTGTTTAGCGATTTTTTTGGCAAGTTAAATATATTTTGCAGTTTAAATGAATTTTGTACACTTGTTGTAGCTGTCAAGTGGCTTGTGTTTGTACTCTTACCAACATTTAGTACTGCTAACACCTGGTTGTTTGAGCCCTATTTGCGTGCTAAACAGTGTGGTATTTGCCCGACTTTGACATTTGTTTTCTCCCTCTATGTGGAATATTAGTGAAATGTAAGTAAACTTATTTAATGAAACACCCCTCAGACAGTAGATCAGTGCTTGGAGATACCCACACAGTCCATGGGCCCAAGACACACCGCTTTGTACTAGTCGTTGAGCTTTGTGAGATTAAAATATGGCCCTGTAGGCCTACCTGCTAAACATCAGCATGATAGCATTGTCACGTTAACATGCTGATATTAGCATTCAGCTCAAAGCACAGCTGTGCCTAAGTCCGGCCTCACAAAGCTGCCTGCGCTTAATCTTGTTTAATCTGTTATCGGACTCATTTGCGTAATTTTCTCGATTTTCCCAAGTGTGCAAAATGGACTTATAGCTGCTGATTTAGTTATTGTGCTTAGTTCCTGGTTTTACTCTGTTCTCGAACTACTTCATTGTAAAGTGGCGTAATACACTAGGTGGGCTGGAGGTTTCAGTAAAGGTTTCTGGAAAACGTGGTGTTGAAAAGGCACAAAAGAGGAAGGCCTTCATTCTAAAGCTACCATTTTGCACCACTTTTCAAAAAATCACACAAGGACAAATCCACTGTAGAAGATGTAGAAAGACAAGTTTCTATACACACAGTCAACTCAATTTAAAATTTGGCTTTTAATTTAGAGGTGCAGTTCTTACCACTTCTTAACTGCAGACCTTTGACTCTCACCATCACACTCTCTAACTACACTGTAACATGTGGCTGAATTCATTTTGAAGTTCAAAACACCTTTGAGATGAAGAACAAAAAAGTCAGTTACGTGTCTCACAAAATAGCTGCTGAGATGTATCTGAGCATCAACGTGTGGATTTTCCCTTCCCTTCCCTCAAAATGTTGAATATGTAGATCATGTCTTCACATCCCTCTGTTAACTCCCATCCCTCCCCCCTCCTCCTTTCCTCCGGTCTGTTAGCTGAGCTCAAGTGTTATTCCTCCTCTCCAATATTAACACATGCGACTCCAACCCTCTCGCCCTCCTTCAATCTGCTCATGCTGTCTTTTTATTTTTTATTTTTCTTTTGTGCCTGGAGCACCTGCAGGGAGAAGGCGGTGGCATGTTGAAATGTTAAAATATAACCATAAAATTAATGTGTCCTGGTCTTAAAATCAAGATGTGCTTGGATGACTTGCCTAAGGGAGAACTGTAAAAGACTTGACTTGATCATGTAGAGAGAAAAAATAGCCTGACTGTTCTGATTTTTGAGGATTTTTAATCATATCTCATTTTGTCAGGAAATGCAGTGAGAGAAAAGGATAAGTATGAGATGCAATCAAGGACCCAAGCCAGTATTTAAGTGGGAATGTTTTGTGGTATGTGCTTACACCAGTAGGCCACCGGAGACTCAAAGATATGAACCAATAAGCTGTATCTTAAAAAACACTGAAACAACATATAAACCATCCTCTGACCCTAAAACTCGCCACTCAAACCAGGTTCATGTTTTCTTTTAATGTTCTTGTGTTCAAAGCTCTCAGATGCTGCTGATGTATGATTTAAATAAGAAGAAGCTAGTATCAGTCTGATGTATCCATCTCACCCTCCTCCACCTTTCATCCTTGAGCTGCAGCAGCTAAGAGTGGAAGAGAAAGAGCTGCTGAAATTTTTATTTAGCAGATGAGTACACCTATTATATACCTCTCTCAACGCACTCATGCATGCATGTTTACACTCAAACATACACAAAGTCCCAAATGTGCCATTGTGAGTGGTGGAAACCCATAGCAATTAAAACCTTACAAAATCCGCACCACCACCACCACCACCACCTCCACCTCCCCCATCATACTGCCAGTTTTTATTTCGTGCAGTTGCTTGTGCAGTGACAGTGTGGGTCCCTGCAGTGCCAGGCCTCTCTTATCAGTATGCGGTGTGCACTTCCTCTCTAAACATGGCCAAAGCTTTTGGGAGCCGTGAAGCTTCACTGATAAGATAACAGACAAAGCCTTCTCTCTTTAAGGAAGGCGTGAAATAGAAAATAGGAGATCCCTCCCTGTGGAATTAGCAGCAGAAGAGCGATGAGAAATCATATGTTTTGGAAAATGAATTTTAAGAAAGAGACTCAATTATGAATCACGAGTTTAAGGGAGGAAGGAATTAATTTTTAGTGAAGGAACAAAAGAATATACACATAAACATCTGCCACTTCTCGTGTGTTAGGTGAAGATGATCTGCACAGTATATTTAAATACTTTGCCATGGCAACAAGCTCCATGATTAGGGGCAAATAGGCAAAACTGCTGCAGCACTTGAGATTGAGATGATACAAATTAAGGCAACTCTGGACGGTTGCCAAGGAGACGAAATAGGCGGAGGGGTTAAAGTCCAACCTAAACACACCTTAAAGCTATTTTAGTGACAGCGGAGAGTGGGTGGGGGGAAGGGAGGACTGAGCAGGGGGAGAGCAGGAGGGGGGTTTCTGACAGCCGAGCTCCACAAATAATCACTAGACCTGCCGAGATGTGTGATCAGAGTTCAAAATCCCTCCATATGTGTGTGTGTTGACTTGTGGTTGTGTGTACCTTTCATTGTTCTGTTGTTTCAGTGTTTCATGTCTCCCAGTGGCCTCTCAAACCTCTGCTCAGTAAAAACACAAGAAAAAGAAAAAGCTTATAAACCAGTTGAATTTCATGCATTTTATTTATTGTTCCTCTGCGGATTCATTTCCATTTAAAAGCCCAAACACAGCTCCTTTTTTTTTTTTTTGCGTGACATCATCTTCAACATCATCAACAAATTCATCAGAAACAACAACAAAGTGATATTATGGCTTTGTGATAACAACGGGCCTCAGGTTTCAGTGTTCAGATGCTTTTTTTTGTGTTTAAAGGTGCCAAAATAGGGACAAAGCCCCGTGTGAAACATACAACACGTGTGTCAGAGGGTTCGTTCAAAAGGTCCCACATTATCTGGATCTTATTTACCAGAATTTTTTAAAAGGTGTTCTGGAGTCAGTTGTTTAGGTGCAGTAGTTTTTGATTACTTTTTATGAAATAAATCTGCAGTTCCAAACTAAATTAAAGATTTGGAAATTGATTATTAAGCTCCTGACTGAACAGAAACAATCATCTCAGTCTTAACTTTGATAAGAGCTCTAAACATCTGTCCACAGTATGTCATTTATGACACCTTAGTGAGCTTCTTTTGCAGAATGATTACTGTGAGATTTGGAAGGTCTGAAAGCTCATAAGTGGACCTTTGATCTTAGATTATCTTTATCATATTGTGAACTTATTTTCACAACTGAAGGTGGAAATGAAGGTCAGTTTTTGTAAAATAATTTAAAACAATGCTAATGTTGACATACACAGACATAGCAACTGAGGAAACTGTATCTGGTCACGTCCTAAGTCGGGAATAACCTTTAACACTTAATTTTTTTTCATTATAACAGATTTTCTGTTCTATTTTCAAGAACGTATTTCTCACATTATCTGAGGTTAACATTTTGTCAGTAGACCATGTCCTGATTGGGTCTCTTTGATCAACAATTACTGAATTTGAATTTGCAGAGCTGCTCCTGTCAGCCAATCAGAGTCCAGTACTATATGGAGCTTAATCAATCTTTTAATAACCCTTTAAAATGGTCCTCCAGCAATTTAGTATTGCACATCTATATGGCTGGATGACTACAAGAAACATAAAATTCTAGCAGCAGAGGATCCTACAATTCCCACGATACAACTCAATAGTGTCTTTCATTAGACCCCCCCTGCCTGGAAAATCTTATTCTTATTTGGAGCTGTGGTGTATTTTAAAATAAAATTGTGATAGCTAGATAATGTGGGACCTGTGGGACCCATTTCTTGCCCTCCTGTTGTTAAAAAAACAAAATAGTTCCTGAATAATTGTAAAATTATTATTTTAAAAGCTTTAATTAAATCCAGTGTTACTTTCCGTCTTCTAAATATTTGAAATCAGCTGTTCTGCCCAAAACTGAGCCTAAAGCAGTGAGTAAGTCGGATCATCAGGCTGTAATCTCAGCAGATTGTGATATACTGGTCGACCACTGTTCTCCACCCCCACACTGCCTTTCTTACTTTTCTTCATTAAGCAGAAAAAGGACAAATAGCTTTAAAAAAAATCTGTGACACAGTTTGTAAAACAGTCGTAGCCAAACAGTATTCAAAGTATTCAAAGCACAGTAGAATAAGGTTTTTGTTCAGGCACTTGTTAAACTCCCTCTGGGTCGTTCATGACATGTTTTTTTTTTAAATTTCGTTATTCACTTGTTGAACAACATTTCAAGAGCCATGCTTTCCTTATTTTCCCATTATAGTGGTGATTATTATAATGCGTTTGGTTTTGTTTGTGCCATAAAGGCCGGCACAGGCTTGAGCGTGTGTGTGTGTGTGTTTGTGTGTGAAAGCGTGTGAGAGGGTGAACACTGGAACTAATGAAAATAATGACTGATTTCTGTACATCTCCAGTCCTCATGTGAGTAGAATAAGTGACATAAGTAAACAGTTCTTTCTCAACACAGACTCAGGCTTTGCCTCTTGAAATACACAGAGAATAAAAATCTAATTTTACATTCAAATGAAGATATAAGTAAAAAAAACAAAAACAATAATAGAATGAACACAAAAATAAGACAATATAAAATCAACATGTTTTGTTAAAATAACCCATTTAAAAGGCATTAAGTCTCCCATGATTGTGTGAAATCACTTCTAAAACAGAATATTCAGAGTTTCAAATCTATAATGAGACAAAGAAAATGACTTCCTGAACTTCATCTTTCTGTAAATATTGATGTTGTCTGATCCAAGTAGGAGCCAAATAGGTTGGCATGTACTATTAATTTCTAAAAATATATACACTTCCTGTGTTCAAACTGAAAGGAATGGTCTGACATTTTAGATAGACACTTTGTTTTCTTACCTAGAGTCAAATTAAAAGACTGATACCAAATGTATAGGTCGAAGAGGTGTTTAGCTTAGCTTAGCACAAAGCTTTGAAAGGGGAGCGAACCGCTAGCATAGCGTGAGCTAATGTAAAAGATTCTGTCTTCCAAGAAGATAAATTTGAAACTGGTCTTTTCATCTGCCTATCTAATTATTAATTAGTTAAGAGACTTACCCATTGTATTCCCTTCAAAAATGTGAAGACATTATTTGCTTTCTTACTGAGTTTTAGGGGAGGAGATCAATTTCACTCCAGTCTCCAGGCAATTGCAATGGCTTAGCGTAGCATAAAGCCTGGAACTGTTCCTTTAGGCTTACAATTATATTGGATGAGTTGATGACAAAACAATTCATATATTATTCCAATGATCTTTGAGATATTTGTGAACATTACAGTTGTGTCCTGTCCTTTAAAATACAGCCTGTAGACTGTCTGTATACATTTTGCTCTTTTGATAATACATTTAAATTTGAGGCTCCTTCATGGTTGTCTCCTGTGGTTGTTTTGTTTCATCTTAGCTCGAACAGCTGAAGCAGATAATGTGCAAACATCCATGAAAAAAAGACGCTTTCCCCTGTATACATGGCTTTGAACATTCTCTTATTTTAGTCAATACAGCTGATTGATAAAATGTCTCTATATTCAGCTTGAGAGAAATTATATTGACAGAAATATTCTCAGCTCATTTGAGATCTCGCATTTTGCAGTTTTAATCAATTGTCTTTCCAAAGTGGAGGGAAATTCTGTTTTAGGGTGGATTTCTGCACCCTCCATCATAGACACTCATCACAGCGAAACATGAAATCAGTCATATCGACTATGGACAGTGTTACAGATGACAACTGCTGCTTTTATGTTAATATCAAATGGCAACTTTTCAAGTTGAGAGTTTAAGGTGCATTTTAAAGGGTTTCATGATCCCTTAATGTTTTTCTCAAACTGTGAAAAAACGTGGGATCATAACGTTAAATAAAGAACAATGGTAAAAAACCAACCATGTCCAAGACTGACAGATTACTGAAGTGCATATCGCACCCCCAGGTCTGAAAACCACCTCAGCTATAGGCAACAGTCAGCTCCATTTAATAGAGTCTCTGCTTGAATCCCAGAGCCAATTAAAAGGTGTGACATGCCTCTATCATTCCGATGGTGTTCGTTGTCGCTGTCAAATTGGTCAGTGGGGAGGACATCAGCCCCCCAAACCATATCCTAAATTAATCGCACTCAGAGATAATCACATAACCGACAATTAACTTCATTTCCCATTTAATATCCCACCCACCCATCAACCCAAAACAGTACGACTACACACACACACAGACACACACACATATGGCACGTCTACACACCAGTCTCATTACACAGACAGATGCTGATTCCCAGCAGGCACAACATGCATGAAATATGTGTTAGTTAGAGCTTATCACAAGCTTTGTTGAGTTCACAACAGTGATGTTTACACACTTTTTTTGTTTTGTTTTTCTCTTCTGAAGGGGGGTGGGGTAGTTTTTGGTGGTTTATACACAAACACTACACATTGAAAGTGACATCATTAATCAGGGATGTGGAAATTAGAAAAAACAAGCTGTATAAAGTGGACGAGAGCATTTTTGCCTCCAAAAGTGAAAGAGTTTCATTACAAAACACGTGAAAAAACATTTGAAATAATCATGAAGTCTTGTTTTGGTAAATTAATTCTAACGTTAAGGTAAAGCATGTTATGAATTCCTGATAAAAATTACAAATGATCTTTAGATTTTTGCTTACAAAACATTGTATTGAATTTCATGTGAAAAAGTGATCCTTGGATGCATGTATTTCTGGAATGAAACCCTTCGAGTTCAGAGTCTTTTGACCCACAGTCTCTATTTCTAAGACGAGCCGCTCTGTGACCAACAAAGCCTCTTTTTCCCACAATGCAGCCAATTTGTCATCTTGAATGTAAAACCTGCGGGAACGGGAATCTTTCTTTCTGAAATTGCACATTATTATCAAATTGCACCTCCAAAACAGAAATTGCACTCATTACTGCAGCCTGCAACACTGCCTGTACTCCCATTCCTCTCAGCTGTTCATCCCCATCCTCCACATCCCCCCTAACATCCACTCTCATCACAGCCACTGATTCTGGATCAGCTACAGCCTGTTGGCACTGTGTGGTTGGCACTGAGGGGGATTTTCATTCTGATCTGTAATCAGACTGAGCTGTAATGGCACTGAGTGAAAGAAAACAACAAAATATACTACACACATTTACTTTAGCCAAGAATCTACACCCATCTGACATCTTGCTAACTCAACGTAAACAATTCATATTTAAATACTACAGCACCAATAAGAGGTCAAGATGTCAGAACAAATGTGTCTTTTAACAGGAAGGCAGGAATACCAGTAAGCACTCATTTGGCAATTTGAGGGCTAACATATATTTTGATGTCTAAATTTAGTTGAAAAGAAAGTTTGGTCAGGTTTTATTTTTTTAGTATTTAAGTTCTTTCCTAGGAAGTCTTATGCAAATAACATAATTTGGTATTAATTATAGGGAAAACAGAGACAAGTGCCAGTGATTTTGATGAGAATTTAGTTCTTCCTGCTCAAATTTATTTTTCCTCATTTAATTATTTTTGTAAAATCTTTCCTCCATATTTGTTGCACTGCATGCTGTGTCTGTAGAAATTTTTGCATGCTCAGCTGACTGGTTCTGGTCTGAATCAAACTCTTTGTCACCTACACACAAAAAATGAATTATATATCTCAAAATCTGTAATTATCACTTTGGTAAAGTAATCTTTACAACATATGACGCACTCTGTCCTTAGACCCTAAGAGATTAATAAATTGAAGGTGTATAAATTCAACACAGTTCCTCTGTTCCCTATGATTAGTACCAAGTTTGGGGAAACTGCTTTGGAAAATACTGAGAAGTTATTAGGAAATAATATGGAAAGTACTGAACTTTTAAAGTAAAGTGTTAGCAGAAGTTTATCTATCTTAGAATATCTTAGTTACATACAACAGTTGTTTTAACAGTATTAAATTACTATACTTCAATCTGAAGCAGGTTCTAGCTACATCTTAAGCACAGTTCAGACTGCTGGCATTTGGATCCGGTTCTAGAGATCCACTAAACTCTGACACTAATGAATTTCTTATCAAACCTTTTCTGTCCTTGGTAATGTGCAGATTATTCACGCATTAGTAGACTTCTTAGCTGGCAGTTGATGTTGATTTTGCAGGTCAAAATGACAAAACATCACCAACTGCAGATTATTTTAGCTGCCACTAATTATAGCAAATTGTGTATGTAACTAGATTAAGCTAAAATTAAACTTCTTGCTGTTGTCTGGTTGTTAATATGCAATAGACAATAAAGCCCCACCTTCACTACAGTATTTGCAGTATAACCCGAACAACAGGGTGGTGCCTCTTCTCTACAGAATCGATCTCACAGATCTCGTCACTGCAGTTTCAGAAGTCAGAATCTTTTATGCAAATCATAAAAACTTTTTAGTTTTTAATTGGAATCTCAACAATTTAAAGCAAGTGACTTGTTAATGATAAGGTGTGCAAAGAAAGTTGTTACAGCTGTTATGTCAACTCGTCTGACACATTTTTATCTTCTGCACCTCATCTCATTTTCGGGTTTTAGCCACAAGTTTTCAACACTAATTAGGCTGCCACTAAAAAAGTTCTTCTTTCTGAGGGAACAAAATATAAGTACAGGACTAAATTGATTCTTTGAGTTTTAGTAATTCATAACTTTAATTACTTGCAAATGTTGAAAACTGAACCTAATTAGAATCAATAAGGGATTTGATAGAATTCAGATTTGATAAGTGGATCATGTGCTGTCGAAGCCAAACCTGCGTAGACTTCTGAAAAACTTAAACCTTTTAACTAAATTTAGCTCAATTTAAAGCAGATGCCCAGATGTCTGGACACGACAATCACCAAATCAGTGTTTACTGGAAAAAGATCATATGCACTTTTGAATCCAGAGTTGTGTTTTGTCAGGTTAGCTGAACCTGAAGCAGATTTTAGCACCAGTGTGTTGAACATTTAATCTGTGTTCAGCTCAACTGATCCTGAATCAGTGGCTTTCTATACAGTCCACACATATCATCTTACTGGAGCCACTGATTTTTGCTCCAGAGAATACTGCAAACGTGAGAAAGAAAGTAAGATAGAAAATTACATGTAAAACAAAAAACTCTTAAAAAAGCACCTGCAGACATCCTAAATTAAAGGAGTCAACCAAACTGGATCACAAGGAAACTGAAGAAAATTATTAAATTAATCTCTTCATCAATAACAATCAGCTGTTCAAACCAAGAGGAGAATGATGGGAGGAGGATGAGCCTGGTAGTGGGGCACTGTGGGTGATGTAGTCCAGGTCACATGGCCAAAGCTCGGGCCTTGGCGGCTGCTGCTTGCGCTCGTTGCACAGCTCCCTGGCTGTTCTCCCTCCGTACCAGCTGGTTGGTCTCAAACAGGCCCTCATGGCTGCCGCCACCGCCGGGGCCTCCGTCCGAAAACGTCAGCACTCCTAAACCAGACAGAATCCTTGTAAGTGATCAAGAAATCAATTTATCGATCAATATCTGGCACTCTGAGATGATCTGCATACACCGATTCCTGCCCTCACAAGGGTCATAAACAAAAAATGTCTGCGGACACATCTGCACGCAGTCTCGTCATCGTGGCTGCTGTGGAACGATGTTGGCGCGTCCCCTTATGAGTTTTGGTGAAAGAGAGTTAGTTTTGAGCCCTAAATCATCGTTTCTAAATGTTTCTTCCACCATATATCTAAAACAATTACTGGCTAGCCTTAAATACATATCATACCTTAGAGAATAATGCAGCTGAATGTTGTCACTTCTGACAAACTGTGCCACACTCTCCCTTAAACACCAGTCATGTTATGAAATCTACAGCAGAACCCAATGTATTTTTTTATTTAACTTATAAAAAATCTATCTAAAAAATGTCATTTTTGGCTGAGATAATGTATATTAGATTATACTCTGCATGGAATTATACATGACTTTTCCTTGTTTTGATTTTGGCATTATATCCCCAAATATCAGCATTGGCCTTTGCACCTTTTCAAAATGTTTAAAGTAACCAGACTTAGTGCTCTTAATAAAAAGAAACAAATACTAAACCTCAGTAGTAAGT
Organism: Lepomis macrochirus; assembly: GCA_024633595.2. NCBI lineage: Eukaryota > Metazoa > Chordata > Actinopteri > Centrarchiformes > Centrarchidae > Lepomis > Lepomis macrochirus. Next base: position 33,724,390 of record JALXJV020000003.1, read on the forward strand.
ACAAATCACTTCATCAAACAACTGACACAATATATTTTGGGACACTGGAGTCACAAAGGTAGACCTTGTTGTGTCCTCCACATTTGAGCAAAAGAGGGCTGCATTTCTTGCCTTGTTCATTGTCATCTGGTTCTTCACGTCTGTTAAAAAATATTGTGGTTTTTGAAGACTGTGACTGTGCACTGGCAACCAGGCAAGCTGTTTCCCCGTTTTCAGTCTGTATGCTAAAATAACTGTCTGTTGACTTCAGCTACATATTTACCGTACAGACACGAGAGTGGATACTGATCTTCTAACTCTCAGCAAGACAAATGCATTTCACAAAATGTCAGACTATTTCTTGTTAGGAAAAGATCACTGTAATATATTAAGAAAGTCTTTGCTGCCGCGAAGTGCAAGCAGGGATATATTTACTTTTTCAACAGTGAACCATGATTATTTGTGAACCTTCAGCAAGTTCTTTAAGGTGCCTTAACAAGGTTTAAGAAATCCAATTTGAAGCTGCAGGAGTAAAGATAATACGAACCTGTCAAGAAATGAAGTGTTTCAGTACCATAGTCTTCTGTTTTCTGTTTGAGTATATGTTTCCTTTATACTATGGGTTAGGGTTAACTGTTACCTAACCTTAAATATTGCATAAATAACATTTAGGAGTTAAAGTTACTTAAGAAATTCCACTTGGCCCAGCTCTGATTTGATCAAGGAATCTTCATGTTTCACCTCTTACAAAGCACAAAAATTAGCCAGCTGTCACACTGACACATTGTTCCGCCATAGCCACCCAGCAGCCTTCAAATAAAAATGTGTTGATTACCTCCAGAGACTCTTGAGTGCAGGCACACAGGGGGCTTCAAACGAGACAATTAACATGTTTCACAGTTTAACATAATCAAAAAGTATGTAAAACGTTTGGTATCAGAACTAAGAACAGAGCGAGCACTGTAACAATGTGAAATTTAAAACTTTACTTCATTTGTGAGAAGTGACACAATTATAAAAAGCATAAAGCTGAACAAAACATTAAATGCAGCAATAACTCTAGTCAAAGGTTACCAAATTGACATGATGAAATCTCAAACCTCAAGAAATGTTATTTTCCGAAGCATGATCCTTCTGTTACAATAAGCCTTTTAAAGTTCTACATTTTTACTTTCAATGAGAGAATGACTATTAGGAATGCTTGATTTCATTTTAAAATACCAGAATACTGCATAATCCATCTGAGTTTTATTCAAATTGGACCTGAGGTGTCAGGGTTTTTTAGTTCAGATCAGTGATGCTTGAGATATCACCTGCCTCACTGCATTCAAAAGTTAACTATTACAAAAGTATCTTAAGAATAAAAACATTCTGGTTCATTTGTACCTTTCTGAGGAAATTCAGTTGAGTATAGTGAAGTCTTACCATAGCCGTCCACGCAGCCGCTTTTAAACTCGCCCTCGAACCTCATCCCTTCGAAACGAGTAAAGACGCCGGCACCTTGAAATTTGCCCTGCACAAATTCACCTTCATACCTACAGAAACATTCACAAACAGAAGAAAAAAGTTTGCTACAAAAGAGCATCTTAATTTAAGAATTGTGAGGAAAAGAGCTGTGGGGAGGGTTTGAGCAAGGACGTTTTTCAAAAGCATGAGGAATGCTTTTGATGAAAGCATGAGGAATGCTTTTGAATCAAAACTGAGGTTTGACTGTTTAATTTTCCATGAATTTTAGGCATGAAAATGAAAAATGGCAAAAACTGTTGGTGACTTGTATAAAAACTAGTATGAATACTTTACTTAAAGCGGGGCTAGGCAACTCTAATAAACTAGCAAGGGGCAGCTAGATTTTGAAAGTATCTCAGTGAAAAAATGCCACCCCCTCCCTTCAGATCGCCCCTCTAAAGACACTCCCCCAAAACACATTTTCATGTGCAGTGCGCACAGGTAGACAGGTAGGCTAGCCATTAATTTCATTCAGGCCGAATGAAATTATGATTGGCCATGCTTATTACAGTCCTGCACCCTAGCTTTAAACATATAAACCTTAGAAAGGCAGTAGGAAAAATGCAAATGCATATAAACATATGTAAATCAGCATGGACAGTTTTCAGGATGCATAACATGCATTGTTGTTGTTGCTCATCATTACAACCACACACCTAAAAGGTGTCCAAAGCTGCAGGTTTATAAATTTTATAACTCTACAATCTGCTAGTCTAGATCCAGTAAATTAGAGTAAAGAGAAATGGTGCAGAGCAGGAGAGACATAACTACAACATAAGGAAGTCTAGATACAACAAAGTGATAATAATATCACAACACAGGCAATACAGTATGTGATGCAGCACAACAAACTCATCTATACTGTATGTCTACATATGTTGTATTTTCTTTTGTATTTACATGTATGTACACTATATATATATACTGTATTACAAGTTAAGAGCTTTAGGTTTCACTGAGTGACACCTGAGAGAAAATATTGTGGATCAAAGTGAAAAAATACACACACACACACACACACACCATGAATACAACACAGACCAACACTAGTACGTCAAACAGCCACAAAGTGATAGTTCTGGCCGAACTGCCACCAGAGAGCAGAACATTTCAGTGTTCAAACACCGACAGGAAAATAAGAACACACTGTCTTGCTTTATAATAATAATTAGTAATAATAGAATATTATTAACTATAAAAGCCAAATTGATTTAAAAATTATTGGAGTCATACTTGGCCTGGCACAGTGAAACAACCAGCAACATTCACCTGCATTTTTATTTGGTGCCCAAAATCTCTACTTTTTCAAATAACAATCATATTCTAGCTATGAATCCAAGCTGACTGCACCAACTGCTCTCTGTGAAGCAGCAAGCTGCAAACATTTCAGAGCCTCCTGTCAAGACTGCTGTATATTCTTTAACACCTTAAAAACATGTTTTAGTGCTTCCAAAACCCTTGAAGAATTAGTTGAAGATTTAGAAACAGTTTTTTTCTCAAGTAACTATACAGCAGATGGCCTTGATCAGGCACCACTTTCTTTCTTAAAATCTTCAGCTGTACTTGAACATTTTCACCTCCACCAAACAGAGCAGATGAAAAACTCACAATTGAAAAACATAAAATCTGAAGTGAGGCGGATTTTTTTCTGTATGTGTTAGGGTCACAGAGCAACGTCATTAAATGAAATGATTTTCTGATAAATAAATAAAAGAAGCAGACATTTCTGTTTGCTCTGGAATGATCCACAGCCAACATTACAGCAAGAAAAAACTTTCAAAATGTTCAGGACATCAAAGTACAACTCAGAAGTTAGAAAGGACTTTTTTTAACACACTACATACTAACGAATGAAAAGTGACAAATGTAATTTTGTGCTACAGTTTCTTTCTTTGTCTGTTAATTTCGTATTTCATGCTGAGATTCTGCACTGGTTGTGTCATTATATGTAAAGACACAAAAGAGACCACCTAAACTCACTTTAAACCACCCTCCTGTTTACATTTCTATATTTCTATATCATTTGGCTGATGCTTTTATCCAAAATGACTTAAATCTGAGGAACAACAATAATCTTAATTTCATAATATAATGTATGTTAGTGATGAAACTTTAACAGAAAAATAATTCACTATAATTTAACAATTTTGATGACCAGTGGATCATAATGTATCAAACAAAAACAAACATTCTCAGTTTCCAGGTTCTAAAATGTGAGGATTTGTTGCTTATGCTGTTTTATTTATATTGTTGGCTGTGAGTCACTGTGATGTGTTTTTCACTATCTGTCACACTGTGGGCGTGTCTGTTCTGCTTTGTTCTTTTGGTTTCAGTCAGTCATGTTATTTGTAGTCTGTGTAGTATCTGTCATAGTGTTTTTGGTTAATTCCTCTGTCCAGTATCTGTTTTATAGTGTATTGTGATTTGTGTTGCACTCATGTCCGTCTCTGTCTGTCTTCTTGGAGTCTTTGTTCTTCGTCCTGGTCCGTAGTTCATGTTTTAGTATATTCTTCTTGTTTTCATTATCTTGGTTTAGTCTCCTCCTGCACTCTGTATTCCCGTTCTGTGTTCTTGTCTCTTATTATCCCCTGTGTTATAATTGGTCAGTGTTTGTCAGTTTACTTGGGTTTCTGTTATTGTCTATTGTTACATCCCTGTCTGGTATTTTGTTACATTTGTGTTGGTTATTCTGCCCCATGTCTGCCTGTCTAGTGTTTTGTCTTTTTTCCCCTCTGTACCTGTCTGCCTGCTAGTCTCTCTGCTTTCCCTGCTGTCTCCCTGCCTGCCCGTGCCTCGTTAGTCTCATGTCTGTCACCTGTGTTGCTCCCGCCCTGCTCGTTAGTCCCTGTGTATATATACCTGGTGTTTCTGTCTTGTCTTTGTTGGGTTATTGTGTAGAGTCTGTCTAGAGTTTCTGTGTGTTCCCTGTTGCTTCAGCCTGCTCGTCTGCTCAGCCTCAGTTTAGTTTGTTCCCTGTCTGTCGTTTGGATTTTGGATTTTTACCTGCTCTGGATATTTTCTGTTGGATTCCCTGTTTGGTTTTGGATTGTTTATTTCCTTTGGATTCTCTGGACTCAGCCACTACTTTGTAAGTGTGCTCGCTTTTTGTTTATTAAATAAAACCTTTGATCTTACCTGCTCTGCGTTACGTGTCCTGCATTTGGGTCCTACTACCTGCTACCCTGCACACCAGACCCGTGACACTATCTTCATAGAGTGAACAGTTAATGGATTAATTGCAAAACAATTAGCAGAATAATCCGAATGATTTACATTACCATGGGTCAGGGGTTTCAACTGATATTACTGTAAGTGCATGTAGATGGGGCCTTTTATGGAAAAAGTTAACTAAAGCTGAAACAATTAGTTGATTGGCAGAAACATTATCGTCAATTATCGTTATCAATTCAGTGTTTCTCAAGTTTTTCAAACAAAAGAAAGAATGAAAAATGCAAAACATTTTCTGGTTCCAGCTCAGGATTTCAGCATTTTGTGTAATATATTAGTGTGAACTGAATATCTTTGGGTTTTGGACTTTATAAACAAAAGACAACATTTTAAGACATCAGCTTAGGCTCTGCGTAATAGGGCCAAGCAAAATGTTTGCCAGGTAATATTAATAATATTAAAATAAACTTTATTTGACAGTAATTCTAAATGAAAATTAAACAAACAAAAGCAGAAGATGATGATGAACCAGAAGTAGTATCTGTAACATTAGATCAACCATTCTAATATTTTTAAAAGTGATTCAATTTTAAAGAGTCAAAGGGTCAGGTAAGCAGGAAGTAGAGCACAGACCTAGAGCCATCAGGAAAGACCAGCACCCCACAGCCATTGAAGAGGCCGTTCTCAAACTGTCCAGTGTAGCACGTCCCATCACTGAAGGTCAGCTGACCCAGGCCATGACGCAGACCTGCAGCAGCAAACACACACTGATGTTAAATTAACTGCTTTTGACGGACTAGGTTTAAGTTTACTTAAACGAAAAAATAAATGCTTATAGTGACATAAACCATAAAAAACATAGTACCACAAACATGTACTTAGTAACACAACAAGGTTCCACAAATATCAAATACATAGTAAGTGCTAATTACCAATAAAAAGTGCAATAAAACAGAACCACACTGAAGTAAAAAATTAAACCCCAAAGAATCACAAAGTATGACATGCAACAAAAAACATCCAGCCAAGTATCCAAAGTACTACTTAAATATAGTATGACAATGTGTATATATCTTGTATGCTCATTGGTAACACATAGTAGATATGATTACGGTTTCATTTAAATGTACATATCACCCCTGATCAAGTGTGATTTTTGTTTTGTTGTTTAAATGTTTTTATTTTTCATACCAATTTCATTTATAATTAGTTAAACTCTGATAATGACTATAACTGTAGAAAATCTGTGAAATAATGCGTCTTATGTTAATTTTTGTGCTCTTTATGATTATGTGTTGCAGTTCGTCATCTGATCTCAGAATTCTTCTCTAAAACCACCTCTGGTCAATGGAAAACCTATTTTTCATCTTTGCACCATCTTCCACCACATGCTTCAACACGCACGTCCCTTCAGAAATATGTGGGTGATATCCCAGATGCTACATACATGTTTTTCTACAGCTTGTGACGTACATGGTTAGTGTGAACAGACACAATGAACACAAAAATGTAAGTAAAACATTCAATAACGTTGAAACAAACTGGTTTTAGATTTGATTTAGAAATATTTAAGAAAGCAGGTACATTATGATGTTAATATAAGATCATAATTAGTTCGTGAGCTGCTCTTTCATTTTTTTAGCCTCTTAAAATGTTCCCATAGAATTGAGACCCAATTTTCCCTCTAATTCTGCGACTCATTTCCAGGATCACGAGCATGGCATTCGAAGTAGACAGGGAGAGAAAGAAGTAAACATTTCTCTTTGCCAACCTCCATTAGCAGGCCCAGCAGGAATTAAGAGAATAACTGCATGTGAGGCACAGTTGGACACAGGCTGAGGAGGTCCGGGGTGCCTCATAGTAGCTGTAAGTGAGAATTCACTGTGAGCTCGCCAAGTGGCATGAAAGTGGTTGAGAGTAGAGAAGGGAGGAAAATCTCGTGAGAGGAGAAACCCTAACAGAGGGTTGGGATTTACAAGACGGGAGGCCTGCTGCTTGGCAGGGGGTGAGGCAAAGGGTGAGCCTAGTGAGTGTTGTCCCTTGCTCCCAGCTAATGGCAAAGTAAATTAGGCAGTCCATCTGTCAGGGCTGCTTAAAGTGCTGCTCACTGCCTAATCTCAGCAGGGTTTTCACAGGAGATTTGGAGAGGAGATTTGGCCAAAACTAAATCAGGAGATCTGCATTCTCTCCCATTCCTTCTCTGAATCATCCTGCATCCATATGTGCAGATGTGTGGGGGGGGGGTTGCGTGCAGGCCGGACTCGATTAAGTATATATGGGTACAAAAAAAGGCCAAAAGGGGCTTAAAATTTAACTCTTCAGCCTGCGGGATCCCTGACAAGCCTGAGGCAGAAATTTCACAGACTACACGCTGCAATACAACAATCTGTGGAGTGCCAAAAGAGGCCCCGGCCGCCTGGCCACAAATGCCAAGGGCAATGCCTTTCATCATGCATTAGAAGAGTTAAAGTATTAATGGTGTTATTGAATATAATGAAATCAAGTGTCAAAAGCTTGAGCGCTTTACAGACCGCTATGAAGCTAACAGTTTACTTTTTACTGAAGGGACACATTATCAGAGGACTGCTGCAGCAAGGGACAGTAATTTCCTCCCCATCTGTTTGGATTTGATCCCTCCAGACAGACTCTAATCTGTCGTTCAGCTCCTTTGTAACGCCTCTCTTCAATCTCGTGTTGGGTCACGGTCTCCAGCTAATTACGGTTTAGCTGAATTTGTCCAGCTTTTATGTCAATCAATAACGGTAATGCATAGATGTTAAATGACTGCATGGGCAAAGTACAGTAGTAAATGGCCTCTAGCTGTGCCTCAGCTCTTGTGGATGTACCCACTCTACTTCCTGTAACCTGATAGCCCACGGCCCTGTCTTCAACCAGCGCTCCACTGAATTATTCATGTGACACCGTAGACCTCTGTCCGACACACACCTACATGTTTGTGTGCAAACAGTGACTTCACATGCATGGATGCGGATACACAATGCACGACACGCATCAATATGTGTTTATGACAACACCTCACAACACACACATACACACAATTTCATATTACAGAGCAGAGTCAGCAGTGTTGATTCAACATGTGGTGTTAAAATCAACAGAATGGGAACACACATTTTTGGGACATGCCAGAAAATAATTGTGTTTTAGGAAAAGCTATTCGAAGTTCTGCAAAATATATTTCCATGAAGCACTTTAGTTCAGTTTACACGTGGAATTGTACAAAATAGGGGGAGATACTTCATTAAAAAGGTGTTAACGGCAGGTAAAAAAAGCAAAACAATTTACAAGGAAATTGGTGAACCAGGAAGGAAAGGAAGTAATATCTAGATATGGTCTAACAAATTTTTCTCATGATAAAATCTGACATATTTTAGGATTAAAATAAGTACAACTAGATGTAAACTGGGCTAAATGAAAATTGTTCAACATGCAAAACAGCAACACTTAAAAGTAAATGTAGCTCCTGAACAATGTTAGAATATGTGTGATAAGGCATTCTAAGCTGCTTGCTTTTTTTCTGGAGTGTTAAAGCGTGAGGACCTTTTTCTCTATAGATAAGTGTGAGATATGTAAGATACAGGAAAAAGTTTTAGGGAGGAGAAAAACAAGTACGTTAAGGACATTTAACCACAGATTTGTGTTCCCAAGAAGGAACCTTGACTTTTAATCATATCACAAGATCTTCAGATGGAATTTCTTGTTGTGGAACTGTTGAATTTAAATTTTTCTGAGCACTTGAAGGACTTTTTGTCCACATCGGCAAAAAGTTCTGAGGTTTTTCTAAAGTTTTGGATCTCAAAGCTTTTGAAAAAACTCCATGACATCAGCTCAAACTCCATCTTCTGACAAAGATCCTAGTGATATGGTTAAATGCTCAGAACAGTGACTTCATAAACGTTGTGGGGAGATTGTTTTCTCAACTGCTCTTTCCTCAAAGGAACGTTCAACCTCAGCTTTTACGCCAAAATGGATGAGAGGCCATGAGTGACTTTTTAAAATCGACATTTCCACGACAAGGGGTCAAACTCTATTTAATGAAGATCATGTGATTTGATTACAAGCTCCAAAACAGCAACTACATGTTTGACTATTTATGTTTGTTATATGTGTATTTAAAAGATAATAAATTTAACAAAAAAATCAACACAATGCCAAGAAATCCTGGTCGTTTCAAACAGCCAACACAGAGATGCATCAGCTCTACTAGTGGACTTATTTCTCTAGTCATCATTTAGAAATGTCTGTGCTAAAAAAAACGCTGCTGTGTTCTAAATACTACACCAGATCATCACAGCCAAACCAGTTTAACAGTTTTTTGCTAACCGTCCAGAGACCATATGTTTCTCCCCGCAGCTTCACGCTCGCCTTGGTGCCAAACTTTTGTTCTTTGTTTAACCTTGCCCTAAAGGTTATCTAAGTGTTTTTGTCAAACTGAAAATACTAGTTTAGGTAGTGTGATATTCTGTCTCAGCGGGCTCACTGGCACCAGATGGTCTGTGTGTGCATGCATGTGTATATTTTCCTTTAGTTACTGACTTCAGTTTGACACCTTTTTCTGTTTTTTTTTTTTTTGTTTTTTTGCCTATGACATGCAATCTGTGCGAGTGCTGGTTCATATAAAAGCCAACTAGTTTTGCTATTGTGACTCTCGTACAGTACGCCTACTTTTCTTCTGATGACATGATAAATCCTTCTAGTCATTCCTTAAAAGCAGCTAGAGATGACCATCTTTTAGCACAATAATTTTCATATATACTGAACTTCCCATTTTATCCTAATAGGTATCCTTAAGTGGACATTCAGACCGAAAACAGCCCTGCATTACAACAATGCAGTGGGCCGAGTTGATGATGTGCATGTTGTTTAAGGTACGATGAGACATGAAATATGATCCAGTAACAGATTAATAAGAAATAAATTCTTATCAGGCACCAAAACACTGAACAACAGTTTGTTTTTAAGTCACACCATATGGCAGCAACAATAACAATACTGCAAGATACTGCTGACCCTGCCTTATTTCTTCAAATACTGTAAAGACTTGATTTCAGCAGATTTAGATAAGTCTCTCATGGAAAAGTGGTCCCAGACGAGGAGACATTCAAAGCCCTCTGTGGACTGGCAACTTTGGGAATGAGTGACCTTACCCAGACATGGGGAAATCAGGGCATCCAGGTGTAGGGAGCTCACAATGGAGTTCCTGGTGGCTGGGCCTATACCCATGAGGCGAGGTAAGGTTGAACCCAAAGGCATAATAGGGGGCCACTGTTTTGTGGGCCTGCCACTAACAAGACTATGTGTAGCTGTAAAAGAAACACTTTAAAAACTCCTGAACTCGACTCACACACAAAAGACTTGGGGAAAGCCCTGCCCAAATCTCTGCCAAACGTCACTGAGATCTGGGAATGAGTCAAAAAGCTCCACAGAGGCATCAGAGGCGGAGAAGCTGTAGACTCTGGATAATATTGGGCTGTCTTGGTAGACATGTTTGGTGGACAGTGGTTTACAATTTTTATGGGGGTGGGATGGCGCAATGGTTAAGACGCCCGCCTTTGGTGTGAGAGACCGGGTTCAATCCCCACTGTGTCCCTGAGCAAGACACTTAACCCCTACTTGCTCCAGAGGCGTGCGACCTCTGACATGTATAGCAATTGTAAGTCGCTTTGGATAAAAGCGTCAGCTAAATGAATAAATATATAAATATAATAATATATATATATAATATATATATAAACCAGAGGGTGTGCTCCAATTATCGGGGTGTCACACTGCTTAGTCTTGCTGGGAGGACTTATGTGAGCATGTCAAACTCTCGAAATGTAGATGGTTGTTTTCTATTACTGACTTTCATAGCTTATTCATTAACAAGAAAAGGACCCATAACCTCAATGTCTGTTGTTTTAAAAACTACGTTTTAATATTTTCTTTTTACATGCAGGTTCTCTGATTGACCATTTACCTAAATGTTTACATTGATTTTTTTAATGTTCTACCTACATAAGAGACCCACTTCAGCATTCAATGTACATTTAAGCTTGCTGTTATAGGTGATGTGATTCTGATAAGTCATTGTTGGTCTTGTGACTGCAGGTGTAAACAGAACAATGTACCAGAGGTAAGCCACTCTCTAAACATAGTCAGTTTACTTTTACAACCTAACCCTAGCACGGACTTCCTATCCTGTACAGTACTCCAAGCAAATACTCTGTGACCTCAGATTAAGAAATGCAATTAAGTTGTATAGATGTCCCAACTGGTGTCTGTTAATGCAAATAAAGACTGAGTACTCCAGATATATGCAATTATGCATTCTTCACTTCAAATACAAGTATGGTATTTACATGCACTCTACCTTACGTGCATATAAATGTCTCGCAGTATAAAAACACTTCTGCTGTGCATGCAAATTTAGGCAGTGATGGAGGATGGACAGCTGAGTGAGCAAGTCAGTCTTGCCTTCTTTCCATTCGCCATGGTACTCCTCACCATTGGAGTAGCTGAAGGAACCTCGTGTCAGGGTCATGGGTCCTGCACGGCACATACACAAAAAACCATCAAGTCATCTGTAGACATTCTGACACACACATATAGAGCTGGGAGTTCATGTGTCTACTTTTCAAGCCACCATGAAAAAATGTGTTGTGTTTGCAGCACTAATCTTGCCCAGATTCTGCATGATTTGCTTCCATTCAGCCACGAGAGAATTAATGAGGTCCAACAATGAGGTTGGGCAAAAGGCCTGGCTCACAGTCGAAGTTCCAAGTGGGACAGCAAGGAAAAATTAATTTGTGAATCAAATGTTTGATGTTTAATCTTCCATTGATCGACTCATTGGTTAATAAACAAATAGTTTCAGCACAAGCTCATCCTAAGGTGTGGGATGAGGTCTGACCAACTCTCCTATGACCTGTGTGCCCCGGTCCCACGCTCTCTCTGCTCCATTTGGTCAAACCAACCCACTTACTTGACCCTCTCCTAAATTAGAAGACAGGGAGGTGTATGAGTGGTGGAGCAATATTTCTATCCTTTCTGTGCTTTAAGAGAAAATAAAATGCAGCAAACTAGCATTTGGTCGCACAACTTGGCATATAAAGACTACCCTACTACACTACCCTATTTCTACTGGCTGGTAGTTATAGCTTTGCTAGATGTAGCGTCACCACTTCTCAAGCACACACTGGACACATCAAGTAGTCATGGTACAGTTGCAGGAATGTGCCGTTCAAGGGAGCGAATATGATTAAATTGCTGCCCTTTTGGAGAGTTGATGCATGTCACCACCGTAAAATAGGACACTGGCATATGCTGACGAGTTGACACATGTGAACCCCCGCGATATGACAAGTCTCGAGATGCCAGTAGTGTGTGAACTTACATAAATAACAATGGGTGCAGCTGCTTTGATGGACACCATGTGTGTGTATACACCTGGCACGTGAACAGAGATGCACACATAGTTTTGACCATAAATTGTAGAAGAATTATAGTTGCCTATAACAGGGCAGATACTGTAGCCCATACAGTAGCCTATGCTAATATGCTATTAAAATACTGCTTCACTGTTTGTGCACCCTGACCATGTACCCTATCCATGACCTATTGATAATGCAGCTATAGTGTAACAGAAAAAAAATCTGGTATGTTTATATTGATTTAGGCTTCTTGTGTGTGATAAGAGATCTAATTTATTTCCTGTCTATTGCAGCTGCTAAACACTTTAAATTTCCAGTTTTGTTCAAACACATTCTCATTTGTTACACAGCTGTTTTCTGTGGTTCTCTGAGGGATATCCTCTCTTTTTCTATTGTTTCGAAATGAGGTTATAAACAAACTGCCGCCGAGAGGAGCATCAAAGACGCATTAAGCTTCACAATATGAAAACATCTAAGGCCCGTTTGTTAGGCTGAATAATTGCCCAAATGCCATCAGCCACGCTGTCAGATTAGACGGGAGGAGGAGTGTGTATCCCTCCATCTAATGTTGCCACAGTAACGGCGCCCAAATCCCTTTCATCCTGCCGGCATGAAGCGTTCAGCCTCCGAAACACACACATAGCCTACACAGTGAGCTGTCCTGCAGAAATAAAATAAACGGTTTACCTGTTTTATTAAAGAGCAACTCAGTCCTTTGTCTCTACATCACTGAAAACAACGCGGCAGTTGGAGGATTTCTGCTCCTCTCAGCGACAATTTCGCCTTTTCCGTAGATGCTAGTATCCTGGCAGAGCTGCCTCAGTGTCTCTCCAAGGTGTGGTGAGCTGATTGGCTGCCATTCATCCACCTCGACTCAAAGTGTCGTCCTATTGGCTACTATTCTCCGCTGTCCAGCCCTCCGCGGGAGACATCTTTGTCGAGGGCATCGGGTTCAACGACTTAATTAGCTGGAGTGCTCCAACGTTAAGGCGTTTGCCCTTGCCTTTTTTATGTGCTGCCCACCGTCTCTGTAGGATTGTAAAACGGCAGTGAGGTTCTTGTTAATGATACTGTGTCATTTCATGTTTCAATTTGGTGATTAGACCCGCGTTTTGGAAAGCTTTATAGAACTTGATTTATTGTTCTTCGTTTGCGCTAAAACCGCAGCACTGAGGTGGTGAGGGTTTGTTAAATGAGGTGATGTGGATCCAAAGCCAGTAAGGCTTGAATTCATTAAAAAGCTAAGAAGAAGAAGGAAAAAATAGCAAGGTGATGCAAATGAAGCAAAACTAATTTATGGAAACCTGAGGTTGGATTAAGCAATAGGTTTAGCCTACTTTTGATTATTAATAAACCATGGCCAAAATTGACCTCCATATTCGCAGATAAACTGATTAATAAATTCATCTATAATAGCAATTCCTAGATTAATCAAGTCGCTTCTTAATCAAGCATTTTAAGATGAAATATAATGGTGCAATTAAGATTGTGGAGCCAGTAGCCTAATCACCAGATCTCACCACTGTTTGTTTAGTTGGTTGGTTTACTAAAACTATTAGAATTGAGCTATCAAACTTTGTCAGAAGCAGAGGGATAAAGTCCCAGACTTAGGTACTTCCAGCGTCTCCAACCTTTATCAAGGTGGAGACAGGCATTCAAAGTCTGACATATGAAATATTAGAAATCACAGACAAACAAACAAACAATAGGCTACGATTAAGAAACTAAATATGTCAAGTTTTTATTATTGACTAAATTAGACGATGCTAAACTTGAATGGGATCACTTCTAATCAATTCAAAACAGTTTTTAAAGAAAGGTGTTTTATGATATGCTATTTAATGGTATTGACGTCTGTTGTAGGGGCTGTGTTGCATGTGTTTTCCTGTCAAGCTGTGTGTATTTAAATCACATACCCATCTACAGCTAAGGTGTCATACAGTGTATGTTCATTTAAATAAATAGAAAGTGTATTTTGACAGCTTTTTGCCCCTTTGGACATAAGCGGGAGCGGCCACAGAGGACACTGAGATCATGTGGATTTGGCAAACTTTAAGTTTACAAACTTACCCTTTTTTATTCTGATTTCAGTAGCCCTATTAGGTTGTTTAGCACCAGGGTTCATTATTTTTCCACCAGAATTTTTGGTAGCATGGAGAAAATGTTGAAAAGCATTTAGATCTTAATGTTGGGGAAAGTGTTTATTAATTTGTATTTAGAAATGAAAGGCAACATAACACATTAAAAGACAACCTGTAATCATTTAATTGGCTAAAAAAGCATATTGGTGTGAATATTGGTAAAGTAACTGGCTGAATTGAATGTTTCCTGGTAGACACACTGTGAGCCTTAAATAAACATTATGGGGTCTCAATCTGTTTACATCAAGGAGTAGGCTTTTTTATCATGATACTACAGCACACTTTGATAACAATGCCTCTGTATACCTATGCTACACAGCCTTTATAATCTAGGCTATAGTTTATTTACTACAGCGTTGAGATCTGGAACATATCTGCTAATTTAAACAATGCAATGTCTTCATGCGCATTAAATCCCCTGCACACCCGCGCCCTTTGACACACATAGCTTTGAGCCATGGCAAATTTGGAGCACAGGCGCCATGTGCTGTACCCTATACAACATTAAAACAGACAAACATCCCATTAAACGACCAATGACAGCACATCCTCGCGCAGAGATGCTGGGAGGGATGAAGGGGAGGAGGAGGTGGAGGGGGCGCTTTTTGGTGGGTGGGACAAACGAGCGCTATAGAAAGGGGGATGCTGCAGCCCCGTCCCCTTCATATCTCACTCCACCCAGCCCTAGAATAAAAACCACCGGTGACGTGCGCGCAGGGAAGCACCCAGCAGTATGTGCGCGCCCACGGGAGGGGCCGATAGAAAATGGCGAGTCTGTGCAAAAGGCAGCAATGCACGATAGAGAGGCGCGGCTTTCGGCAGGAACTTGACTCTTGGAGGCACAAACTCATTCACTGTGTAGGTAAGCTCTCTTGACATTGTGTGTGCGTGTGTGTTGGCGTGGTCCGGGCGGCCGGAGAGTGTCGGTAACTATGTTTGCATTTGTGTTTTTGGAGTGGTAAGAGCAGAGAGCCGTGGCTGTATAAT
This sequence comes from Lepomis macrochirus, assembly GCA_024633595.2. Lineage (NCBI taxonomy): Eukaryota > Metazoa > Chordata > Actinopteri > Centrarchiformes > Centrarchidae > Lepomis > Lepomis macrochirus. Next base: position 33,739,604 of record JALXJV020000003.1, read on the forward strand.
GTCTAGTGAAAACCCTATAGGCTCTCATGAAGCTGTCATTTTTTGTTACGCACGGCTGTTGCCTGGCGCTGCTGCCTGCCTCCCACCGGACATCCAGAAATATTCAGTTCTAAGTTTTTGGGCTCCTGTCGGGCATGTTGCCAGGTGTTTCACCTGCAGACTTTCAGTTTGTGACCTGTTTGGCTGTTAAGTTTTGTTTTATTCAGACTGTCGGAGGTTTGGGGCAGTGGGGGCATTTTAATACATTATTCCATAGCTGTTTATTTATTGTAAGCAGGACATGTCACGTGTGCAGATGGAGCTGCGACTCAGCCAATCGGCTTCTCGGCTATAGGCCGGCCCGTGCCCGCGTGCGCGCCGCCGGGTTTAGTTTTTGGTGGGGGGGAGGGCGATGCGCGTTCTCAATGTCCAAACATGACGCCCCCTCCTCCTCCCCCTCCACTTCCCTGGAAATCGGCTTTTGGGAGCGCGCATTGCTGCATTGGGGGAAATGTCAGAGGAAATAATTTTGTATTTTAGGGGGGAGGTATAGGCGGGTATCGGCAGGGAGAAATGACCTAGTGGCCGCCTGTAAATCTGCCTTGGTACTTGTTGAAACGGCGCTCCTGAATATGGTGGGCAACTCTGCGGTTGACATTTGTCAGGCGCAGTTTGCAGTAAAGACATATTTATGATCTTTTAAAAATGTTTATGACAGGACAGCACCTCTCTGGCTCTGCAGGAACAATTAACAGCAGCGGCCACGGCGTGTGTCAGTCTTTGTCTTGTTGAAGAACTGATAAAAAAACATAAGGCTAGTTCTTAACCCCTCTCTGCTTTTCCCATTAGTTAATGTCTGCTTTTATTTTGGATTTTCTCATCCATACATCTTTCCCACCCATCATTACTCCTCCTTCCTCAATACCCCATTTCGTGTATTTCATTAGCTCCGTTTAATCCGGTTACATTGACCTTTCCCGATGTTATGGCAAGATTATCATCCATCCACTCTTTGCCTCTGATCTCTTAACCTCTCCGGGTTTCCTCATGCTCTCTGCTCCGGATCCTAATCTGGCTTTTATCGGCCGTGTAAAGCAGCACCGCAGCAGCGGCAGCAGAGTCGGGGTGTTGCGGTTTGTTTTTGGATGCACTTCTGTGTCCAGATGTTGAGCGTTGACCTGCCACCTACTTACCCATCCGACCGCTTTATAATAACTCACATGGCCTGATTCCGACTAGGCTAGCGGTGCCTTTTAGAAAGAAAGGAAGAAACCCCCCTAATGTTAAATTAAAAGGTTGGATAATCTCTGAGCTTCAGTTGGTGTGATCAGCATTAAACCATAAGGAATCACAACTAGCTTTCTCTTGATCATTTGATGTGTGATTTTTCATTTATTACATAAAAATATGTTTTTGCTCAACAAAAGTGAGCTATAACCTATTTTCTGACTTCACATAGGCTATTGTTAATGAAAGCATCACCTCCTTTGTGCATATACTCTAATTAGTGCTGTTTTAATGATTTAGTGGGTCACTGTGTTGGAGTTAAAACCAGCTAAGGATGATGTGTTGGTCCCTCCCAAAAAGTGTAACACATTTCCGAAGGTTGTAGTTAACCTATAATGAAAAAGACTTGTAGGCTATTTTAACTTAAAAGCTGGAAGGATGCTATACAGATATTTGATTGAGTCTTTAAGCCCCTAGTCATACTATAATTCTAAAGTCAATAGAGATACAATAACATCATAAATACGCTGTTTAAGCTGAGTATTGTGTGCCTTGAATCCATGTATGAATTTCACAATGATACCACAGGGGATAGGAATGCCACAACACAGAGTAATGACATTAGAGTCTGCTTACTTCTATATGGGTTACTGTGTGTGTGTGTGTGTGTGTGTGTGTGTGTGTTTCTGTTGATACATGGCTGTGTATTAGTTCAGCATATTTCTGTGTGTGACGACTTTTAGGGCCCTCAGATTGGAGTCTGGCATGTTTATTTGTTTGAAAGCTAATCGGCTCTGAAACTACCAGAACATCACAAGATGTGTTTGTCTTCTGACCAGCTAAAGAATCTTGTTCTCAAAAGCTTCCTAAAAGAAAAACAGTGCTTTGAAATGTTAAAGATCTAGTTTGTAAAAGTGTTGCAATTATTGTTAGTTTTTCTATTCATTTAATAAAGTTTGGGCTCTAAGGCATTGCACTAGTTTTTGGCATTTTTGTGAAATGGCACATATCATTTGGGCTGCAAGAAGTAACAAGTATTCTCTCAGTAAATCTAATTATCATTTGAACAAAATGTCATAAAGTAGTGAAAAAGGCCATGGTTTTATTTGACCCACAGTACTAAGCCCAAAAACGATGAATTGACCGTATAAAATGAAGAAACGCAGCACCAATTGAAAAGCTTTTTTTCTAATTGAAGGTTCACAAGGTTCACACACAAGGTTGTCTCAAACAAACACACACACACACACACACACACACACACATTGGACTGGTGAGAGGTGTTGAGAAAGTGTTTGTTTTGAAGTGTTGATATTTGAGGAGCGTCCCAAAATAAGACAACAATAAAAGAAAGAAAAAACACAAAAATATGGGCTGGCAGGATAATGAAATCACATTTTGGTATGAGTCATACCCTTCAATGAACAGCCTTGTTATTAAGAACATAATGATCCTTGTGTTGGAGGCATTTGGTCTAAGAAGGTCAGGTAACAAAGTGGACATCTTACACTTTATTCAAGTTTGTAGTGGTGTGAAAGGATGCAGTTCGTCGACACATGAAGCCTCATCTTCTTGCCCTGTGCTATACTGATAATAAAGTAGGGGCCTATATGCCATAGAAAGGTTAACATTATTAGTTGGTAGCAATTACAGCCCAACTGCTGATTCCTTTGGCACATATTCTGGGTAAGAGAGTGCAGCTAATTTGATTGCTGAAAGGTTGTGGCAGTGCTGGAGAGAGACAGACTGTGAGGGAGAGAAAGAGATGTGTGAGTCTGAGTGGCAGATTGCTTCTTTACTTCCAACACTTCTCACAGGCAGAGCTTCTCTGAACACTAATAACGCCACTATTTGAGATAAACGTGAGCGTAGGTTCAATGTGGCTTTTTGGCTTTGACTAAAGTTTTCGATACAGTGATTATCTTGTGAGTTATTCCAACCACTGGCAAATATGTTTCAGGGCCCTAGTGAACAGCAGTCTGAGACTCACGTCAAGCAGGTTTTGGCAATATGATGATATACTATGAAAAAAGTATGTCAAATCGGCTTTAATATCTGTTGCTGTATTAAGGCACTGTGGAAAATTTTGGCTATCAGTGAGCCAAACTGCCCATTGGTAATATTGGAATCTTTGCATCATTGTTTCCCATTGTTCTTTAGGGTGATAACCTCATAAAATGTGATGACAGACATTCATAGATTAATTCAAAACATCAGTAGACTCTTCTTATGTAAAAAAAAAATTACATTTGATGCAGCCCTAACTAATTGATTTATCGTCTAATTGTTTTAGCTCTACTGTAGTGCACGCTTCTTGGCTGCCTGCAAGTGTCACATGATTAGTTGTGTCGGTTCCTTGAGCTGCATGTTTTCCTTTCATTTACTGCTGATTAATGAATGAGTTGAAGACGAATCATGCTGATTTTGTAAGAGGATTTGACAGCATGGGCAGAGTCTATAAAAACAGCAAACGTCTCCTCCTATACCTCACATTTAAATTGTAATGTACAAATCATCCATGTTGTCATTAAGTGAACAGATCTTCCTGATTTTCCTTCTCTCCATCCATCGATCTGTCTATCTAGTCCCTCGAGTTCACTGTACTCAAAGTCAAATCCTTGTCTTATAATCCCTCCACCACACCTCCCTCTCTAAGCGGACGGCTTTTATTTCAGTAATGGACAGATGGACGCCCCGAGAGATCTGCCTGCTACTTTCTCATTTTGCTAATTCTTTTCAAAGAAAACAAAACATGACACATTTATCAGGAGCTGGTGGGGAGAGTGGCAGCGATCCACCCATTTGACTAGACCCAGTGCCAACACTGTAAATCTCTACATACCCTCTTCATTACACATGCATGCACACACACCCTCTGCTTGTCAGTTATGTGTGTGAAAGTGTGTGTGGAGCTATCTCGGGGGCCTATCCATGCCAACCAGGAGCCCCGTGGGAGGAGGGCTGCTCTCTTTGGGGTGGGGGTGGGGGTCGACTGCAATCTGTGGAAAAGCAAAATACACCACTGGCACTGAGTGAATGTCGACAGAAGGCGTTTGTTTGTGTGTGTGTGTGTGTGAGAACCTTTACTTATCCAGAAATTGTCCGCTGAGTGCGGTGGTCTTTTCCAGCAATGTCCCGCCTCACGTTTAAACACACTAACAGACATTTATCTAAAGTGCCAGAAGGATTGCAACCATCGTTGTTGTGGTTACACATCTGCTCTTTTATCCTCTTGTTTTTCCCGGTTTTTGAGATACTAATATGTATATATTTCCTGTAAAGCTACTTCTTATTTTGCCAGTGTTCTGCAGTTTTCCTCCCCTGGGAATGGGAAGCTTTCAATTATAATTTTTGAGTGTTGGAGCATCTTCAAGAGAAAAGTATGAGAGTCTTGAAAACCACATTAGAAGCAGAAATGTTTGTTGTTAAACTCACTAAGCAGGTTTGCGTGTTTTTTGAGGGTTTAGATGAAAGTGGTCCAACTATCGGATTTAATGTAGTTTGTCTTCAACCTGAATTTAATGTAATGCTATTCTGCTTCTTCACAGTCAGTTGGTTTATATTAGAGGTGAACCCATTTCAAGCTATGGTAGGTGATTTATTTCAGAAGCATTTTTTATTATATGTTTTGAAAGTCTCTCACATCTCAGCAGCAAGAAATGCTCTTACACAAAAATGAAAAAATCCAGTAACTGTGGCTGTCGCAGGACTGGAAGAAGCTGGCCCACTTACCTGTTTGCCTGTACGCACTACCTGTGCACACATTGTGTATGAAAATGTTTTTTGGGGAGTGGCTTTGGAGGGAGGGGATGGGTTATCTCAATTGGATGCTTTCAAAATCAAACCATCTTTTGCTAGTTTCTCCAAAAGTGCCTTCTCCAGCTTTAATTTCAATCAGTCAATGAAGAGAAAATTAGTCTGCAACAATTTAAAATAACCAGAAAAACTTTATTTATTGTTTTAATGCTTGCAGGTCTTTTATGCTTATGTTCTTGCATTGCCAAAAACAATTCTTTATGTGTTGCAATGACCAGATTTCATTTTGTATCTGTGTGTGTATGTGTTTGTTGTAAAATCTATTTTCAAAGTTCTTTATTTTTTGGTTATTATCTTAGCAATGTCTATTTTGTAACTGTTGAAAATCTTAGGTCTTAAAAAACACATTTTCTTTGATTTTCTTATGTTTTATTCTTTCTTCACATCATTGTAGAAGAATTTTAAAACAGGACAAAAACAGAAATATACAGAATAGTGGTAGATGTTTAAAAGTCTGACTTCTCTCTCCTTTCCTTAATCCATAACACTGGGTTTAAATTCTTCAGATGAATGTCAGTTGTTTGGAAGTCCAAAATCTAAATCTTAAATCTTAAATCTTCTGAAGTTGAATTGAATTTGAGGTGTTTAACAAGGAAGCGTCACTTTAGCTTCCTGTATTCTCTCCTTTCTTCCCTTTGCTCTGACCAAAGTCCTTCATTTCCTTAAACTAAACTTTGTACACAATGTTTGTGAGTGTTCATGTGTGAGTGTGAGTGTGAGAGAGAGAGAGACTTATTTTTGTTATGTGAGCTACCTGACCTCCTTGGTACAGTTCTTTGGACACTGACGCCATGTGGGCTCATGCATGGTATGAAGTTTTTGTTTGGAGTACACACAACACACACACACACACACACACACACACACACACACACACACACACACACACACACAGGACTGGTGAGAGGTGTTGAGGCTTTAGAGCAGCATGAATGTTTACTTGGACCCACCACTAGTGAATTGCTTTTGTGTGGAAGGTCATATTTGAGCAATTTGCTTTTCATAGTATTTGGAGCCTGAGTGTGGGTGTGCACTCTTGTACTTTGTCTGTGTCTTTGTAAGGACCTTGAAATTGAGAACATTTTGTTCAGTCTTCTTCAAAGAGGTGCGTGTGGGTTAAGACGTGGGGTTAGTCATACAGTGGTGACGATTAAGCTTAGGGAATACCTTATTTTAACGAGGAAAGTCTGAAATCTCTGGGTCTCCTTGAAAATTCGGTATTAATGGAGTTGAAATAAAAGTGTGCATCATTCAGGCTGTCATTAACAATTAATTAAGCAGCACTTTGGTATTCCTGAACAAGAGGAACCAGCTAATGAGATAATAATGGAGCTGAGGAGTCGGTTAAGCAGCGTTAAGCTGCCATGGGTTACAGTTAAAGGGACAGTCTGAGGGCAACTGCAACCGTCTGCTCTGAGCCATTTAAGAAATAATCTGCAACATGCATTTCTGGAGTATTGTGTAATTCTTCTCTATGTTTTGACATTGTATTCACCAAATTATCAATGGAGAAATTAATCAACAAATTAATGCACAACCATAGGTGTCATTCACACTGGGGACACTGGGGACATGTCTTTACCACATTTTGAAATGGCTGATTTTGTCCCCATCACTTTGTGAAAGCATTTGTCACCTGCCAGGTTTTTGTTTCTCTTCATATAAATAAAAACATTGCTACCCTACATTGGAGCAGAAAACGTGTTTTGTGCTCAAAATCATCTTGGATAGCAACCCCCAGAACCCCCACGCATATATTTTCAGCATTTCATATTTCTTCAAAAGTATCGTTTTAAAATCTTCTCGTCTTGTTTTTGAGCACTGTGCACTGTGTATCATCACGCCCCTAATCTGAACCCTTATGTCCCCACTACTACAACAACTAATGTGCATTATACAGCAGTATTTACCAAAAACTTGCTGACATTAGCAACCAAAAGCTGCTGTTCATATCAGACCAGGTCAGGCTGTAGCAGTGAAACTGTAGCAGAGTGTATTGAACTGAAGTGAGCAATGGTGTGTTTTATTGCTTTTATTGCAACTTTACTTTTACGAAGAAGAATGTATTACTTCTTTAAAAATTCCAAAACTCACTTTTATAATATTTAGTAAGTATTTAAAATACATAATAATAGGAAAATATATACACTTTAAGAAGACACAAAACAACAGATTCAATTTATAATAAGCATAATTAATTGGAAGATACCAATAAAAAACTGATAAATACAAATTAACAATATGGAAATTCAAGCTGCAAAATGAAAGCATAAATGCTTTCAGTGTATATGTGTAATTTGTCATGGTTATTAAGCTTTGATGTGATGGCTGTGTGTGTGTGTGTGTGTGTGTGTGTGTATTTATGAGGTTTAATCTAGGCATGCTTGTTTAAAGACTCTGTACCCACTGGGCATGGCAGTGTGCCAGGCCACTGCTGCTGCTGGCCACAGGTGCTCCCTGGGAAATACAGTTTCTCAAAGACAGAGAAGTGGAGTAGTTGGAATGATAGAGTGGCTGCGAGGGAGAGGGGTAAGAGAAGGGAGTGCTTAGCAAGGTATGGTGGCTATATACAAAAAAACCCTGGGAGGACACATGACAGATGAGGTTTGCATAAAAAAAACGACATGGAAACAATGGCCAATTATTTGCAATTCAAAGACTGAATGTGACTTCGTTATGATTTGGCCTTGGACATGAGGCAGGTAAACTCTGCTGGTGCCTTACAGACAGGGAAAGTGGGGTTTATAAATACAATATAACAACTAGAATGGCACTATGAGAGCACAGACCTCCGCCAAGACCAATAGTCCATTCTTCTATGATATGCAAATCTGTAAGTGTAACCACTATATATGTTTGGATATATTATATATAAGTTATTAGAATTACAGTATGTCTAAATATGTCTGTGATTAGCTGAAGCCTCCTCATCTAAGTTATGCATTTATTATGTACTTCACGCAGGTCAGAAAATACTGTAATTCTTACATACGGGCTGCATTTGTTTCTACAGTTGAGCTGGCTGTTTTGTGGCAGCACAGCATTCACTTGTTCTACAATGGGTTCGCATGTGCATGATGAATTCAGCTCATTTTGCCATAAACACCAGTGTTACAATTGGACTATCTCACAATCTTAACTAAAGTGGAAACTAATTTGTGTAACCGCCCCGTGATTCGTAATCACTCCAAAATTGAATTCCATACCCTTTCACCAAGTTTCATGTAAATCTGCGCGGTGTTGTTTCTGTAATTCTAACACATTTTTAGCAAACTGTGTTTTTGAAAACATTAATTTGTAGATGGCTTAAAGAAAAAAAAAGCTATCTTGAAGTTAATTAACCTTTTTTTTAACTCAAAATACAGTTTTATACTGGAAAACAGCCATACTGCATAGTGCAGCAGAGTGTTGTATGATTTTCTAAATACTATTGTTGATATGATTAGGTATAATACCACATTTACATATTGTCTAAACACAACACCTCTGCCTGCTAGAAACTGTTTGATTTAAAGGAGGAACTATTTGATCAAAGAATGAGTAAACAAGATTATAAATCTGACCACACATTCAGTACCAGCTTTCATTGCTTGGTAGTTTGACATATCAGTACAACAAATGTAGTAACAAAAACTTGTGGGATAGGTGTGCAAGATTTTTCTTTTACAAAAATATAGCAAAACAACTGTTAAAAATGTGTCTGGTCTACCCAATAATGACAAATCCTGCAAAAACTTCTGGGTCTACCAAAAATCTGTCACATGCTCTGTGGTTCATGGAAAGGATTCACCATTTCGATATGTTCCGGCTCCAGTACTCAAACTCAGACTTCACCCATTCAGCGTGCTTTCATGCTTCTACATCTCTTCATCAAACAACTTGACCTATGCATGGCTCCATCTGTTTTTCTGACCTGATAAACAATGAAGTTCCTCTGTGTGTTTTTTCTTTGGGTAAAGTTAGTTAACCTCAGAAGTTATTGTTGGCTTACTGTATCAGTCCTTTTAGACTTAGAAGAAGAAAAGCTGAGATTGGGGTTCAGGGGACAAAATACAGACTCAAAAGAGTAACAGCGACACAGAAATGTGCAGCAGCTCCTCCTGTGGAGATGTGCCTGAGCACAGCACTGAAACACTTTGTATTCATTTGCACCAACACTCTGTAGAGAAAGACAATCTGCTAAATGTCTCAAATAGGATGGCATTATCTGAATCTGTATCCACGCCTTTTCTGCTTCAGTTAGCTTTTATCACTGCAAAACTGTTTTGTTCTTCCTCTGCATGATAAACTGTCAAGATGAACACAGGGGGTGAATTCTAGAAAGAAAAGAGACTGATGAAAGGCTGGTGAGAAAGCACCAACCTTCCCATTCAGTGCCAGAAGGTGCATTTACCCTCTTCCTTTTTTAATACCCATTGTTAATTTGCACTACATATGCATGGAAACCTGGCTATACTGTCTCACTTTCAGCTTCATTTTATTTTATTTTCATTTAATTTTTGACTTCTTTTGTAGTTCACAATCTTTACTCTTTTCTCTTCCTCTTTTCAAATGAACATAACCTTGACATTGTGAGCGAGCCACAATGCAAACCCTCGTCTCCACCATGTCAGAATGAGCTCGGTTTCAGAGCTATCACTATCGCTGCCACATTCAACTACACAACAACCAGAGAGGGGTCTTGGCGATGTCAGCGTCATTAAAAACACACAGCAGCCATTGTATGGAGAGCAGAACAGAGGATCTTCTCCTGTTATGGTTTCTGAAGCTACAGGCAGGGTGTGTTGGGCTCTGACTCACAGCAGCCGTGGAAGACTGACCTCCTTGTCATTCTTCCACACAAAACAGCAGTCAGCTCCTCATACAGGCCACCTTCTGTTTTGTCCAATACGTTTGGTGTTAGGGAAATGGAGCTTTCTCCAAGTTTGAGAAAGACAAATATTGGTTTAACCCTACTAGTAACACAACTTAACAATAGCAAGTCCGTTGGAAATTTAGTCTATTAAATTGTCAGCTGTTTGCCCAGTTGCCTTTAAAAATCTCATAGCTCACTGGTAAGGACCAAAGGAAAGCTAAAGCAATAGTATTGTGTCATAGTACTTGTGTATTGTGAGGTGCAATGAGCCTTTTAGCCTCTACAAGCAGTTAGTGGGGGCTTTAGATTTTTGTTTACAATTTTCAATGAGAGCAAGCATGAAGCAGAAATAAAGTATTTAGAAGTAAAAAGGGTCACGTCAAAGGAGCATTTGAATTTAAAGCTGACAGTTCGGTGATCGGGGTCAGACATTAATGGCAGCTTGCAGGCAAAAGCCTTTTTAAAATTCACAAAACAACAAAGTTATTAAAAATAAATGGACACAAAATGCTGCTGACACTTTTGGAAAAACTATTTTTTCACCTTGCTCATATCTTATTAATGGTGTTTACATACTTGAATGCAGCTGTTGTCCCCTATGGGCCACTGTAGGTGATTCATGGCAGCCAATAAGCAGTCAATTCTTTCGTGTGTGGTTTGGGTAAAAAATTAAAGTAAACCAAGATGTACACACCCTGTAGGAGGAGAAATTGACACCATGCAGCTAGCAGTGGATGAACAAACCAACCCTATGCAAAATAATGTAGATGAGAAACAACCAGCATAGTAAAAAAGTCAAAAATGGAGGGGCATGTTTTATTTAAGTACAAGAGGAAGAAGTAAAGCCTTGCTGTAGTTTCCAGCAGTGAGACAGAAGTTAAATCTTTGTGGCCCAGATGGAGGAGCTTGTTTGCAAAGAAACAATCTAAGTTCCATATTTAAAGTTTAAGACCGGAGTTGTATTTTCTTTTATTGTCAATTGCAAAATGCCATTAAAGGACCAAAACCAACAATGTGTAGTAAGTGACATCCTGCAGGCTTCATTAAAGCCACTGATGAGCAGTGATGCAGATTTTCTCTCTTAGACTTGAGCGATTTCTTCAGCACCGCCTACAGCCTTACCTCCCACCTTACAGGCCATTTCTGTTTCTTTGTCTACAAACCTGCAGTCTGTCATTCACCCAGTTTTTTTTTTCCTGCAGACTGCCTGCTGCTCTCATAGCCGCTCATATGTGTTGGTGTGCACAGTCACATATGTTTCTTATCCTGTTTTATCGGAGTTTGAGATGCACTTTTTGTTTTCCATTTATTGCTTTGTTCGTACATGAATATTTCATTGTCTTCAAGGTAAAGTCGTGGAGAACATGGCTGAAGAAAAGCTTCAGCATTGTCTTCTGTGTTCTCAAGAGTCTTTACCTTGAGGTATTGGAGAGATTTATTTGACAGAGTTTGTCTATAGAATGAGAATTGTAATTTTTGTTCAAAGCTGCTGTTTCCCTGCATGCTGTACCAATGTTTCTCTGTTGTGAGTGTTCTGTGTTTTTGAAGACGCTCCATGCAGCATTATAACGCCGCAGAATCAGTCGACCACAAGCCCTGATTGAATGGTCATTATTGAACAATAGACATGGCAATCCTTGTAGAGAATTTATGGTAGCATATTGCAGTGGGACAGTAAAACTATTTGATGCACTTTAACGCTTACAAGCCTCTGCATCTGGATTTTACCAAACAGTGTACCGGACACACACACACACACACACACACACACACACACACTGAGTTACTGTACATGCAGACTTTGAGTCGTGCAGGATAAGTGGAGGTGACAGGGCCAGCTGTGCTGTGTGAGAGCCGGGCTGGCTTGCAGTGCTGGGGGGCTCTCAGCTTCCCTCTGTGTGTGACCGTGTCACCCTCAGTTAGGTGTCAAGCCCACCAGCCTGCTACACACACACTAATAAAACTGAAGGTCAAGCAACAAACGGCGTTACTCCCTTCACCATCAGGAGAAATGTCACTTGCATTTTTATCTCCTCCTCTGCCTGCTGCATCTATCTCTCCTCCTCATACCTCACGCTTTTTCTTTATTTGTCTTTATTTTTTCTCTTCTACCTTCTCTCCTTCACCTTCTCCTTTAACATCACGTGCTCACCTCTTTTTTTGTCAACTTCTTCTCCTCTTAAATATGTTTTCATCTGTATGACTCTTCTCCTACCTTCATGTCTTCCCTTTTCTTCAGTCCTCTCATCATGTACTCTCATTCTTCTTCTAGACCTTCCGCCTTATCTCTTCACCTCCTCACAAGTGTTTTCCTCCATGTCTACACTGATTTTCATTCTACCTTCATTATTTTGTGATTTTTATCAAGATTATGACAGTGGCACTACAGACCTTAATTTTTCATAGGCAGGAAAAAGGAATAAATCAGCCATTGTGAGTCCACTGCTCACTGAAGGATCTCTTGAATTTTTTTCATTTAATTTCTACCAAGAGGCTCCTACATTCAGCAACTTTTTATAATGGTATATTTTCTAACACCCACCCTCAAATGAGTGTGTGCTGTAGACATAGACACACACATGCCTAATGTGTTGCAGTGGAAGCTGTAGAAATTTCGTCTCAGACTTAATTGAGGCGTAGGCAGGTTGGGTTTTTTCCCTCCATATTTTCTCTATGTTGCTGTTTTTTTCAAATGTGTCAGTGTTGATTATACATTCTTGTTCTTACTAATATTATAACTTCTTACATGACCACTAAACTAACATAATTTAGTTCAGTAAAGCTGCACAATAGAGAAATAAATCAAGTGCAACATCTGTGTGTTCAAAAAGAAAACTGTGAGATTAATTGTGGTTCAATGTGGAGCAAGGGTTTTCAAAGTAATTGCTTTTTAGCAATGCTTAAAAAAGGGTTGATTAGATGTGTATAGTTTGAAGCGTGTGAAATATATGATGTGACTCATATTTGTAGTGTTTTGCATGCTTTACTCAAAACGCTGCATGAAACACATTTCTTTCTGCTAAATCAACATTACAAGCAATTTGGAGAGTTCAGCTGCCAGTGTTGCTGTTTTGACAATGAAAGCACTGTGCCGCACAATGAGGAGCTGAAAACCATAGTAATAAATGTAAGGGTCAAAACCAGAAGGACAAATTCCTTTCAAATATCATCTAAGACAGAAATGGTAAAAGAGAGAGAGTGCGTGCGAGCGTGTGTGCGTGCATGTGCGTCAGTACAAAAAGTTAGAAACTACGCTGGTTGGAAACATCTAGTCACTGAGCTTACTTAAGAAATTAAGAGTTTGGACATTGTAGAACTTGTTGGATAAATTCAGCAATTTGAATATATAAAGACATTATTGCATTATGCATTAACAAACTAATTAATGAGCTGTTTCAGCACTAGAGCCTCCTCTTTTTAAATAGACTACATGGCCAAAAATATGTGGTCACGCCAAAAATTGTCATCCACATGGGACTGTCACAAGAGCATTAGTGAGTTTGACCACTGATGTTTGCAGATAAATTTTGGCTCGCACTCGATGTTCTAGTTCATCCTGAAGATGTTAGAAGGGCTTGAGGTCAGATCTCTGTGCAGACCAGTGAAGTTCCTCCACACCAAACAGGAAACAGCATTTCTTCATGAAGCTGGCTTTGTGCATGAAGGCAGAAGGGAAAAACTCAGATTGTTGCCACAAAGTTGGAAGCCAAGTATAATTTTATGCTGTAGCATTATCTCCTTTAATTGAAAGTAAGGAAACAAGTTTATCCACTCACTTTTTGGCCATGTACTATACTTCCACAACGTGTGGCTCATCCTAGTTTGCTACTCTATTTTGTTTGTTCAATATTGCAACTACGATATTAATGGTAATCCATGCGGAACAAGTGGTTTCAAAGTAGGCTAATTGAATTTTGACGCGTAAAGTTTGAGGGTTTGGAACATGTGAATGAAATTAGCTCATTATCTAACGTGTGACCAACTTGTATTTATTATGCTTCCTGACTTAAAAAGCTGCATTAAACACATTCTCTCTGGTTAATTATCATTGCGGCCTTTTGCAACTTGGGCATGTTATCTGCCACTATTTCCGTTTTGCCACAACAATGAAAGTACTGTGTTGCACACTGAAGAGCTGAAGCTTGAATAAATCAGTGTAAAAGATCAGAACCACAAGGACAAACTCATGTGAGTCATATATAAAAAATACTTGTAAAAGAGAGAAATTTTATTATTAGTGGGGTCATAAGGAGCCAGTTACATTTGTCACCATGTCTTGAATGTTTCAGTTTCAGCAATAGTAGATGTGATGGCGTCACAGCCACAACATCTCAAACATAGGTTTAGTGAACAGATGAATCATTGTTTTTTTATTATTTGCAGAACTGTATTGTTATGCCCAGTCCCGTAGCCAGAGGAAACTTCTTGCACTGGCCATTTAGCTAACCCACAAATCTTTATAAAATACATGTTAAGCAGGGATTTTCTGTGTTGCACTACTGTAATTTTAAGTCAACTGTATGTGTACGTCCTGCTGTTGTCACAATAAGATATCTGTAAGCATTTTAATATGTATGCAAAATCTGATTAAACAAAATCAAACACAAAAATCCACTGGAGAATATATGACACTAATTATTAAAGAAAAGCTTCAGGAGAAAAACAAGTGTTAAAGTGTCAAAACCAAACACTGAATTTTGTTCTAAAACCAAGAAGTATTTGATACAGTTTTCTGGTGGTTTTTCCCATTTGTGCCTTTTTCTCAGCTAAGTGGAGTGTTACTTTATCTGTGTCACATTGTTTTGCAGCGTGTTAGTTTTGGATGTGGTTAATGAGTCGTGAACATTTTGTGAACTAAGGTGTGTCACAGCCTATCAGTGGCTCTTTGGACCGTCCACCTTTGGACTGTGAGGACAAATTGGGCAGGAGGCTGTTTAGGGAACAGTTCAAGGATAGACAGAGCTATAAACACACCCAGAAGAATGACTCCCAGTGTGTGTGTGTGTGTGTAGCTGAGCTGTAGGTGGAGCTTAAAAAGAGAACATTCCTCCATAATATCAATTAATATTAATGCAACAAAACTCCTCTGCTGCTATGTCAATATTGAACTCTAAGCTTCCCTCCCTCTCTTCTCTCTCTCTCTTTCTTTCTCTTTCTCTCCCACACACACTCCTCTTGATTTGCAGAACGAGAAATATTTATGATCGGTTGTTAAAGCTGTGTGTGTGTGTGTGTGTATGCAAGTTTATTGATGACAAAACAGCACATAACTTATTTGAGCGCCGTTCAGTCTGGAAGTCAACCTATGAGAGAACACAGGAAATTATTTGTAAAAGCAGAATCAGATCAGATCTGCGTACATTCCCGAACATGTGCATTCTCATTTCTGGAGTCTGCAGTCAGTCAATTTTCTCCGGCTGTTTTTAGCAGCTTTGTGCACTTGAGATTGAAAGCGGTCACTCGCTAACCATTTTTTGATGAGCAATAGGACACACCCACATTAGGACGTCAGGGTCATGTCTTTTTCAAAGTTAAAGTCTGCACAAGGAAAAGATTCAGCTTTGAACATGATGTGCCCTTTATAAAGTTTGATCGGCGACCATTTAGGACAACAGGTGATTTACATATTTTACACCTCTTTTCCTTATCGTGTAGTTTACAAATTCAGTTACTGCGGCCATGGGGATCTGCACTGTAGTTCATCCAAATTCTGGCAACCCAACTGATCCTGTTACCTAGATTATTCTTACTGGTAAATCGGATTTTTGCCACACCTATTCTGAAAATGCTCTCATTCTGAATGTTGCCACAGCTCATAGTCATTTTATTATTGTATTTTTTTACTTTTGAAACAATATTTAAAAAAAAAAAAATCCCATCTTAGTTAGAACCCAGCCACTTCATCTCCGGCTCATTAGATTTCTGAGGGCAGCATTTAGCTCAGAAGTCACAAAGAGCCCCATTCATAAATGGTTTTCTTAAAATGGTTCTAACAATTTTCTCTTAAATTATTCATAAAACAGAAAAAAGAAGAAAAAAGAAAATCCTATCTGGTTCTGAAAATTACACCTGAAATAGAAGTTAAAGCAACCACTATGATATATAGCTAGTAACTTGTTGAAATTAATTTGACTCTCAAATATAATTGTTCTGCTCTTACAAATCCATCTGCTCTAATAGGTTGACATGCACACTAAGTGGCGTTTAAAGTAGTTTTGGGCTCTCTCAAATCTTCAGTAGTCAATATGCATCTATGTGCGTGTGGGTGTTCAGTGTGGGTCAATAATGTCATATAGATTATATATATATATATATATATATATATATATATATATATATATATATATATATATATATATATATATGTATGTATGTATCTGCTCTGAGTGTGCTCACTGAATGTTGGTGCTGTGTAACAGTGTGTGTGAATGCACACACTCTTTTAAAAGCAGCCATATGGTCATTTCTGTGCGTGTCTGTGCACACACACGTGTATATGTGTCTGCAGTTATATATGTGTGTCACATGGTTGCCCCCTATTTAACTCACTGCAGCACTTAGCTTCAGCTCCAAAATGGCTTCAGATCACAGGCTTTCAACAACAAGATCTGAGTGTGCGTGTGTGTGTTTTGGCAATCTAGGTGCATGAGGAACTTTCATCCCTCTCTTTTTGTTTTCGAGGAAATTATTTTTCTGCTAGTTGAAGGTCTGATTGTTCTAAACATCTACAGGGCACATTTTGTTGCTTTTTGTAACCAAATTAAAGACAGTCCTTATTTAAAAAAAAACCTCATAAAGGCCCTATAATCTCCTGCTCCCAATCATGTTACAGTATTGCAATTGCACTCCAAATCAGTGGTGGAGTACTGTATAAGAAACTTCTACTCTACTACATTTAAGAGACAAATATTGTACTTCTACTACATCAATTCGGCAGCTGTAGTTACTGGTCACTTTTCATATTGAGATTTTACAATAAAACATATGAGAAGCTTATAAAATATAATGCAATAACGATTATACCAGTGGTTCCAGATTTTCTCACCTGGTTTCATTAAAATGTTTTTGGTCCAAAGAGGTTAAATTATCCAATGTTTTACAAAAAGCAATAAATAAATAAAATGGACACAGATTTGTATCAGAATCTTATTTTTTCTTATTTTCTCTGCCATTATTTGGCCCTTTGTAGGGGTTCCAGGACTAAACTAGCTTACTGTATATAACATACTATTATACAAGTTGAATGCAAGTTTACTTTTGAAAATTTATGTACATTTTACAGTTACTACATTTTATACTGTAACAGAGTATATTTTCATTGTTATGACATTTTACTTAAGTAAAGGATCTAATGCTCCTTCAAAAACTAAATACCTAATTTAGCATGGAACAAAAAAATATATTTTTTTAAGAAATCAGCATGATGAAGGTCCAGAGGTGCTGAAATGTTAGTGTGGTCATTAAATTGTGATGCTGACCAAGAGCAGTGTGCAGGTTCTTCTTTTCCCAAGAAAGAAATCAGCATGAAAACGAAGAGATGTATGGTTTATAGAAAGACTGGTCACAGAACATATCAGCCAGTTCAACATCCTTGTGTGTGCTTTTAAGGGAAGTTCTGTTATTAAATCTATACATCCCTGCTTTGTGTTCCCTGCTGTCTATGAATCGCTTCCTTTGTCCGTTAAACTGTAAGCAGCACAACTTCATGTGAAAATCATATGATAACAAGAAGCTCACGCACATTTAGACTGCAAACACACAGTACACACATTTAACACACACACACACACACCACACACACACCAAAATCCAAAAATATGTCTTTGTTCCATCAGCTCTGGGCCTCCTGACCTCGTTAACTCACCCAGATTTCAATCAATCCTCACATCTGCCTGATGCTGGTCATGGTAAAAGATGTTTTAATGATCCCTTCATTTGTGTGTGTATATATGTGTGCAATATGTGTGTGTGTGTGTGTGTGTGTGTGTATGTACAGACAAATGTATTTACAATAGTTAACGGCTGCTCTCTGATATAAAAGTCCACAATGCAGTTACTTTCCTGCCTTTTCTTGTATAAGGTTTAAGTGAACGTTGGTAGTTTTGGACACTGAATACATCTGTGTTAAATAAATTTAACCCCTTAAACCTGCAATGCAGAACTACTGTCTCCCCCTTCTGGCAGTGAGAGTAATTACACAAACGCTGTCAATATACTTATGACCTATGCCTAGTTCAGCGCAATCTAGGCTTATGTTCAGAAGTCATTACAAAATATAGACATTTCCTCAGTTCCAAGACCGTTACAATTATTTAGGTAGAGTAAATGTAATCGCTATGTAGCTTACTCCAAATGTTTCACACATTTTTTAATCTGGAGCATCAGAAACCTTCCGTGGACAGACGCTTTTTAGGTTTTTCCACCATAGTCTCTGCCATACTCCTAGTTGCTGTAGCCTACTCTGTTTCTACGGTTAATCCAGAGCCATGTAAAGAAAGAGCTGCGACATCTCTGTAACGTTTAAATTCAAGTGGCCTTATTGGCATGACTGCATACAATACCAATGCTGTTTGGTGTAAAAAGCATCACTAGCTGCGCGCTAACGCTGCTATGTTGCCACAGACACCAGATTTTAAAACTCTGGTATTCTGCGGATGCAGATAGATATAGTTAGCATCGTGTGAACTCATTTGGAAAGGGCCGCAATGTAACAGATGCTCATTTATATGTAAAAGTTCCGTACTCCAGCTTTAATATACAGTTTTCCCATTTTTTCCCCTTAAGTAGCTTAAGGTTGTCTGACAGTATCAGCTTACCTCAGCTTTTCTTTGAAGCTATGTGATGTTTATACACCGTGGTCTATTCAAAACCAAGACTCCATCAAAGCATTCCATCAAATGAACATATTTCTGAATATTTTGTGCATCATTTTATACACATTTACCCCACTTGATATACACAGTATCTTTGGAAGCATTATGATCTCTGCCACACTAATTACTGACTGAACAACCAGAGGGTTGGTATTTTGTCGTGTTTGAGTGTAACTTTTATATTACAAATTAACCCTCACATCTTGTCACTTATTTTCTTTCTAATCATGCACATCATTTAGATTTTATATGCCCAGTAGTAGAAATGTAATATTCCTGCCACTTGCTTCTTCTTAAAAATATTTTCTAGTGACTCTGACTCCGCTCTTCCCTCCCGCTGTTGGCTGCTTATAGTGTCAGTGATAAAAGTGATAAAAAAGGTTCCGTTAAAAGATAAAAGAAATTCAAGCCAGTGGAAGCCTTTTTCTTTTAATCCACAAAAATGTTGTGGTTTCACCTCCTGGGGCTGACGTGTTGCAGCTTTTTTGCAGAATCAATCTGGCGTGAAGTGTTCAGCCTCTGACCCGAGAGCTGTACAAACAAGGAGCTTGTCGCCATGTTTTCCATGCGGGTAGAGCAGCACTGTTGTATTTTCTCTTTATATTTATATGTACACACAAGTGTGTGTGTTTCGGCTTTATGAAGTTCAAAAATAATACATTAATGAACCAGAACTTTTAAAGGCCACATGATTCTGAACCAACAAACACCAACCCAGTGTCATCTGGAGTGAAATAAAGATTTACATTTAGTTCCTACTGAACTTTTTTATTTATATATATTTTTGTAATTATTACCATGTAAATAAATGAAAAAAATCCAAACTCAAAGTTATTGTTAAAGTGAAGTGGTTTTGAACATTTAGATGTCAGTTCAATTTTTATTGTTGATTAAATGTTAAACATAGTTAAATATAGTATTTCCAAATCTTAGTCTCTACAAAACATCGGTATTAAATACACTACATGATGCCTTTCATAACAGTGATGGAAACATTGGAGGTTTTCTCTTTGGTCTCCTGTAACAATCACAAAATAGCACCAAAGTCCTTTTAACCTTTGACCCCTGATCTGCCAAAAAAATGAAATAAACGATAAGTTTGGTGATAACAAGATTCTTATCTCCCGCACTTAAATTATGTACATTGTTTTTTATTTAAATAAATTAATATTTGGACTCCTGTTTTGTTTTAAAATGTTTTTTCTTTTACTTATTGACCAGAAAAGCAGCAGCTGCCATGAATGCGGCTAATATGTGTACAAATTAAGTAATAATAAATACATAAATAGAATAAATAAGATTTAAGGTTGTTTTGATCTGTAATTTCTGAATAACAAACTACTGTTTCACATGTAACCATATCAAACTGCAGTCAAGGAGTCTGATCTGTTTAGTTGATTTAAAATGAAATTATCCAGTGAAACCTTATTGTGCCAAAAACATTACTGCAGACAAACACTCGCTCACAACATAATTGAGAATTGTTCCAGTCTTACCTTCTTTTGTTTGGGAAACACAGAACGTTTCAGTCTTTATCAGACACTGAATCCTCACAATTATTACAAAATGTGTATCTGTCTGCTCTCTTTGCTAAAACACAACTCCATTTTGGGTTATTTTCTTTTTTTTTCTCCTTCAAATTGAATATTAGACACAACCTGCTGGTCAATAAACCACTTGTTATAGTAAAACTAACATACTTATAGGCTTCATTTTCAAGAACATATTTTGATATGGTACCTGAGTTTCCATACTGATGCCAAAAAAATTTTTACTTGAATTTAAAAAGCATACAGTTTTTCTCTTTTTTAGGTCGGGTGGTGATTGGTTAGTCACATTGATGCAATATAAAAGAAAAAAAGGACATGATTCATTTTTTTAATGACATGCATTTTTCACTGCATTCTTTTCAATGCATTTAAAGTGGCAGTAGATGATCTAGTAGTAGACCTATTGTCTTTTGTGTATTTTATGAACATTGTATTTCCCCCGTTTGTTGTCTGTTTTTTATACTTAACACCGATTTTATTTTGCTTTGTTGGATGTTTATCTCTTGAAACACCAGGCGTGGTAAAATGAGAGTTTCACCTGTTTAAAAAAAGTAGAAAAGCTTCTTCTTCTTGTGCATTACAAGTATTTTTTATTTCAAACAGGAGTCAGTGAGAGTTTACAATTAGCTACAAATATCTGCACATGTGGGCATCTGTGTGTTAGATGTGTCGCCTTCACATTACACCTACTTAGCCGAACGTGGACGACTGCTTGCACTGATCTTCTTTTGTGGATGTTTGGCAGGTTTTTTGGATTTAACGCCATAATGGCTTCTCTGGGTTTTGCTCTTATTCCTGTTTGAGACATGTGGCTCGCTCAGTGCATGTATGCTGCACAACACACACACACACGCACACACATGCACGCACACACACGCACGCATGCTTAAATATAGTTAGTCAATCAGTCAGTCAGCATGAGGCCTCAGTAAAAGCCTTCACCATGTGTTTAGGGAGAGAAGGGGGAGAAGATGGAAGGAGTTTCACAGCAGGGCAGTTTCTCTTTTGGCTTGTGGAGGATCGCGGCTCCAACATATCCTTTGTGTCTAATTAAAGAAAGAGGCCGCCCTCTTCCTTTTCCAAATCTGATATCATGTAATTGTATCTTAACTCTTTAGTTTGTCCAAGTGACACCTAAATGGTGACGATGGCTGTGTCGTAGGAGCCAGTGAATGACTGTGCTGCTAAAATGCCAATATTTTATGTTTATTGATGTTGGAAACTCATGTTGTGGTATACATTCATGTAACTCTGCAACTCTTCTGTTCTAATTCAGTAGCAAAGTAATGTGATGTTTGTGCAGTGACAGTGTTAGTATTGGTACTTTCAACACTATTGTGCCAGGTTCCCATCTCATAGTAGTTATCAGTGTTTTATGATTTAATCTGTGACCACAATTTTTCTAGCCTTAAATAACATATTCAGTGCCTGATCCTCTTCATATCATAACGATGATTTAGTTGTCATGTGCAGATATTGTAGGAATATCAAGTGAAAAATGTCAGTCAGTGTTTTATAGACATGTAAAATATGATGTTCTGTCGCTATTATTGCTCCATTTGTAACTATTAACCCAAATCATACTCAAAAGATTAATAGCTAGCAATTGCTGCATTTACTGATCATGGCTTTTCAAATAAGAGAAGACATTTTGCTAGTTTAATTGAGTTTTAGGAAATCTCACTGGGCATTTTTCACAATTTCATGGCATTTTATGGCTCAAATAATAAATTCATTAATTTGTTCTTTGCAGCGCTAGAATTTTTTGCTGGAGGATTCGTTGGCTACACAATAATTTAATCTTACTTGATGAATTTGTTACTACATTGATCATTCAAGCTTCAAACTATGATTTGATTATCAGTCTTTATCTTTTGGCGTGTATATATATATATATATATACACACATACACACATACACACACACACGTCAGAGGTCGCACCCTCCTGGAGCAGCAAGGGGACAAGTGTCTTGCTCAGGGACACAATGTTGAATCACCACCCACATATACATATATAAAATATTCAACAACAACACATATTCCATCTTGAAATAAATAAACAGCCATCAACACAAAAGGTGGTATGTGAGCCTGCAAATAGTGATTTTGGTTGTGAAATATTGTTTTTAATCTTTTAAATATCAAAAGATTAGATACTCTAACCTGAAACCAAAACACCTGAATTAACCTTAAAAAATAAGCATTTTAAAGCAGCTTTTTCATAGTAACAAAACAAAATTACAAATAGTAATGCTACTGCATGTGATGGAAAAAATGTTTTTTTCAGAGCTGAAGGAATAATTGATGAATGATTTAAGTCATTGGAAAACATTCATTGTGCTGACAGAATCTCCTGTGTTTTATATCATAGTAAACTGAATATGTTTGGGTTTCGGACTCTTGGTCAGAAAAAAAGAAGCAACTTGAAGATCTAATCTTGGGCTTTAGCAATCACTATAACAGACATTTTATAGACTAAATCATCAATTGATTACCTGCAGGGAATTAAAGAAAGGAAGAAAGATAAATGAGAGTTTAGGTGAAGAGGTGAAAATGAAGAGGAGGGGAGACAGACAAGTATAAAAGACCTGAAATAGAGCAAGGGTTGGAGTAAATAAAGAAATGAAAGAATAACAGGAAATAAAAAAGATATTCTGAGAGGCAGTGATGAAAATGTATAAACAGTGTTATGTATTGCCTTCAATCCATCCTCCCCTCAGTATGCTGTGCTCTCTTTAACCTTCACACGTAAATTTAGCTCTACAATGATCACATAAGCCCTCTGTGAGTGACTATATGTATGTGTGGAGCCCTCTTGCTTTCTTTTGTCTCATCCGACATCTAAATCTCATAAGGAATTTACCCACGTGCCCCGGCGGGTCGAGAGGAGAGAGGGGGCCGGCTAAAGAGGTTTAGTCTGCTATCAACCTTTAAACCCAACAGCCAGCAGGGAAAACACAAAACACCCAAAACAATGTGTAAATTTTCAAAAATAAATAATGAAATAATGCCAGCAGCTTGTCCTTCATCAAATACATCAATTAAGAGAGGAGAGAGAGATGTAAGTGAAGGAAACACTTGCATGGAGTGGACGTCCTGGTGGCCCAGTAGGCTAATGGCAGCCACACGCTACACAATAACGCAGTACAATAGGAGATGCAGCGCTGTAGTTTCTTGCCTGGCAGGGGTAATGGTGTTTTTACTGAACTGTGAAGCTCGGACAGAAGGTTCACACATCAAGATTCTGTGCTCAGTTTGGTTGTGAGGGATGTCGATTACCTGCCGTGTCACCGAAGCAAACTGATTTTGTTTGGTTGTTTTGTGCCACAGCTCTTATTTCTGTGAGTTTTCTTTGGTTCAAACATATTGTTAAGATAAATCTTTTCCTCTCTGTTTGGTGCTCCGTTCCCATAAACCTGTTTCCACTCCTGTAAATGGTAATGTGTGAAAATGGATCAATCTGAAAAGTTGTTTTAGAGTGGACAAATAAAAATAAGTTCCTCAGGAATATAGCAAAAGCCTGCTCAGTATGTTTGGGCAGTGGGTATGTTTATATGTATTTTTCTTAAGTAAGAAGCACAAAAGTATTAGCTCCAATATGTACTTAAATTACCAAAAGTAAAAGTACTCATTAAGCAGAATGGTCCTTTTTTGAATAATGAATACAATATTATTTGATTATAATTATAGTTCATTAATGTGTCAATCACTTACAGCTGGTAGACGTGGGGCTATTTTTAATTACTTTAGGTACTGCTGGATGCTTGTGAATTTCCCCCAGGGATCATTAAATCTGATCTTAACCTATAATAATAATAATAATAATAATAATAATAATAATAATAATAATAATAATAATAATAATAATAATAAAAAATATATCATAATGTGTATACATATTTTGAATTACTAATCTGAATCTGTAATCTGAAAAGTAAAATGTGTCTGTTACAGATAAATACTATTTAATTAATTTATATAAAGAAATAATCTGTTTTGATATCTATTTTAGATCTTATATATATTGACAGCCTTTGTTCCAGGTACTTACCATGCTTGATGATGGTCTTCCACTTGTTCCTTTTGAGTCTGAAAGCACTTTTTGTAAGTCGCTTTTTATAAAAAGTGTCTGTCAAATGAATGTAATGTTGAAAAGAAAAAGAAAACTTTGTGAATGAGAACAACTAAATTCTGTGGGTTTTTTTACACTGAAACAAAATAAGGTTTTAACAGGCTGAGCCGTTGTCTGTATCCTTCAACCCTACTTCTGACTAGATGGTGGAATTAATAAAGGCAGTTTTCACAACTGAAGGATGAAAAGGAAGTTATTTATTGTTTTGAGTTTCAGCAGGGACAGAAAAGCATGAAAATGCGAGCACTGACAGGATGCCTACTTGACGTAAAAACAAGAATCAAACTTAAGTGCCTTTGTGTAGACATGGACGTTGTGAAACATTGTGGTGTACCTGGATTCACCTGTGCTGAAGGTTTGGAATACTGACTCGTGTTTCTTCTTTTTAAACACTTCACATTGATAAAACAGGCAAAAAAAATTGTATATACAGATGAATTTATAATTGCAGAATAGCCTAGTGACACACATCTTGCAGCTGACTGTAAAATGTATTGACTTCTTTCCACTGAGAGGAACGGCTGAACCATATACTAAACAAAGAAACATGTTTTGATTATTCATTTACACTGAAAAATATATAAAAATGGTGGCAATCTGAATTTTCTTCAAACAAACATACAAACAAACAAACTGTGTTTTCTGGGGTTGTGATATTGCATTTGGCCATATTGCATACTGAAATGATTGACATAACATTAATTTTGCAAGTAACTGATATATGTTGCTCTAATTCTTCAGTAATGCTTTGGAATTTGTTCCAGCCCACATTAATTCACAAATTCATATGTACCTAAAGAATTCTTAAAAAAAATCAGAACAATAATAAGATGCAGGCAGTGAGATTAACCACGATCAGAGCTGCCCCGGACAGCAGATGCCACACATCTGTCCACTCAGCTCTGCTCTGTCGTAAAAAAAACAAAAAAAACCACATTTATTCTGCTCTTAGTGGAAAACCTTCAAACAACTCCTCTGGCTTTATTCACTGGCATTAAAAGCTTAAAAAAACACCCCACCCCTCTACTACCGTGTTTTGACAGGGGGGTGGAGCTGGGGTGCTGCCCCATCAGTGTGTTAGGTGGCCGCAGTCCAGCCTTCACAAATTGGATTTTCTGCTGTCCAGTAGCTCAGCTGTTCGCTAAGCATGATGTCACTCCATGTGTCTCTCTCCCTCCCTCTCTCTCGCTCACTCCCTCCCTGTATCTCTCTCCCTACGCTCAGAGCGAGTTTTAATTCAAGTGACATCTAGGTCAAGTTGAGGCCAGTTGAAATTGTTTGGAGCAGCAATGCTGCCTGATGCTTCTGCTGCTCAAAAACAAAACAAGTAGTGTGTTTTTTGCGCAGCACGTGTGTGTATGTTTGTGTGTATGTGTGTCAGGCTTGTGTGCTCAAGCGGTAGATCTTTATTCAGTTGTGCGTGTGATGGTACAGTGAGTCACTGAATCTCATTAGATGTCTAAGCTGTAACTGTAACACTGACAGACAGACAGACAGACAGACAGACAGACAGACAGACAGACAGACAGACAGACACAAACACAGTGTTAACTGAATCCTTCTTGCTGAACTTAATGAAATTGAATTGAATCCACTACAGGGTCAGTAACTGAAATTACTCCTGGACAGCACCTGCCTTACATGACCATTACATTACATTGATTTAGTATTTAGATAAGATCCCAAATTCAGATTCTGGAAGACATTTAATCTGTCGTAACTTTGTCTTTGTTGCGTTCTTCATGACCTTCCTGTCTGTCTGTTCTGTGTTCAGCTCAGCTCATACATGTGAGAGACCCTAAGCAGACCTTATTAGAAACTTGTTTTTGTTGTGTTTTTGAGGCAAAACAATAAGGGCCGTTTGGTAGCCACGAGTAGAAAACTGTCTGTTGCATCTCAGAGGTGTTTTTTTATTTTTTTTTACAAAATGCTAAATGCTGACTGAAAAAAAATGAATGAATTTTAAAAGTCTCTATTCTAAAGCCTGGCTTTAAAATAGCCCATAGCAGCAAATGTTAGATTACAACATCCTCTACATAAATGTAACATTTTTGCCTGTGGAAGGAGGGCTGATGTAGTGTCAAAAATGGTTCATCCTCTGTAGAACATTAATCATGTCCGTAAATTTCACATCAGTCTGCCTGTTAGATTTTGTCAGGTTTTGGCCTGATGGTGGTACTGAAGGAAAGGTCAAGGTATCAGTGAAATGAGTAGGCATCACCATCTGGCCAGCAGATTTCATAAAAATCTGCCCTTCTCTCTTATCCACCACTGTAGCTTTATTGTGAGCCAGGAAAAGGTATGGCAGGGGATTATATCTGGGACCTGTCATATATAAGGTGATGACCTGCAGCACTGTCACATGACCACTCTGACAAACTCTGCTGTTCTCTTTCCTGAGCACTGAAATGTAGTTTTCATATTGATGGAGTCCAAACTATACTCCGGTTAGTGAGAAATAGCTGCTGATTGGCCACATAATCACAGTGAAGTTGTGAATACCGCGGGACACAGCAGCATACATGCCAACTTCAGCTTAGCTAACGAGATTAGATGTCAGCCTCATTTGCTTTCCACCCGAGCCCGGATGTTTCTCATGTGATAGTAGAATGGCTAATTTGTGCTGTGTATTTTACTTTTCTTTTGTTACGCAGTGGAGTCGTTATGCTTTACTATTTTGGAAAAAATGGTAATTTATATCTTCAACTCCCCACATCCCTTTGCAAACAACTAGATAGTAATTGCTAGTGGAAGATTGGGCTCGTAGGCTCCATGATGGGAGATAATGAAGCAGACAAAGGATTTGGTTTCCCATCTCTTTGATACTAACGAGAAGATTGAGCACATAATTGTTGTGTGCCAATGCTACAGAACTTTCCCACAGTGTTGCTTTCAATGCTGAAACTTTGCTACCCGTCAGAACAAGTACTCTTCACACAAAGCGTCCTGACACTGGTGATGAACTAGCATCAAAAACCTGCAAGCCCCTAAAACAATCTAATCTGCTCTGATGCTAAAGCCCCTCAGTGATCCAGATTGCCTTTTTGTGGAAACATGTCTCTGTGAAACTGATGCACGCTATACATGCTTTCTAACAGACTGAAAAGTGCTGTTACACATAAGCCATTAAAACAAAGTCTCAATTCACCCAAATTCACCACAAAAAATACCCTCTAGCAACGCAGATAGTTTTGGTTTCATTTGTCCAGGTTTTGAGAGATGTCTCTGAGATTTCTGATGCTACTGCAGTACAATGGAGGCAAATGGCATTTAGAGCATTGATTCAAGAGCAACCACTGATTTGTTTCCATCAATGTTTGCAGTGTTTGAAATTAATTTTCCATATGTTGTATTAAAGAGTTTTCACAAGAATTGCCTTTTAAAAATAATTCTTTATCATCCTGTAGAGGTCTTCCCAATCCAAAATGTTGGACCTGATCCAAAACAAACTCAAGCTAAACATATCCAAATCTGTCATGCCTAATTTAAATTTTAAAAAAAATAGGAGACCTCATTTAAAAGGGACCAGAGGGAGAGTCAGTTCCAGATCCGAATAGACCTGGGAAAAATTCAGCTTGCGAAACTACCCAAGGGAGAGAGAAAACCAACATTGGCAGCAGCAGCTGAGGTTGAGAAAGGGCAGCAATATGTTATTTTTCTTTCACTTGACAGCTCACACAATGATAAGTGCCACTTGATTAACCCTGATCTATAGTCCGCCCTGATCAATTGTAATGGAGTTTTACAATACAGTTTTTCAAAAACAAAATTCCATTCTCCTTTAGTGTATTGGGACAGAGGTAGATATCTCAGATCTCAAAGCACAGTCAAATATAGCCAAAATCTGTTTTGCAAGACCAGATACCATGATGGGTTCATGAGAAAATATCTTATGTTTTTTTTTTTTTTACAGTTTGGGTGAAGTGACCCTGAAATTATCCTAAGTGCTTGAAATAATGAAAAAGATCTCAACCTTTTCAGTGAACTGTGCTGACCATCAATTAAAGAAAATTACACAAGCCAAAGTTATTTTTTGATGTTCAGTTTGAACGAGTCATTTGAGGCCTGTCTCCACCGGTTGCTATGCCAATTCTTGGGGGTAGCCAGGGAGCTAGTGAGTGATCTTTGCTGCTTCTCCCGTTCTTATGGCACATGTGATGAAAACTAAGTTCCACAAGGCTTTTCTCTTTCTGTGAAAGCTCTGCTTATGCTGGTGTTCAACAAAGAGATCCACACAAAACCAATAAAGAACTCCCTTTTGGAAGCTGTTTCGTCCAAAAGGCAGTCTCAATTGTTGGGCAGAAGGTGAATAGGCATGCCGATCTACCTTAAACCTGCAGTTGTGCCAAGGTTGGTCTTTGCTGTCAGCTGGAGGTTTATTGGCGTCCATTAGCAGGGGCGACAATGTCAGTCAAAACATTAAAAAAAGAGAAAAATTCAAGGCCAGAAGGATGGCCGTGTGTCACCCTCACTTTATGTTTCCAGTGAATTGCAAATTACTGCCCTTTAGAAATGATAAAGTATTGAGTGGTTGTTGGGCGCCCCCGTTGCATTGAAGCAAGATGGTCTTTAAAAGGCAAGGTCTCTGTCTCAGTAACAGTTTAAAACCTTTTCTTTCTTTTACATTCTTCATCCCACTAGCTGCAAGCTAATACATTAGATTCTTTTCATTCCCGTTGTGAATACTTTGTTATTCTGCCTGAAAATAAAGAGGTTGATGAGCAAGAAAAATGTTATCCAGCTCTCCAGGCATCACAAAACTGTCTGCGAGTCATTTAGTATATTGTTTTATTGTCCGCTCCCTACAACATTCATTTTCCATGTTTCTATTCTTTTATTTTTTACTCCTTTTTTTGCGACCTTGCAGTGGAATGAAAGACCTATACAGTCATGTAGAATGGACCATTTATTGGTCATAGAAGGGAAGGAGGCACAGATGCACATTTTAAATTTGAGCATTGGACCAAAGGTCCAAAGTACTTAAAAAACTAATAAAATATAATTACTTTCTTAAAGAAAGCAGAATGGAAGATCCAGAAGTGTATAGTGAGGTTTTCATAATTATTTAATCTTTTAGCAGGTCATGTGAAAGTCCTACAGGAGGCCATAGTAAACAGAATTGAGACATTGACCCATTCACACTGCCTGTCTAGTGAATTCAATCACATGTAATTACCTTTTTTTTAATAACAAAGTGCTTCCACAGCAAGGACATGAAAACACATTAATAAGACAGAGCTAACACGGTGACTGAAAGGTACGAGCTTAGACCTTGTATGCATATGTGAAAGAGTATATTGTATATCTATCTATCTATCTAACAATAGTGGAACGCTCCACATCGCACTTCCTAAATCAGTAGAATTAGTTGAACAACTTTCATAATGTAGTAGCAAAGATTTTGTGACACATTCTTACTCAAATCTTAAGATTTTCCTTCCAAACAAGAGCAAACAGCAACTGATTTCATGACCCATTTAAGGTAAAACAATTCTAAAAATATTTATTTATTTGAAATTTATCAATCATGAATACAATCAGTAGTTGCAGGTCAAATTCAAACCTGCCAATGTTTTCTGCTAAACTTAATATTTGTTGGAGTAACTGATAAGGGGTCACCTTGATGTGTAATGTTTAATAATGATATTAGCTGAATGACTCTGAGCCTTGAGTGATGTTGAGTTATTGAGATATGATTTGCTTGATTTTTACTCATTCACTCAATCATTTCTCGCTGCACCATTCTCACTAAATTCAGTTGTGCAAGAAAAGCCAAAGGTGACAGTTGCTTGGGTGATACAAGAACCAGCACATGTAACACCAACCATCATGTCATGTTCAAAGTGCCATATTGGCTTTTGTGACTTGTTTTTCTCAGTCCAAAGCACAACTGAACACTAACCGATGCAAAAAAAAACCCTTGATCTACCTGATTTAGACCTCACACCATTGGCACATAATTGCTTGAATGTACAATTAGTGTGAAAGATGCAGGTTTTTCTTATAAACTGTAACTCATGCTCGAAACAAACCAGCATCTGTGTTTTAGTTCTCTTGATGTGACTTGACGACACTGCCATATGTTGCAAATAAATGTTTCTCCCATGTGGTAACACACTTCAGGTGTGAGGATACAAAAATAGAAGAAAAATTAAGATGAGTATTGTTGCTGATAACTGGGGTATTGAAATCTGTTCTTAAGGGAAAATCTTTGTATTCTTGGCATTTCTGGCATCTTGGCAGGTAAAGCATAAAGTTAATTTGCAAACATTGCCAGTATGTTCTCAGGGCTCAGAGGCAGATGGTGGAGAACCGCTGGTCCAGATGGTGCCAGTGCACCCGGACTCACCGCAAGCACTGGCTCTGTGGTGTGGAAGTGACTATTTAGATGGGGTCAGCTAAAGGTGGGGTATAAGATTCTGAAAATCCAACATCATGACATAGAGTGAACAACAGTAAGTTAGCTAAGTTGTGGGTTTACAGACTGTGGCTACAGGTGCTGCTGTGAAGCTAACATGCAGAGAGGACGAGACGGTCCCACAGCCAGCACAAAAGGTCCATACAGCGATACTCACAGCTCTCCAGCTACAATAGCTAACATCACAACAACAGCATATCTTGGCAAACTAGAAAGCAAGCCAAATGTCTGTGTGCAAGTAATCTAACATTATCTGATATGCAAATTGTGGCTGGAATAGGTTTGAGTGGCTCAGTCAGAGCCAGGGCTGTGTCCAAGCACCAGATCGTTATTAGTGCTGAAGCTCCAAAGGTGCAATTAGACCTGTGGTTGGGTTTCTCTAGGCACAAACTGACCATGTGGAAGGGAATCAAGGCTTGTAAACAAAAGTCACATGGCTCAGTTGTAGCTGCTTTACTGGACAGATGTTTAGTTTCATGACATCTTGACATCCATCCCCTTTATCTTTAATTAAGTATGATTGATTTGGAAATGTATATCATATTATCACATATAAAACACACAAAAGAATTAATGTATTTCAACTGTGTTTTTTTTATTAAAACAAATTGATAAAATAATGAATAAAATCTCCCATGACCCTGTCTGCACGCAAAGCTGATTTAAATGGGGTCTCGACCCAAACTCCTGAGCAGATTGCATCTCAATTTACTTAGAAAATGACAAATTCACATTTGTATGCAACTCAGTGCTGTTGTCTATACAGAGATGTCACCTCAATGCTCAAACACTACAGAGCTGAAATAAACTACTGGGTGTGAAGGCGCCGAGACTCTCCAGGTTTCTCAGTTCAGTATCAGTCCAGTTTGTATTCCTCAGCCATCCCACTGGTATTTTGCTCCATCACAACCCTGTTGTTTACCACTTTAACAGTTAATTGGCAGAAAATAAAAGAATACACCAATTACCACTCCCATTCTTTAATACCCCACTAATCACCACCATCCCCCTGCCTCCACCTGACGTCCTTATTCATTTGTTCATATACATAATCTCCCCCCACCTCTTCATAATTGTTTTCAATTTGTTTCTCGTTAGCACTTTCATACACCTGCACCTCCTTCTCTACTTGTTTTTTTCTCTCCATCTAACGGAACACAGAGAAAGAGAGAGGACATCAGAAACAGAAGGTGGAAAATGAGAAGGAATTGCACATTTGTGTTGAATAAATAAATGAAGAAGAGGAAGCAAAATCTTCACAAAAAGACCAGAATCCATAGAAGAGGGCCAGTGCAGAGAGGTAATACTTTGAAATATTTCCAGGTGTCGTCACCGGGAATGGAGCACAGAGGGAGAAAGGAAACACAGAGACCATTTTCATTCTCCTTCCTGCTCTCCACCACATAATGAAATAATTAGATAATTAGACGAGTAATTGAACTGGTTCTTTTTTTTCCTTCTTTCCTCCTGCTGTGACGCTGCTTGGCTGCAGAGATGAGAAAAGAGAAGGGGAAAAAAGGCGCATAGATTTGGAGCAACACCACACCCATCTGAGTCCAAGTCCACCCCAGTGTATTATGGAGAAACAGGGACCCAATTTGCCATGAACAATCGTTTGAATTCTCAAAATTAGCCTTTCAGATACGCTTCTGTGTGTGTATGTAGGAGAGGAGAGTGATTCGTTGCACACATGCAGTCATCTGTTTGATGTTAGGGGGTGATTCGTCAACCAATCAGAGAGCACAACCTAGTTTTTTTTTCTTCCTTTCCTTCCCCCAGCCATGACCATGTTCAAATGTTGAAAGTGTGACTGGCTCAACGCCATGGCAACATAATGAAAAAGCTCCAAATCCACTATTTGATGTGTGGTGTGTATTTTTGGGTTGATTCACCTTCTTATGAGACACCGCCCAATTTTGATTGCATATACAGTGTTGCTGCTCTGTTAACAAGCTGTGTGTGTGTGTGTGTGTGTGTGTGTACATGTGTGTTCGATGGTGGTGCGTTAGTCACAGAAATAGCTGCCAGTGCACATCAGCCTCCTTTGAGCTCATCACCGGATACTTCAGAGAGAGAGAGATGAGATGAGATTAGGGATTTGGTTTGCAGAGAAGCAGTCAGATTGAATAGACACACTGCGAGTGTGTGTGTGTGTGTGTGTGTGTGTGTGTGTGTGTGTGTGTGTGTGTGTGTGTGTGTGTGTGTGTGTGTGTGTGTGTGTGTGTGTGTGTGTGTGTGTGTGTGTGTGTGTGTTCCCTGCAGTTTGTTTGAGGCTCTATGTTTTACCACGCCTTTGGCCAATCATGCACATACAGTATTTGCTTTATTCATTATTTACTTCTTCAGGGAACACACACATACATAAGTACATACACACACTGCTGCTCACACTATGCCAGAGGTGGTTGTGACTCTTAGTAAACATGTTTTTATATTTGTATTTGTTCTCACAAAAATGGTTCAACAATTCCATTGAAGTTTGTTACTTGCAGAAGAAAAAGGATTTGGTCAATTTTTCGTCTGCTGTGTTGTTTGTGAATCACTGCTCTCTATCTGCTCTGTAGTTCAGCACTTTAAACATTGCACTTGTTTAATGACTTCTAACTTTCCAAGAATTTGGTGTTGTGTCATACAATACATTACAATACACACAGGCTTATGAACTAAACTAATTAAATAAAAAGTGTGGTGATATTTTGATGACTTTTAATTTTTAATTAATAAAATGTTATTGCATGCCACAAGCTATGAATCACTCAAGAGTTACTTCTAAATTTGTAGTTTTAATAACAGAAATGTTTAGAAATGTTATAAATGTACACCTTAATATGCAGTGCCATCTACCCTGTGGCAGTTCGTTAGGAAAGAGCAACATTTTTCAAAAATGCCTCTATCTGCAATCGTAAGAAATCCTTAAATCTGCCCTTCAATCCACATCTAAAACCAACCACTTGTTCCTTCAACCAAGGTCTAAGTTTACACCAAATTAGATTAAAATCAATCATTAAGGTATTGAGATATGCTTCAAACTAACAAACAAAAACAAAAACCTTTAATCCTGTGTTAACTACATAGGACTAAATGGACATATTTAGGTCCTCATAAGCATGGGAGATGAATATATGATCATGTGTTGATGACAGTGATATAAAGCTTTCCTGCTTCCTTTCTTGCTTTTGTGTGTCCTCTGCAGGATTGAAATCAGACCCGCACTGAGGCACCAAGTCGAACTGAATTTTATTTCTTTCCAGTAATCAGTCAGACATCATCTAGTCAAACCAGACGGCCAGTCCTGTGGGTTACATCTGTGAACACTGAACCTCACATGAAAGAAAGAGCCGTCTATAGAAAGAAGATGGGCTTTCAGAAACAGATTCACTTTAAAAACCAAGGCCACAGAATACAAACAAATCATCTAAGTGTCATTTTTGAGAAAGTTCTAATTTAATTTAAATGAGGAACAGGAAAACTGTACATTAATCAACATTCAAACTAATGTAAATGCACCCAAGTTAGCTGAAAGGCAGTTCCTTTTGCCTGATGCTGTTTAGCATCCTATAATAATAAAAATAATACAGTATACTGTGGCCCTGAATCTAAATTGCATCAGGTACGATGGCATGAGTTATTGCTGAAATGGTGAATGATTTGTTTAAAAACCTGTTTTTCCGTTACCTTTTTATGGGTATGATTTTGATGGGCCTGTAGTTGAGAACTGTATTAACTGAATTAACACAACAATTATAAAATTAGCAGGATTGCTTGCTTACGAGTAAGTCTGCTTTTCATGAGCTACTTATGGCGACATTACGCTATAGACACTTTGTTAGTCACTTTGTCATATTGTCAAAGAAAATACTTGTGTCTGAGTATCTAAGTGTCCATCTTTCTAAATATTCAACATCTTTTATTTCTGCTGCCCTTTAAAGCCAGGTATGTAATGAACTAGCTTGTTGCATTTTGTTTGTGTTTTATAGAAAGCAGCATTGTCTTAATCTTGCTGGTACAGGTAACCAAAGTGTAAAAGCAGCTGAAATCCGTGAAATGATAAATCTTCATTTTTTTTTGTGTGTGCATGTTGGTGCATACCAGAAGATAGCATTACTGTTCATGCTGCTTTGGGTGGTGTGTCAAAATGACCACCCTAATAATGATGACAATGCAAAGGAACATACACATAAAAAAGGTCAACTATGAGAATAAATATACATGCCATTCTACACTGTGAGTGGAACCCAAATCCACCACTAAATTCACTTTTTTAGTGTTTAGTATTTGCTGACTTGAAGTACCAGAGTGGATAATATGTTTTGCTGTGCAGAGGTTATAATCAGGGTCAACGTGCAAAGAATTATACAGAATAATTTGTCTTTTTTTTCTTTTAAAAAGCAGCCTCTTTGGAAATGGTTGCTGCTAATTGGAGCTAATTAGGAGTGCAAAGATCACAAAGATGAAAGAGGTTTGGTGAACCATTGATTTTTAGGGCTTCATGCATCTTGGATTAAACAATTTCACCCAAACTGTATAGTCCACAATATTTTTTTCATTTTTTACTTCTGTTTGTGAAGATTGAGTTTCTGTAAATGGCAGAATGGCAGTCTTTAGTTTTTTCTGGTCAGCCATTGTAGCTGTCTCTGGCTGCCTTTATAACCTACTCTATTGATGCATTCATGCCAAAGCAACACACTGCTGCAGCTCTTATGACTTAAAGCCTTTGGTATTTTTTTTCCCCATCTAAATGGACTAGAAGAGTTCCAGTTCTTCTAACCCTGTGTTTTTGGAAATAACCCTGAAGAGAAAGGTGTTACCAGTCTTTACAGGATGTTTTAAATGTAACTGAATGTAACATGGGAGTTAAAAGTGACTGTGGCGGCTGAAAACAGACTGGAAGTCAAAGTAAAGGGCACATGCAGAGTACAAGTGTAGGCTGTAAGTGTTATTTGCACAGTATAAAATATTTTAATAAAAATACCAAATCAAAAACTCTGTCAGTAGCATCGTGTTTCTGCTTTGAATGACTAAGACCCAATCAGAGAGCCAAACTTGAGCGTCTACGTCATCGTTTTTAAAGTCGTCCGTTTTTGCCTGTCCGCATTAAAACGCTACCCGGAGTCTTAAAACGAAAAATGGGATTGGCAGCGTTTTCAAACTTCTCCGTTTTAGGTCTTCATTTTCGCCGTTTTAGTTTGGACGGGAGGTGCAAACATAGCAAAAAGTTTCCGTTTTAAAACGAAAACACAGCAGTGTCAATGGGGCCTTTAAATACAATGACACAAACAACATCAGGTCTGAGGTGTTACGTTTACTTGCCTTGTTGATCCATCCTATCTGTCTCCTACATGTTATCTCACTTCCTCTTCCTTTTCCCTTAAAGCCAGACCCCTGTTATGGTTAATTGTGTATTGATTTGATCAGGGCCAGGTGATGGGCCCTGTTCTAAGGGCTTTGGTCATACTAAATTATTAATGCTCATGCAGTACTATATATAGCTTAGATCCAGTGGTCTCAAATGTTCTGTGCTCCTTCTTTGACTCCCTGTTTTCCTTTCCCTCTGCCCTCCCTGTTCATGTGTAGATTAAGCCTAGTTCACACTACACGATTTTAAGCCGGATCACAGCCAGTCGGTGAGCTCGGCGACCGTGGGGCTGTGATCAGGGGTAAATCAGCGATCGATCGGCGGTCACCAGTCTTTACGTGCGAACTACTCAATGACACATCAAAACAGCTCTCCAGTGCATCACTGACACATCGCTGACGCCAGCCAGATATCTAGCATGCCAAATATCTGGAGGAGTCGGCCGACTCAACATCCAGCCAAACAGAGCAGGCAGCTGGCGGAGCAGGCAGCTACTGTTTCTCTGCAAAACACTCTCTGTAGCTCAGAGCTGCTACCTGTGTGTGCTAATCCTTTCTTTCACCCATATTCTTTGTCTTTATAATTGCTATCTTTATAATAACAAACAACAGCTGTTTCATGTGTAGATTCACGTGATTATCCGTTTCATATTTCATGTGTTTTCTTAACAAAACGTGGTTTGGAGACCAGCGTCAGGTGACACAGTCGCTGTCAGCTCGTGTATTGTGTGACCCCCTGTCACCGATCAGTCACGTAGTGTGAACGCCACAACGACTTCAAGACTCCTGTCATAAGATGGCAAGTTGTGTAGTGTGAACGGCACGGCAATAGTCCAACGCTGAAAGTTATGTAGTCTGCACGGGCCTTTCAGAGTTGAGTTCCTTTCCATGGCTGCTGGAAGAAGAGAGATGCTGTTTCTTCACATGCTTGCATGTGGATGTGTGCTTTGATTTGACAAGCATACCCTGAATTAATTGTGGAGCAGCTCAGCTGCTCTTAACTGACAGCAAAGAACATGTCCAGAAGCACTGGGAGCATTTTGTTTTTTGCTCTTTCATGTTTTGATATAGTACTAGCTGGATTTCCCTGTTGCTATGTCCACACTGAGGCGAAAAAATCTAGCATGGCTAATGGCTCTTCTTCTTTTTCATCTTGCACAGTCCACAGTTAGTCTGTTTGGTCTCTGCAGGAGCCCAGCTGATAAATTGGCCTGGCCAATATTTGTATTTATGGTACCCAGCAACCACTCTCAGTCCCACCCCCTGTTTAGGTCTTTGTTCCAGTGTTCCTCTATCTTTCCCCGTGCTAAATATTTCAGCTGTTTAGATATCTAGATATCACAACTGGTTGCCATCCACAATTTCTTGAATAAGCTGCAACTCTAATGTCTATACTTGATGCTTACTTGATGGTGATGGAGGAGCGGGTGACTGATGTTGCCTCATAATTTGGTAATTCCATAGATTTTTCACAGATTAATTTGGAGGTTTGTCTACATGACAGAAAAATAGGATTTTCTTGAACTACAGAAGAGAGACCAGACCAACTGATAGTGTTATAATGTATTATGTATTAACTCAAAAAAGTGTTTTTATGTTAAAAGTATTGGCCCACATACATTGTAAGATTAAAAACCCTACAAATATTAGTGTCAGCCTCGTCTGCTGTCTAGAAGTGAAGCCTTTGTTTTGTCCCCTCCTGCTCTCCATAATCTCCTTCAATATTGCCAAAAATATTGTTTTCATTTATGTATTTTCTGAATCCTATTGTTTGATAGTATAAGAGATTTGATCATTAATTTTACCTAGGCGTAAAGTTATTCTGCTGCACGTTTTCCCAGTTCACACTGAGACTGATTTGTATTTCCCAAAATATGTGATTCTGGATTATATAAATAAAATGGATTCTAGTAATAAATTAAAGCAGCTATGGTTTTACTTTCTTTACCTGTAGATGGCGCACATTGTCATGTCTGCACATGTACATGTAGGTCAGGAAGGTTACTTTCTTACTTTTTTAGGTGGTGAAGGTTGGAATAAAAATGCAGTTCCAAAATAGGATGATATTGGGTGGTTTTAGGTGTCCTTAGTTCATAAACATCAGAAAATCCCAATAAATAAATACAATTTCAGCTTTAAAAAGAGACTAACCAGTTATGAGATAAAAGATGTGCTTAAATACTGAATTTGTAAGGCACGTGTGTGTTTACATAATCCGCCTCTGCTTTATTATTTAAATCATGTTTAAATGTCACACATTGAATCTCCATATCCTAATTAGCTCCAATCTCCATCATCGAGTTTTCATTGTGCCTTTATTTTTCTGTTGCAGCTCGATTCCCTCCATGAACGTATTTCTGTAGATTTGTGTGTGTGAGTCCAAGTTTGCGTCACGCTGCTCTTGGCTGTGCTGCTGAAGCGAAACAAAGTGACACAATGGAGGTTTCAAAGATTGGGGACCGATTTGAGAGTGTGTGTGTGTGTGTGCGTTCTATGTTCACGTTCATTTTTGCATAACACTCTGACAGAATCCCAGACGCCATAATGTGTGTGTGTGTGTGTGTGTGTGTGTGTGTGTGGTCTCTCTCTACCATGTCATGTGTGAACGCTTTTGGGCCCATAGTGTGTTCACTAACTGACCTACATTTCTGGAGGTTTTTGCCTGTGGCTCAGGAGACTTTGTCACTGTTATCTCATCTAGCCAATCACATCCCCTAATCTGATTTGCCCTATCACATCCTCGATCTCATCTGTCCAATCGCAGCCTTTGCCTCGCGGGGAGTCATCCTGTACTTTGCACTGGCCGCTGCTGGAGATGCGTTTGTCACTAACTGTCACTTTAAATATGAAAACACTCTCCATCTTGTGGCCCAAATAATACGGGGCCCATGTAACTTTGACTTTGAGTGCTGATTTCTCACTTTGCAGTGCTGTAACCCTAATTATTTCCCACTGACTTGAAAGGAGAGCTGTATTTCTGTGCATATTGGCAGTTGGAGAGGAGGAAAAAATGAAGCTTTTGAAAATTCTTTGAAGCTTTAGTTTTCTTGTTATCAAAGCTGCCTTTGTAGGCCACATGAATTTTGCATGTGCAGGTTTAAGGGAACTTTGTGGTGTGTGCATGAATGTGTTTCCACCATCAGTAAAGCAGTACTATACTTATTTGAACAAAAGACGAAAAAGGATGAGAAAAGAATCATTTTTGCTTCCCATCAGAGGTCAATAGGACGAATACATCTGTGACGTGTTTAATTAATGCTGATAACTGATTTCTGAAGAGTAATTTGTGCAATGTCTGTCCCAAAAGAGACAGGATCTTACCTCTTTTGTAAACACAAGTTACCAAAATACATGAGTATTTCATTTTTTTTTAAAAACTGTGAAATAGCAGGTGTCTCTTCTTTTTTGCAATTTTCTCTTTCATGGTATTTCAAAAAAGTCGACTTTTAGCAGCCGGTGATCCACCCACTCAAGCTCCCCCCTGCCTTGCTCAGACCCCTCTGTGTTGTTTATTTGTTTGTTTGTGCGTGTGTGCATTGATGTGTCTACCAAATCACCACATGGTAGGTCTTCCTGGAATTTAAAGGATAACACAGTGTTGATATTTCTGGCGTCAAGCCTCAACAAGCTGAAAAGACTAAGGATTGGTAATGAGGGATTTCACACACACACACAACACACACACACACACACACACACACACACACACACACACACTTTTCCCAGGGCAATATTACTTAAATGCACCGTACTTGCGTTTCTGCACGTCTAAGCTCAGGAATGTTATCATTGATTTGAAATGAGTACACTGAAGTAGAGTTTCATACTGAACAGTAATAGTTGAAAAGATTTCGTTAGAAATTGACAGCTAATAGCTGAACAGGTTTGTTGACATTAGCAATGTCACTCCCGTAATTCAATACGATAGTGACTTTTTGATACCATATTTACTGTAAATCTGAAATATCGCAAGTTAAATTTGGATTTTGTTGTAATGTCTATTCACCATTGGACTATTCAAAGTGCATCTTCTGTGTGTTGAACTATCAGAGCAGGCAGTACAGGTGTGTTTCCAGATTTAGTTGGCAGGGTAAAGCAACACACTGCCGCCTTTCTTCCTCCTCTGTGTCAATAGTGTGCTGAATGAAAAGGATTGTTGTATTACTGCAGCTTGTGTTTAACCTCGACATGAATCTGATCTTTGTGCTATAGTCTATAAAAGTCCTCTCATGCTTGTTTTGAATTCACCCTAGTTGTTTAATCAACGTCCACAGGATGTGAATGTGCTGTTGCAGCAACGTGCTGTCACTAAAGAAATGACATTTACAGTGAATTCAGACAGTATGTGGTCAGTAACAAATATTTCATTTGGTTGTCCAGCACATTGGATCTGTAAATGGTATAGTGTGTAGGCCAATCATTTCCAAGGTTGGAAAAGGGTTTAAGTTGCTTTGGACAAAAAAACATCTGCCACATGACTGTAATTAAATAAACTCCTAACTATGTTGTTTTTTAAATATGAGTTTCGGCTTTAATTTAAAGATGTTTAACTTTGTAGCCATTTTTATTCATATACCCATCATCTTAGGGTTCAGCAGGAGATTGATCAGATACTATTACTAATTACTTCCTGGAGGAGGTAACTTTTATTTAATTTTTTTCTTTTCTTCTAAAACCTTTAAAGAAAGTGCTAAAGTTCTTAAATGTTTGTCCTCCTTCCTATTGGTTGCTTGTAACATTTAGAGCAGTAGGAGCTGCAGTTATGTTGTTGCTGTCATGAGGTCAGCCGTAATGATTTTGATGATGATGATGATGATGATTAACATAGAAAGACATTTACACATTTCCATGCAGTCTCTGGTCTATCAAGCAATATAAAGTATGTTGCCTGACAAGTGGCCACACTTGAACTGTGTGTGTGTGTGTGTGAGTGTGAGTGTGAGTGTGAGTGTGAGTGTGAGTGTGAGAGAGAGTATATGTTCTCCGTTAACCTTTCCACTCCGTACTAAAAATGCACACACACACACACACACACACACACACACACACACACACACCTGTAAGTCTTTGTCTCCGTTTCTCTCGGTCTGCCTCCATTTCCATTTAATGGAAGAGGAAGAGGGGGGTTGTGGGTGGGGGTAGTGGGGGTGGGTGGGTGGGGGGTGGTTAGGTTGAAAATTGCAATATGTATTTGTTTCTCTCTATGTGGTTACCAAGCAACAGCAGAGCGAGGGTATTTACAGTTAATAAAAAGTGAGTGACATTAGCTTGGTGTATTAAAGGTAAAGCGCTCATTTGCCTTAAGAGCTGGAAAGAAAGACAAGTGTGTGTGTGTGTGTGTTAGTCTTTTGTGCATAGTGACTTATAAATGCTTCCACACCCTGTCTGTATAGGTGCACAATTGTGTGTGTGTGTGTGTCGCGCGCGTGCATGTGTCAGTCTAATGTGTGCATATGCATAATAAGTGCTTGTTCAGCATCATCTTTGTAGATATTTCAGTGTGTTTCTGTTTGTGTGTCCAAACAGCCATTGTACAGCCTTATCTATTGTGTGTGTGTGTGTGTGTGTATGTATGTATATAAAAGGTATGTATATATGCATGTATATGTGTATATATTATATATGTGTGTGTGTGTATATATATGTATATGTGTGTGTCTATGTACTATTGTTGTCAGTTTTCATAAAATAAGTTTTCATAAAATATGTTTACGTGTTTATTTACGCCCACTATAACTATCACAAGGTTTCAAGATTACATATTGCTTTGTGCTGCTATTTTCAGTTTTATTTGTGTTTGTTTTTGTTGATGTTTACGTTTTTTGGTGCTGCTGTGTGAGCAGTGGAGGCTGTGCATCAGCAAAATATGCCCTGCAGGAAAACCACATAAATGACAACATTTATGTTCCTCACCCTTCATAAGATAAAATAATGCTTAAAAAAAATCACGTAAATACAGCGTTTTGAAAATAATGCTGGAGTTATTTTAACCTGTCTGACAGATTTTATTTAATTTTTATTTAACTGTTTTTTAACAGTTTTTGTTTTACACAGTATTTTATCTGCTTGCTTTTGATGGTCAGCTTGCATTAACACCACATCTCTTTTCACAGGCTTTGAAAGCATCTTGGAAGGATTGTTTGGGCCGGGAGTAGTCAAAGACATCACTCTTTTCCAAGGTAAACATGCACAAACTAACAAATAAGCATTCACAAATACAAATTCATACTAAGAACAATCTTGGTCAGATTTTAAATCAAATTCATGTTCAGTAATCTTTCTTATCTTTTACAAATCAAAACAGAATTACAGCTGATAAAACAGTAAAGACAAGAAACTGCACACATGAACAAAATAAAACAAACAAATCTGTAAAAAGGAAAATAATATTTTGTGTGTGTGTGTTTATCTGTGTTTATTGTGTATTCTTATTTATAGTATTGGCCATATAATGCCCTAGAGGCCATTTGCGGGAAGCCGTATATATGTATTCTTGCCAGTGTGTCTGCCAGTGGGTTT
Organism: Lepomis macrochirus; assembly: GCA_024633595.2. Taxonomy (NCBI): domain Eukaryota; kingdom Metazoa; phylum Chordata; class Actinopteri; order Centrarchiformes; family Centrarchidae; genus Lepomis; species Lepomis macrochirus. Next base: position 33,782,330 of record JALXJV020000003.1, read on the forward strand.
TTTTAAGGAATGAAATGATTTTGTTTTTCTGTGATTTGCCTTTTACATTTTTTCTGCATCCTGTCAAATCAACCATAGTCATTATTCAGCATGCATGGATACATGTTTTATTAGCAGAAAGTCAGTTTCAAATATAACTTATTACTAAGTGTGAGAGACTGAATAGATGTTGAGTAAATATGCCCAAAGTGACAATGAGCAAAAGAGCTGGCTTAGAATACATAGCAATATGATTAATTTATGCAACGGCCATGTTTAATTTATGCCAAACTCAGGCTGTTAAAAAAACCTGACAGATGGCCCTAGCTGATAAAGCTGGTTTCTGATGATCTCTTTGACTGGTCTCAACCGGGCAGAGATGTTCTGATTCTAGTTAAGATGCTAAATAAGAAAAGACTGTTTGATGGATCAGCTTAAAAGTGACCAAAATGCTAAATCAGCATTTGTGGTCAGAGCATGACCTATAGAAACTGGTCTCCCATTGTCTTTGTCTACAAAGGTGGCAGCCAATATCAGTAATGTTACAGATCAACACCACAGATAGTATTTTATGTGAATAATTGTATTCACACGTATTTTTCCTCTGTAGAGGCCATTAGGAGTAGTATTTAGTTTACCTGCTTTACTCTGTAAAAGATGAGGCAGATCAGAGAAAAGGACGCTCAGACAGACTCATCAGAAGACGAGGATCCAAATAAGGAAAACCTTTTGCTGCTTGAAACATTCATGAAAACAACTTTATAGCTGTGTTTGTGGCCATGTTAGGCTGAAATGCTCATCAAAAACCACAAAACAAAATTGTTGGATGGATACACATACACACAACTTTGCTGTTCTTAGATCCTTACCACTGGTTTTGGACAGACAGACGTCGCCATCCATAGACCTATGTTGCAATTCTGGTTCTCACATGTAAGTCGCTTTGGATAAAAACATCTGCCAAATGAGTAAATGTAAACTAATTTCATGTATGTGTGATGTAAAATCATTTTGTGTGTGTGTGCGCGGTTTGTGTGTCTGTGTATGTATCTTATTTAGGCAGCATAGAGCTCCAGAGCCCTGTGAAAAGGAAAAACAACATGCACTCATATACCATACAATATGGTAGAGGTAACCAAAACTTTTATCTGAATCACTCTCTCTGGCGGTGTGGATAAGACACGTGCCTTTGGTGTGGAAGACCTGGGTTAGATTCCAACCATAACATTCACCAATGTGATGCTGAGCAACACACTGAAGTCCTAGCTGCTCCAGAGGCGTGCGACCTCTGACATATATAGCTATCGTAATTTGCTTTAGATAAAAGTGTCAGCTAAATGAGTAATTATTATTATTATTATTATTAACTTTTTCCCTGCTGATTCCCTGCTTTGATGCAAATATGAATGTCATGAGAATAAAGCCAGCCAAAACCAATTCCACGTTCACACCCAGATCTTACTCACACACTCACTCACTCACTCACTCACTCACTCACTCACTCACTCACTCACTCACTCACTCACTCACTCACTCACTGCACGCACTCGCACGCACGCACGCACTCACTCACTCATGCACACACAGAAACTGGGTCAACATGGTGTCGTAGAGTCCCCCTCCCCACCAACTTGAGGCATTTTTAGAATATTTCTGACTTGTCTACATAATTTTCACTCATGCATCACACTTACCAACCATAACCACTAATTGCCTAACAATGCCCTAGCACTAACCTTAACCTTGACCACTGGCCCAAACATTAGCCTTTTCCCAATTGGGGTCATGGTTTTCGTCTCTTTTGTAAAACAGGCGTTGCTTATTTTATCTTTATTATTTTAAACTCACACCAGACACAAATACACACTAACATCACTAGATTTCATAAATGTATAACAACATTAAAGTTACATTTTGTGGCATTTAAACATTCACACACTGAAGAAAAAATAAAGCTGTGCACCAATTTAGATTTTCCCTTAAAGGGTCCTTATCCTATTCTACATCAGTGATTAGTGATTTCTTACATTTCCCTGAATTCATTGTGGCACTTTTGTTTCAAGAAGGGGTATGCATGCTTGTTGCCTTCGTTGCAGTGAGTCATCAAGAAAAGTCTAATGGTTGCCATTGGACCATGTTGTATTCATGTATTCACACTGACCCTGGGATATGTGTTAGCTGTCCTGATTAACTCCGGTGTCATTTGTCTATAAAATCTTTAGCTCCTTAAGTTTAACCCACACGATCAGTCTTTCTAGCAAATGCAGAATCTATTGCTACAGTAACAGTAACCTGATTATTTAAGTGCATGTAAACATGCAACTGACTGTAGAGCAGAAACACACATACACACACTTAAAGATTCATGTAAACATCTTCCTTGAGTTCACAAACTCGCACACAAACACACACAGAAACTTGACTACTGTGAAAAAGGGGGGTCACGTTAGCAGTGGGAATGGAGCTAATTGGTGCCTTCCCAGGGTTATTGTAAGCAGCACAACCACAGGGTTAAAACACAGCTCACCTTTGACCTTTTCATTACAGCGAGAGACAGAGACAGAACGAGAGAGAGAGTAATAGACTGTCCAGTTATCTGTTGCATGTCTCACAGGAATGTGAGCGGAAAGTAAACTCTGATTGGAAAAGCTAGAGATGTGATCTGCTGTATTATTAGGAACAAGTGTACATGACCTGCTGCTTATATACACACACATACGGAAAAATGGTTTCAGATAGAAAATTAATAGTGTGTGACCTAGCAGACCTTGTATGATTCCTCTTGTGACTTTTAATTACTGCAGAAGTCATCAGTATTCTGAAAAGAACCATATCAGTTTTTTTTTAGTGTGCGTTTTAATTCCTTAAACAGCAACTTAAGAGCTACTAAAAATCTTGTTTTGCTTATCACCAGTGATTTAACTTTACACCTTGCAGCATTATAAGAGTGTATCACCAATGTGTGTGGTCAGAGGTGCAACAGACCCAAAGCTTCCTACAAGTGAGGGCAGTGAAAGTATGTTTTTCACTGTGGTATTAAGTTACTGTTAACTTGTTAACTGTTAAGTTACTCCAAATCATGTTCTTAATATTTATGTATACGATATATATGCCATATATAGATATAGATGGCTATTAGTTTTCACTCATTTCTTGGTAGAATGAAAATCAGTTATCAGGGTCTTAAAACTCACCTGATTTTGAGTGTAATCCTTCATAATAGTGAACATCTAGTCTGCATTCATATTTTGTTACATTATTGTTGCATGGTTATACATGTAAGATTGAGGATCTTGTAATTCTCATAATAATAATTGTCATAATAATGACATCTCTATCTCAGATTTGCACTTCCATACATTTATGTATCTGACAAAAGACTTGATTGTTCACAGTGATAGATGACACTGCTCAAGCAAGTTTTATGTTCAGAGGAATGGAAATCAGTAGTTGCAAAGAACAGTAAAAATAAGTCCATTAAAAATTCTGAAGTTTGCATAAAGCTTAGCTGTGTTGTAAAGCTGCTGTCATATTTCAGCAAACACAGTTTATCTGACTATTTTAGTTACTGGCATCGATTAAATTAGGATTTGTTTGTTGCAAGAATTAAGGAGGCTGCAGAGGAGTTAATTTTAGCAGTATTTGTTGCATTTTGCCTGGAAATTCTAGATGCTAAAAGGGCAACAAGAAACACAGACGTAAGGTTTATCCCATCCCATAACAGAAATATAAATTCCTACATCACAACAGGTCCCCAGGTAACCGCTATCCTGTGTGAACAGGGTTGTTGTATTCATTGATATTCAACAAAGCACATCACCAGGATGTTCCGCCATCCTCAGGGATGATGAACACTTACAGCTTTGCTTCAGCTGCACTTCTAAGCTGCTGAACAGGTGACACCTTGGAGATAGGAGGTTGTGATGTGACACGTATTGTATGTTCACAGTATACTGTGACCACATTGATTTTGTTCTTGTGTTTCTCTATCCGTCCTCTCTCTGTGGAGCTGACTCTGCCTTCTTTTTCCTCCTGTCTGTAACACACTCCTCCTTTCCTTCTCTCTTCACTGCTTCCTCTCTCTCTCGTTCTCTGTATATGTCTCTATCATTCTGCTGATATGGTTTTGGACCGAACTGAGGGATTTTAAAGGAAGTGTAGCACCATGGCAACAGCTCAGCTGTAACCAAGTCGACGGCAGTCTCCTATCTCTCTCGTAGTTCAAAAGGTGCTATAATGATAAAATGCATTAACATTTTGTAAGTATGAAGACTCAAGCATGTATATAATGGATGCAAATACACAATGCTGAGATGAAATCATTCTCAGTGAACCTGCACTGACAGTTGGCATCATCTGAATCAATCATAAGCTCACAAACATTGATGATGAATTGTTGATTAACGAGATTGTTGATTGATTTAACTCAGTAATTACTGTAAAATCTTTTTTTAAAACATTCACTTTTGTGTGGTCTCTATAATTTCATATTTTCTTTTATAATTTTCTTTGTCCTCTTAACTTATTACTTCTGTTGTGCTTTTGCAACGAAAATAATGAAAGTATGAAAGTTCAGCCACTTCTAGCCACAACCATGAAGCAGGTGTTCACTGGTCCAACATTTTTTAACTGATCTGATGCAAACCTACCCAAAATAAATGCATTTTCAAATAAAGATACCTGACGAAGAAAGTCAGAAGAAAAGACACTTTGAACCGATCCAAACTCAGTCAATAAAACCAATGCTGGCAGTATAGCATGATGCTCCACCAAATTAAAAAAGGGTAATTTCACTCTGTCTCAGTCGTGTGTCAAAAAACACACGTTTTTCCTGTGGTTCTTATAATGGCCACAATCAGAGCTGTTGTGAGTGAGTGCACTTGGATCACAAACCCAAGACAGGGACCCTGCACATGCCCAGTTAGACTGAGGTTAATCTGGACAGAGTCACGTCTAGGTTAATAGGAACTGAGAGGACCTTTAAAGAACTCTTGTAAAAAAAAAAAAAAAAAGAAGTAAAATCTCACTTAAACTTTATATCCAGTTCAACTGTGTTTTCTGTGAATTTCTTTGAAGAATTTTACAAGTAGTATACAGACTTTACGTTTGCTCTGCCATTATCAGTGTTTGCCCAATCAATTTCCCCGGTTTTCAGAAACAGATTATATATAATACCCATCGCATTTTACCACATTTCTCTGGTCAACAGTCAAAAGCCCAATGAAATTGGGCAGGGAATCTGAGACATTTGTGCAGTTTTGGGCATTTACCATAATTTTCTGTTGACTAATAGATTATCTGACTAATCCTCGCGGCTCTAGAACAAATTATTGTGCATTTACATTTTTTCTTCTTTTATTGCATTCTTTCATGCATAAAATTTAGAGTTAAAACTTCCCCACTTTATAGTCCAAAGAGACAGGAAAAAGCTGTGATGAGAGAGAGGACTGAAAGCAGGATGTTTCAGCTTCATAATGAGCAAGTGAGCTACCAGGAGACAGCAGTAAATTTCCTCATCCCACTGAATATGTTTAACAGAATTCAATCTTGGAAAGGGGTGATTAGTTCTTCGCAAATTGTGCTTTAGGGCATGAATTCTTCACAAACAGTCATATTTACATGCCGCAGCACACACACACACACACACACGCATTCATGCAGCGTTGATGGTCTTTAGGCAACGATGTATTCAATAGTGAATTGAGCTCATCTGTCAATCACAGGAGTGGTTAGTTTTCACACAACATACTTGCCATATGAAGTTAGTCATCGCTATAATTTAATCACTAGCTGTAATTAAAAGTGAATAATTTTAATGCTCGCTGTTGTCGTTTGTGGGCCCTCAGCTGTCACTCTCTGCAGGCTTGACTGGATGTTGATTGAAAACAGACGGTGTGTTGGGATTTCTCTGTTGATTCATCTGCACCTGAATTAGAGCTGGTTTTAAGATTCAGCCTGTATCTGGATATTTAAATTGAACTAATGCACTAATTGCACCCACAGTGCAAACAATACCAAAATATGAACCTATGTCAACAAGACAAAACAAGAGGGGAAAATTATTTTGTGCTCCGTACTTTACTTGATAACAAGAATGTAGATGTAAACTGTGTATAGTTGGGATTTTGGAAAGCTAAAACCACAACCTCAAAAGTTTGCTGTTTTTGGTTTAGGCCAAAAGTCTTCTGACTGCTAGAATGTCTTGAATCAAGTTGACTGAGGGATTATTGGATTTTGTCATGCTTTTAACCCTGTTGCTTTCTGTCTCCCTCTGTTATCCAGACTGCGAGCCTGAGGAAGTGTCTGACTGGTCCTTCGATGAAAACTGTCTTTTCTGCTGCTTAAGACGCGAGAAAGTCAAGGTAGGAGATGTCACAATATTTTGTCTCTCTTTCAGACAAGATCCCGTGACTCAGAGTATCATTACATGGCTTTAATTCATGTCGAAACAGGTGGGCATTATCGCTTTCACCTCACAGCATGAAGGTCCTGGGTTCAAATTGTGTTTGTTGTTCACAGAGGTTTTTCTCAGCCTATTTAAATGCATTATGCCCTTAAACAAAGTGTCTGTCTTGTCCTTTATAGTATAGTATAGTACTGAATGCAGCAAGTGTAACTTCAATTTTATTTCTCAGCTATCTCTCAGCTTTCTTACTGAGAGTTAGAGGATTAATATCACTCTCATATCTGTACGGTCAATATGGAGAGAGTACGAGCAGGCAGTTAGCTTACCACAAAGACTGGAACTCCCTTTGAAACCACAACTTGCCATTGTATAGTAGAGGGTTACACAGGAGTGTATAAACATCAATAAATGTGTGTGCATACATACTAACCAAACGAGAACATAGTCATTTGTAAAATTTAAAGGTGCTGGTAGAAACAGTGTTAATTATTGGGTTTAAAATATGAACTTTGCAGCATTTGACAGACTAATTTTACAATAAATTATTATCATCTCAAACATATTTAAGAATATGTACTTTGTAGAAAATATAATGAAGGAAACAAAAAACATATTCAGTGCTTTCACCACTTTTGTGTGCGTGATAGATAACATTGGGGGGAATGACGTTTCCTTGTAACGTAAGACAACAAAATAGAATGTAAATGCATTTTTCCATTACATTTTTTCGGAAGAATATTCTGCAGAATAGAGACAAATTCTGCTATAGAGCACATTTCTGAAGTAATTTCTTCTGTGAAGTAATTTCTTTTCTTTGTCCACACGTTTTGTGTCTTTTTGTCTGCCTCCATTTTTTTTCAGCTTTCTATTGGAAGCGCCACATCTTTGTCTCTCCTCCTCCTCCTCCTGCATACTTGGTATTTGTGTTGTTCAGCCATCATGGTCTTGACCCCAATTTAGCTTATGAAAGCAATGCGACATAATGATTTGGAGGTGTGAGTGTCTGTATATATGTGTTGGTGTGTGCATGTATGTGAAAGGAGGAAGATTGTGAGATAGGTGTAAAAAGACTCCAGCGCTTGTTCTCAGAGTTTCTCATCGGCTTATATAGTATCTATACAACAATTGTGCATTTATTGAACTGCTACTTAATACACCTATACATATGCGCATATATGGACATTGTGGTGCCTGCTTCTGCTGCAGACAAACCATTCATGCGACGCAGCAATTCACCATTACAGGCCTCCACTCCAATGCGTAATAAAGAACAAAAAGAGCAATGGCCCCTATTTAATTTCAGATGTGGATCCTTGTTGCACGTCACCCCCCTCTCTCATCACCATCGCGAAGCACTAAATCAATTTTATTTTGCAGAAATTTGAATAAACACGTGCAACTGTTAAATGGAAACAAAACACCTATTTTCTGCTTTTAGTCCGTCGTCTTATAGGTTGTTGACAATACAATCTCACCTCAAGGTCCCCTCAATCACTCGTTCTGGAGCTTTTGACCTCAACACACCATCCACAGAGGGAGTTTGCTCAGTTGTCATGGACGTCTCGATGTTCTACCTTGCCATTATTCAGAGTCCTTCATAAGGACTTATTGTCCATGTTTTCTATCTCCGTCTTTATTTTTGGGATTTGACTGAACAAGTGAATGAGGGAGGGAAGGAAGTTGGGGGTTGGGGGCGTCCTTCCCTCGGCCGTTGCTTGTTTACAACTTGACCCCAGTTCAACCTCTGGGGCCAGCCATCTGTCTCCTAAAAACATCCTTGATTCACACCAACCCCAACCTCCTTCAACACCCTCCATCTGTCTCTCTCTCTGTCTCTTGTGTCCCTTTTTCTGTATCTCTGTTCATGCTAATAAAGCCATGCTAACACTCAAAACATCACATTGTTGTTGCTACAACACTCACTGACATCACTGATTATGTACAGAAATTGTAGACCAGTTCCTGTGTGTAATAAAGTAATTACAGATCCGACTTGAAAAAAAAATCTAAATCAATTAACAGAGCAAAATCAATCAAACAAAGCCCAAAAGGGATTGCAGGAGATCTCTTCAGCAGTGTTGTCTGACTGGTCAATAATTACATTAGCCACTTCACAGTGTGCAAATCATAATAAGACTAAATTTGCAGTGGCCGTAATTGTATTCCTCTTCTCACTCAACACAGTTTTCATCTTTTATTCATCCACTAGCTCTCTCTGTCTCACTGTTATTACCCTGTGCTTGTTTGTAAAATGCAAGAGGAGCTTCAGTGGGAGTCAACCATTGATTCATTGATCTGAAGCCATGCAAAGCCGGCAGACAGAGAGAGCTGAGGGGGTTCAACTAAAGAGAGGGTTAATAAAGAGAGGGAGGAATAGTGAAAGCCTTAAAAACACACTCTCATCTCCGTTTGTTGCTTTGACTCCTGCCATTGAAGAAAAAAAAAACAGACCGACATACACTGAAGTTCCCTGTTTTGTGTTGTAAAGACAATAACAACACACTCACTACAACTCACAACCACAACACACACTGACAGTGGTGTTAACCCTTTCTCCGATTCAAGAGGCTGAAATCACATTCCCTCTCTGTGGTTGTTTCTTTCATAATAATTTCTCATTAGCAGACCCTTGCCTCTTCAGACTCTGAACCTTGGCTATCCTGTGGAAGCCATTTGAATGGCTGTCAGCTTGAAAAGTCCCACCTCCAACAACAGCACCTCAGTGGAGAAGTGAGCTGTCTAGCCCAGTAGTATCATTTTATTGGTTATTAGCCAGCTTGTGTTCACATGACACTTTGTCTTTAGTCTGCACAGTGGCACTGACTGATTAATGATCATATTCAGCCCGTTCCTTTCCCAAAATGTGACTTCAAAGCAGTTTGTAAGAGTACTCACCAGATGAAGCTAAGTGTCAGGTGGTGTTGGGAGAGCACTCTGTCAGATGGCTGAAGGAACTGACAAGCAGCAGCAGGAGGGAGCTGAGTTTAGGACTAGACTATGTATCAGTTTTAAAACACAAAAATACTTGTGGATTGCCACAGTAGAATACGATTTTTTTCATATAGGATTTTTAAAATCCATACATTAATTTTGCACCACCCAAAATGATAAATGAGTACAATATAAAACATCATCTTAAACTGACAAAAAACCTACAAAATTGGCTTTTGGCAATTCGTATTAAAACACACAAACAATTATGTAGTGCTGAAATTATTGATCAATCAGTTGATTTGTCAATCAAACAAAAATTACTCAACAATCATTTTAATCACCATTACTTATTTGCCAGTTCTATGTTCTCAAATGCAAGGATTTCTCTGTTTTATGTCACTATAAATTAAGTATGTTTGGGTTTTAGACTGTTGGACATCTAAAGATTTTACCTTGATTACTCCACAATTAATTGAGTGATAAAATGAGATATATTTGGCATGTTAATCAATCATGACAATTGCAGCCCTACAATTAGGAAATGTATTAGGAATATATATATATATATTTTCATTATGAGCAAAGACCAACACATTCAAAATCACTATGCACCTATAGAGTTGGAGCAGTGTCTACCATTTTCAGGCCAAAGGAATGGATGGGTTTGCGTGTACCTGCAGCTACAACACATCTTCTATTGGCCTACACAGCAGAGCAGAACAATTGAAATCTACACATGGATGTGGTTAAACAGTCAAAATTAAAATTAATGATGGAGTAAGTCTAGTTTCTGTTGATTTTAACCTTCCTTGGATATATATGACCTGGATGACTGAGAATCTTCCCAGACATTGAACATGTGAAGAGTTTATTTTTTTTACCAGAACAGGCCTTTACTCACTCATTTGTCTCTGTGCATTTGTTTGTGTAGGAGTACGGCGTAGAGAGCGGTGGAGGCAGCCAGGTGCTGTCGGAGTGTGAAGACTTAAAACAGGAGCAGCATCGGATCAGCCGGCTGGAGAGACAGGCCCAAGACTTCCTCAATGCTGTATTTCACAGAAAAGGTAACACACACACACACTCTTCATCATCGTCATGCCATTACTCTTTTTAACATAATCTCTGGTCATAAATATCTCAAACTTTTGAAAAGTCATAAAATTTGGTTAATTCCTTGGGGAAATCAGTATCTGGCCTGCAAAAGAGTCAGCTGTACTTTGGAATATCTGGAAATATTCTTTAGTTATTTGTCGAGATCAGAGACATTACAGCAGATTGGTAATTACAAAGATGTGAACTACAAAGTTTTTCAGGTATTAAAACTATGATTTTTTGGAATAAAAGTACGCATTTTAGTTTTCCCTTCACTGAGTTGTGAAAAACAACATCATCTGAGGACCTTAGTCCACTCAGCACACTCAGCAAGGACACAGATTTGTTGCAGAATGATGTGTGAAGTTGTGTGTCGTCTGCATAAATATGACAATTTGTGCAGTTTGGATAAAAAGGGGACCAGGGATCAATTCCTGAGGGACACCGCATGTAACTTTCACAAAGTTTTACAATTGGAACAAAGACATTTCTGCCCTCCAGTTAGACCCTAACTTGGATAAGATCTGTGCCAGAGAGGCCGACCCACTTTTCCAACCTGTACTAACAGTGCCGTCATTACTTTGAGAGGCCATGTGGGAAACTCAGTAGAAGGTTATTTTACATAGTAGTATTAGTTAGATCTGAGAACGAGAAACTAGTGCTGAATCTGGAAGTATGGAGACTCAAAATAAGAGAAGTGATATCACCGGTGAGTTTTATTTACAAATTATAATTAGACATATGGGAATTGCAGCCCTAATGTTGAGAGGCAAAATAACACTGCACCTTGGTTGAAACTTGTAGCAACCTTGATCAATGCTGTGGTCGAGACATGGAGACATTTCTATAAACCATGACAATTTTTATGTAGTGTTTTAGAGAGGTGTTGATTCATCTTTATATTCATTTTCAGAGATGTTTGTATATTTGCCTACACTCATTGATATAAAGGGAGGGGGTTAAAACAATAGACACCTGTCAGTTTAAATGTGTGAATTTAGGATTTATTGAAGGGCTGTTGCATTAGTTTTAGCTAGGTGTACCCAATAAACTAGGTTTGTTATCACAGATGTGACTGTTATTTTCCAGCAAAGATTAACAACTAATAGTTCATTACCATAAATGCTACTAAATATATCTTTGTTCAAGTTAAAGTGCTTAGTGAATTTATGAAGTAAATAAATAGGGTCTGGTTTCACATTTAAGTGATGGATGACAATGAACATTGCTCATTCTGGTGTTCTTTTTTAAATGCACTGTCGGCTTTGTTGCAGGGCTCAAATCATCACCCATTCAAAGTCAGAATATTTGCTGAGTTGCCATTATCCACTCCTAACTGGGAGTGTATCATGTTCTGTCCTGAGGCAGGCAGCTATTTTGTGACAGAGGACAGCTGAGCACGGTAAACGGTAGCTTCTGTTGTGTTATTTTCAGGGAGGGAGAGAGGGAGGAAGAAGATGTCTGTCCAATCAATGCCCGACCCCAATCAATCTGGCTGCACTCACACGGGCAAAGCTGCCTGTGGAGCTGCCATATATAGACACACAGGCAGTCAGCAGTCACACAGGCATAGACATAATGGGACACATACACTAACACACACTCACAGCCATTTCTACAGTGACAGATCTGCGCAGTACACAGTCAGACAAGCAAACACTCAAAAGCAAATGCACATTCACTATTCACAAACATAAAGACATAAGGCTCAGGAATGTGTTGTCATGCAGCATCACTGATCTGCCATACATACTGTACTGCACTATGCTTGCAGTACACTTTTATGATGATACAGTATGATTTAAAGCAGTCCCACTCAACAGTAAGCCTCAACAATTTTGGTGAAGTAATGTTAAAAGCTAAAGACATTCACTTCTTCCACTGCTAGATGTTACAAACCAGTCATAAGTGATAGGGCTGTTACCATTTTGACAACCTCGATCAAATACTTGTGGAGATGTCTGACAATTAAAACATATGTCAGACATATAACTGACAACATCTGTTATGTAATCAGTTGTATTAAAGCTCAATACAAGTGATCACAGATATAGTGAAAGCAGACCTGTCTGAAAATGTTATTTATTTCTGCAAAATAATGTTGGTCCCCCAGAAAATGAAACATAAAAACACCATATATATGTGAGCTACAGCGATTGGCCTCTGTCATCTTGCTACCTTAGGAAGCTTCCTCCTTCAGGGTGAACAGCAGAGTTTCTGAACTAGCCAGGGAAATGTTTCACAAATACATGCAGCTGCCAGATCACTCTGCTTTCTTGTAGTGAGGCGAGACCTCTTGTGTACCTTTGCACAACGGCCATTTCCTAGCAAACACACTGCACACAGTCACTGCACGCTGGGGTTTCTCAAGGTGGCAGCTTGAAAACAGCACCTGTCAAAATGGAGCTATAATTAGTGCTCACTTCCTAACTAACCTGCTTCCTGGGTTTTCTTAGCATTCGAGGCCTGTTGATTGTGGAAGAGAGGGCAAAAGGCCACACAGGGCATCTACATACTAGAATGACTTCTTAACAGAGTCTGTTAATTGCTTGAACTTATTGGGTCTTTAACAGAACACAGCGAATACTTTAATATGTGGTTTAAGATCTTTTATCACCATATTAACAAGATCATTTCAGTGGCAGGGATTACACAGTGTGATATTTAGGTGGAGCACAGAAGTCAAATAACAATAATAAGGCATTAAGCAATCTGTTGCAAACAACAAATGTCACCAATACATATCTGTGGTACAGCTTTAAAGAAGCCTGTGTTTGAAATGAAGTCACAGTAAGATAATTAGGGCTAAAACACAGCTGAAATTTAAAAAAAATTAGTTAATAAAACTGCTTTGTTGGTTTGACATAAAACTGGTTTTCCATAAAGTTCAATATACTGTTATTCAGTAGGGTTTTGGTGTCACAAATGTGCCAAAATATAAATATATTCTTGCCATGTTTTTATTGAATATTAATGATTATTAATTATTATTAATAATGATTATTTTCAGAAGGACTCATTACTCTCCTTTTTAAAATACCTCATATAACAGTAGGCTTTGACATAGTAAGTTTTTACCTCTTTGTTTTCTTGCTGTCTTTGACTCAAGTTTTAATCTATTATGTCATGTTTTGACATTTCCATTGTTCATTGTCATGGCACTATAATCATCTGTAAAACACGTTTGTTATTTTGTTTTGATAACATTGTTAATTTTCACAGTAACAAAATGAAATGCACAATCACAGCAGTTGTGGAACACATAAAAGTATTACTAACAGGACTGTGACTTGTAAAAACAACATCCATTGTTTAAATGCAGTTGTAAGCCTAAATACTTACATTTATTCATTTCTGCTGACGCTTTTATCCAAAGCAACTAACAATTGCTATGTATATCAGAGGTTGCACGCCTCTGGAGCAACTAGGGTTTAAGTGTCTTGCTCAGGGACACATTGGTGTCTCACAGTGGAATCAAACCCTGGTCTCTCACGCCAAAGCCATGTGTCTTATCCACTGTACCATCACATCACCAATTATTAATTTATTTGAAAAAGAATAATTATTTTGATTATGTATCACTTTTCAAAACAAAATCATATGTTTAACACAGGTAACACATATAAAGTTAAGGGATAAACTTGTGTCATAAATAGAAGACAAGCCAGCAAGGATTAAAAAAATAGAAAAGTAAAAATGATTTAAAGCTGACTCTGTCTGCCTGAGCACTTCATCAAGAAGAACTTTATTCTATTCTACAGTGTTTTCCACACATTTCCTTTGCAACCCTCTTATCTCTTTTCGTTGGAGCACACAACCCGATGAAACAGCAGTCAAGTTAAGTAGCCCCCAGAAATGAGCTGAGAAAACCGGGCAATAATTTCAAATAACATGAGGAAGAAACATTACAGAGTTAAAAACAGGAAGCATGGTGGGAAAGCAGAAGTGAGTCATGACTGGAAAATAACAGCATACCTGCTGTACACTGATATTATGGTAACCTTTGCTCAAACGCATGATAAAGTGCTGTATATCTTGTACATGCATTGCAGCATATATTTGATGTTTGGATTATTGCGGCATAACTTCAGGATTCGATTTTTGGGCTAATGTATTGTATTGAGGATTTAGGGGTTTGACTCTGTAGCAAGCATGAAAGTATCCAAATAACATAGGCAGCTGGTTATAAAGAGATAAGTGCAGATGACCTATCTGGGACAACGCCAGATTAACCATTAATAACAAATGTGTTGTCATTGTTGGTGTTTTGCTCAATGTGTATTAAACACTGAGATCAATGACCAGTGTTTGATGTGGGTTTGTTTTGTCGCAGCAGGGGATAAAGTATGGCTCTGACATCTGTATTGTCTCCTAGAACTAGTGGTCTCCTGGTACTTGTTGCACTTTGATGATTTGATGCGTTTTGATACTATATGATGTAATACAATGCTAATATATGGTGCGTTAGTATGACATGTTACGAAACAGTTTTGTTCTTATCCAGTTGCACAGCTTGTCCTGACTCTGAATAATCATCAAAATTTTCATAATATTTCCTTTGTACTCGCTATATGGCCAGTGTTGGAACCGTAGCCCTCCCTATCCTATGTGCCCAACCCTAAACCTTCTGTGACATTAACATTAACCACCGCAGTGTGTATAAAGTTATGCAGCCAAACTTATGAAAACCAAAGTCAATAATCAAGATCAATATAAGTATGATCAGCATACTTACCATCCTCCAGACATCTTTGCCGAAACTGGGAGACCAAACCTAACCAAAGTATGTATCAAACACTGGAGCGGACAGTTATTAGGTGAAAATTGTAAACATTAAACAATTCCCTGTCTTCTGGTGAAAATTTTTGCACCAATTTCTGGCTTTTCTGCATCAATTTATGGTGGAAATGTCTTTATTTATATAAAGAGAAAAAATTCATTTCACAGGTGAAATTTCAAAATATAAAAAATGAATATAATAAAAAGCAGTAAGTCTCTCGGGCATTCTGTAGTTATTGTCTTTTTCTCCTGTAGATCAACTTTTCTCATTTTATAAAATCCTTGTGTGAGTCAACACACATGATGTAGTCTTCCTTCCTCGTTGTGTCTTTGTGTGGGGAAGCAAACTCTTGAAATGTGCAGACCTAGCTCCTTTTAACACATGTGTTTTATCTGACATTCAAGAAAAAAGTTCTAATTTTACAAGACTAATTTTGTTAGAATTCATAATGTTTTTGCCTACGTATAGCTACTCTGTCACAATCTGGCTGCGACCCACAGCTGCTCACAGTACTACCATGACGTGCGCTGGTGTCACATCAGCCGGTCAGAGTTCATTCACACAGAGTCGAAAACTTTCTCTTGCGGCACCCCCTGACATTTTGCACCCTAGGCAACTGCCTATGTCGCCTATGCTGCCTATGCCGAGCACCGGCCCTGCTAAAAATACATACAAGAGATTTCTAGGTAATTTCCCAGACGCCCCAGGCAGTGTCTTCAAAATTGCTAATTTTGTCTGACCAACACAAAGGCACTCTATTTAAGATGATATGTAATAGAGACAAGAAGGAAATAAATGTACGAAACTGGAAACAGACATTGTTTGATAAATAATTACTTAATTATCAAAGTGGTTGGTGATTAAGTTCTTGTTGATCGACCAATCAGTTGTTTTTCAGCACTACTGTATGGTATTGTGGATTGTTATAAAGATCATGATGCATGTGGTTGTCTTTGCAGACATTTTCTTGCGAACACAGTGATTCAACAATAAATAATAGTAGAACCTTCATGTGTAAATTGATCAGATATACAATTTCTGCTGGCAACATGTGCAATATGAAAATGAAAAAAGGATCCTGGGAAATTTAAGGAGAAGGTATAAAAAGCTCCATCTGAAGGATGGCAGGCAGTAATCTGCTGTACACACTGATATAGGGCTTTCATCATGGTCAATAGGCGGGATTAAGTGCAGCTCAGAAAAGTGATTTTGGATTATTTCAGCATACCATCAGGATTACATTTTCAGGATGAAATGGGATAAATAAGATGGTGACCATGGCAATGACTGAACAAATTCCTGGAGGACGGGATGCTGATATGTTTGTTCCTTTGTTTTGTTTCTCTCCAGAACTCCCAAGTTTCTCAGAACCTCACATTCCTCTAGTGGCTCGTGAGATCATGCAGCGAATGATCCGCCAGTTCGCTGCCGAATATACCTCAAAAACTACTCAGGACGACTCGCCCCTGCCTAACGGCACCATGAAGGACCAAAGCCTGCCGAGAGTGGCGTCTCTGGCCCCGGCCCCACGCTCCCCACCTGGGTCCCGGCCCACGCCGAACTCCCCTCCGTCATCTGCCTCCTCCTCTCCATCCCCAACCCCAGGGCCGGGCCTCAGCCCCAGCTCCACCACCGTCGCTGCCTCAGCATCTGCCTGCAGCAATGGTACAGGGGCCAGTAACGGTGGTGGAGGAGGAGGTACGGCTGCTGCCTCTGCACAGAATCCCGTCCTCAGCAAGCTTCTCATGGCTGACCAGGATGGCCCACTGGATCTCTCTGTCAAAAAGAACGAGGACGAACCAGAGCCCAGCCAGCAGGGTGAGAGCAACAACACGCAGACTTTCTCACTGACGAGGACATTCATTATATTTTTACTAATTCCTTGGAGGCATACCCTGACCTAAAATATGCCCACAAAGTCCAAGCTAACTTTTATTTAAAACTTAACCTAAGCTTCTAACCTTGACACTAAAACAAAGTCTTAATCCTAAAATAATCAATAATTGCATGGCACCAGATTTTAGTCTCCACAATGTGTCTGTGCCTAGAGCATTTCAGCAACATTTTATTATATGAAATTAAAGTATCTGTGCATCTACAGATACATCTGTACATTTGGCTGCCATTTGTTATTAGGTTTTAAAAAATAAAATAAAATAAATAATACTCATATATTTACTAAAACAATCTAGTAATGATCTAAATCTGAATCTGAAAAGATATTTTTTGTGAATTTCATTTTTACTGGTGCTTTTGAGTAAATGTGTGTTCTGATTATCCTGCTTTTGTTTTTCGATTCAAGTTCCTATTTCTCTTATTGACAGAAAACATTTGCAGTCAGAGTTACGCATGAGATCATAAAACATTTCTTTACAAAATCTTGACATTGTTACAAGACAGACAACCACATACACAGGTTAATTTTGACACACAGACTCACATTCACCACAGATTCAGCTCATGAACAAATCACTGAAAAGCCATCATCTTTTGGATTGAGCCTTAACAGCACTATACTGATCTCTGAAATGTAGCTCAGGGCTCAAAATATGTTTAATCAAACTAAACCAGCAGGGGGCTCGTGTTTCGATTACCAAAAAAGGCTGCAAGCTTGAAGCGACGGCTCCCTGTTTCAACCCTCAACCTCAATGTGACCGGTCACCCACTTTAATACCAGCTTTTTGGAATCTGCTTACAGTAAGCCTCCTTAATTTTTACAAAAAAAAGATTTAGGCATTTACATCCACCTCATGCTCGCACGTTATCTCTCTCTCTCTCACACTCACACACACACCAACACTGAACACCTTTTAGATGAATTCTGACTCAGATTATCCTCAAAGCTGGATCACACGCATTCGTTTAGATAACACAGTAGATGTCATTTCAGGAAATAAATTACATTCTTAATGCTCTACTTATCAATATTTTTTACATTAACAATGATCAAATGATGAACCCTCAGAGCTTTGCAGCTCTACGTATTATTTTAGCCTCTTTTAGCTCATACTTTTGGTGTTATGGTGTGTTGACTGTATGGTTCAGTCTTTAATCAACCCTGCACCCAGAGTCAGCAGCACCCTGTTGTATACACTGATTGCCCAGCATCAAGCTGCATAAAGACAACATTTGAGACTAGCTGGTGACTATAGTGGATCAAGAGAGTGAATCCTGGACTTACGTTGATCATGTGGACATAAACAAGACTCCAGTGGGGGCCCTAATGTTGTTTCCTGTCCAGTGGATGTGTAAAGAGGTAACAAAAATAATACATTAGCCTTCTTAATTCATTGGCCATAAACTATTAGGTGACAATATGTCAGGTGGGTGTTCACATTTTTATTTGTTAATAGAGCTCCTCCTGCCGGTGATGTATGCCAGCAGGTGTCTCCGAGCTAACATCACAGTCAACTTTGGTTAATTGCGCTGCTACTAAAGAACGTGTCCACTGAACACATTTGCCCATCATACAGTATTACAGTGTACACAAACAATTTATAAATAACGGGAAATAATATAATGACATAGGTATTATTTGTTATTTTTTAACCCCATTTGAGGTGCCACATATCTCTTAACCTCAGCAAGTATTGTGCTTTTCTGTCACAATAGTGGGAGTACTTGCACAGTCTATTTTATTAATTGTTATATACATTTAGTTCATGAGGTCCTGACCCAAAGGAAACTCAGCAAATTGTGTGATTGATGATTCCGGTGTCTGTGTGCGTACGCATATTCTAGTGAACACAAAAACTCGATAACAAAACCTGACTGAACCATCATACGGTGTGCAGTATGAGCTGCAGCGCATGATCTGATTAAAATTGGGGTCACCTTGCTGCACAAATCTGCATGTTGATGAGGAAACAGTAGCATATAACATAGAGAGTTCTTATTCCTACCACCAATGTGTTATATGAAAATAAGCGTGTTGATGCGAATTTACATGTTCATTAGCTCAGAGGACTCATTTGTGTAACTTGTTATGTGTAATTAATTTATCATGGTTGTTATCCCTGGTCATTTTGTGACCGAATGTATATTGATTAAGATTTATTTTGGAGCCAAAATTCTGAGTAAACACATGGCCCTTGGTTCGTAGTTATAAACTGAAGTGTGGATGCTGTATATACTCACTTACTACCAGTAATGTTTCCGTCACCTCTGGGCTGTAAAGTAAGTGTTTTTCATTTTTATATCAACTCATGTTTTCTTTTTTGTCCGATTAAACAACAAAAATCCCCTAAAGATTAACAAGTCCTAGAGGGTTGTACTGGTTAGAAGGGGTCACAGGGTCAGCTGGGATTTAACCTGCAAAACACAGAGATAGAAACACAGAGATCATCTGTTTATGAATTTATCGGCATATGTTTGCATTTCTTTGTACACTTTGTGTTTTTACATTTCAGGCTTTCAAATCAGTAATTTTCCTGTAAATGCTAAAAACTTTAATTGAAAAGTTCTGGTCCAACGTTATTTTTTGGCAAAACTTAAAGCAGATAATATATTATCCAGATACCATCTTTTAGGATTACTGCATGCCCTAAGAAAACTGGAATCATCTAATAGAGCTCTAGTCATGACAGAAAAAACATCATGAAATATCTCTCCTGTTTATGTGTGTTTTAGTGTATGTGTGTGGTGACCTGATTTGCCTGACAAACATATTCACAGATAAACTGAGATTTCACACACAGCATGTCGCCATATTTCCCAGACTTCATTGCTGAAGTGTCACACAGTCCACCTGTTCTGAAGCGCACAGAATATCTCAAGTTTTTTTTTTTTTTGGTCATCAAAAGACAGAAATAAGAAAAAGCAGAAGTCATTTTCATATGCAGACACACCCATACACAAGAACTTGCAGAATCTGATGTAGCAAATGTAGCAGATGCGGATTTAACTGATTTTTAATGATATCAAAGAAATCAACAGCATTGATCTCTCGCAGTTGGACCTCAGTTTTAAAAATGTTAATGTTGTTAATAAAAAAAGATGAGTCAAAAAAGATGAATAAAAACATGATCCATAGCTCTACAGCTATAGCTCTTATAGCTATTGTCTGAGTATGTTGGAATGGCCTTATATTCTCAGTTATTTAATACTGAATAGTCAAGAAAATGCAAACTAATGTGTGTTTCCATCTACTAGTTAAGCAAATATTTTGAGTTGAACGCATAAAGATAAACAGGTGGAGGCGTTAATTCTCCAGTCATGTTGCTTGCATTGCTGAGGAAGAGGCTGCAACAAATGAACAAAAACATGACAGAAATATGACATTTCTCCAGTGTACATTTAAGTGACATGCTTTACGTGTGTCATGATGTGAAATAAACTTATTGACTGTAAAATGTTAGTAACAGTTACAGTATTTCTTGTGTTTACATTTTCCACTGTACAGTATGTAATGTTTGTGAACTAGTTTTTCTGTTTCTGTTTTTACAAGTCTCCTTTTTAAGTTGTTTTGCTGTGGACAGCAGCAGAATTACTTGTTAAAGTTGTTGAAGTTCAACCAGTAGAAATCCTTAAATCCTTAAAATTTTACAGAATCGTGGTTCATATAGAAAAATGATGTTTGGCCTTTTTACTCTGCTTTGACCATTAAGGGAAAATCACCAAGAGACAAATGAATCCCAAAAAGTTGCCTTTCCCTGAAATGTACTACATGCTGTGGAATAAGCATAAAAATGATTAAAGTTCAGTTTACAACACAAATTCATAGTCAGAAGTATTCAGGTATGTTCTTGTGCAATGTTTTTTCTTCCTCAGATGGCGTCCTGGACCTCTCCACCAAGAAGAACCACACCGCAGGCAGCCGCAAAACCTTGTCCGTCTCCTCCCCTGCGTCCGGGGTCAAAGGGTAAGACAGCCAGATTAGTGGAACTGATCATCTGTTAGCAGAGTGGCACTGTCATGTGCCTAAAACATCACTGGAGAGGTTAAAGCAGTCACTGCTGTGTAACTGTACTGCTTTTCCCGGAGAGCACTTGTCAGTCTAACACTTAAGTGCTGTGTGGAAATTTGGCCTGAGGTGATGATGTCAGACTGATTCAGATCGGTATCCAGATGCCAAACCACAACCAAGTTTCTTGTTTTTAGCCAACAAAGATTGATTTCACAAGCAGATTACAACCATTACAGGCAGATTTGACACTGTCACAAATTTTTTAACTGTCTGTTCTGCATGTTGATGTAGATACCATTCAGACTTAACCAAAGTTCCCTACTTGGGGTTGTGGAACCCTCAGTGGCCGTGGGATTAATCTGAGGTGTCACAATTCAAGATGTTTACCCTACATGACACACCACTCTGTATAGTCTTGGTATGCAGCAAGCTACGAGTACACTGGGGGGCGAATTCACAAAATAATTTTGCTAAACCTGCACAAATAATAAAGGTATATCTTATCTGATCTTATCTTAAGATTAAAAGAAACTGTGTGATTCAGTGTTTTTACTGGCTCAAAATGAGGCGGAGGTGGTATCGCACTGATCACATGCACACACGTCTTTTTAGAGTTCTAATAAAGATATGATTGAACAAAAAGACAATTATCACATTATATTATTTGAATACATTTTTTTCATAATTTTCTTTGATTATTTTACTTCCTAATTGAAATTGTTTACTTTTGTTTATCTCTATATTCTCAGATGTAGGTATTGTAATGAACTAATGTCATGTTCTACAGATGTCTGTTTGAATTTAAATGAAGAGTAGGGGATTATTAGATAATTCTATTTATAATTAGAATATGTTCTCTTTCAAATCAAATATAAGATATATTAAGATATATTAGTTATATTAGATATATTAATATTAAGAAATGAGTGGAAAGATTTGTTCTAGCAGTAACAACATTTTATGATGTTGCTTAACCATGTTGTGTATACTTTAAGAATAAATATTACTAGTACCACTACAGAAAATTGCACATGAACATTTAACAGACAGAAAACTAGGGCAAATTGCAACCAGCTGTGACATTATTCGTGTGTAATATCGCAATATATTGTGTGAATTGTACAGGACAGATAGCAGTTGCAAATGATGTGCAATTTATGGTGCTATCTGCGGCTGCAATCCATACTATTTGAATTCGCTCCTGGGTCATTTTGCTATTTAAAAAGGAGTGGTTCTATGGGAAAAATCAAGGTGTTAAGTAGGCTGAAAAGAGACAGTTTTCCACAGTTTCCACATTTATTCAGGTGTAGCTATGGTAAGAAACCATGGGTCACAGCAGGGATTGGGATGTTGATCAGCCTGCAAATCAACCACCCAAACAAGCAGTTGAGGGATTTGGATGCAGCGTGTGGGAGACAAGCGTAACCATGGCAATAGCTTCTGTGCACTACACAGCTGTAGCGTACTTAACTTAAGTTAAAATTATAGGCTACACAACTTTACCTGATACGCCTACATGTCGTTTTGCGTGGATCCTCTGCCTCCTGTTGAGGTCCTATTTAGTAAACAGTAATAGATTCTGGAAACTCACAAACAGTGAGGATCAGTCTCCCTCCCAATGATTTGTGCAGCGCGTCGCATATAGAAAGTTCAAGACAGTTAAACTTCAACGGCGGGTGTTTGCCTGAGGCAAACAGCGGGCGTTTGCGTGAGTCGAGCACAACCGCAGCAGTTTCATGGGAACGCGCTTTTTCACACGACCACTTCACCTCACTCTAACAGGGACACTTGCTACTGAACATAGACTGTTTGTGCTGCTCCCTGATAAAAGGAAAATGTTTCTGCTGATACCTGTTCAGGAAAAAACAAACAAGAAAACAACATTTATTTAGGACTATGTTAACCTGTTGCTCAGAAAGTGCCTGTTATGATTGTAGCTCTGGACTCTGATGGACACTTGTTTTAACAGGCTTGGCTATCTTGACTTAAATACTCTATGTAACTACAACATACTGTATGTAGCTGTCATTACTAAATGTAAAGTTAAAGAGTGACTCTGGGGACCTGTACAGATGGGTACAAGATGCTCCGTCTATGTGTAGCTGTGTGTGTGTGGAGCTCCCACATTTGAAATGCAGGTTGATAAATCTAAGGTTGTAGCCCAAAAATGTATGAAAGGAATATAAACAAAAATAAACATGTAAATTTTTTTGCTTCTTCAATTAAACAAGATACTAAAGTCTCTGAAGTCTGACGGTCTGAGTGCATCACAGCACCAGCAGCAAACTGCAACTGCACTTTCAGCACAACCACAGAGCAGCTTGCAAGACTTAAATATAAATCTTGCAAATGGGAGAAATGCATGCAAAAGCACCAGTAAGATCTTTAACATTTTCATGAAAGATGCATCAAGTAAAGATGAGCAAAACAGTGACTCCATTATTGTGTAGCAGCACCACAGGGCGCGAGTTAAACCATCAAGCAGGCGGACAATGCACTACATTTATAAGCATTATGTTCAGCTCTGCTCATGCCTTACTGAAAAATGCAGTATGTTTCTCTAACTCATTAAGTTTTTATAACACAACTGTGGTAAAACAGTCGTGATATAATGTAGCCTAATAGTCATATATTTTATATGATTAAATGTAAGACTTTTATGATGTCAAACCTATAAGAGAATACTAGCAGCTCTGTTAAACAGGGTTTGTCCCTAATCTTTTATGTTCTTCATGTTATACATCGTTACATCACTCTATTGATATGTTGTTTATAAAGAACAACTTTAAGACGCTGCAGATTTGCTTGTGGTAGTCGGGACTGTTGACTTCAAGAGAATCCTCTTTGTGGGAACAGCAAAGACTAGCTCTGTAGTTCTTGAAAGGGGCATACCTTGGCTTGGTCTCTCAACATTTTGGGGCTGCATACTTTCATCTCCCCCTGGACATCCTTGGGGAGATTCAGAGCCCCTACCTCATCTACCCCTCATCCACCCCATTTCAAGAATACTTTTGATCTGTAGGTCAAAGATGGATTAGTAAAGGTTCAATACAGAGAGCAGTCCCAAATGATGGATAGTGGCAACCCTGCAGTGGTGGAGGTTGTGGGCAGCATCTCTTTGATCCAGCAATGAATACACCTCCCATTGCCTTCTGAACTGAGATTGGAGAAGTGTTGATTTGACATTAGAGTTACCATGAGCCCCAAGAGGCCATCATGTCAGTGATTGTTTCTAGTGAACGTTAGTGCCGCCTACATACAAAGCCACCAAACAAAACCAGTGTTAGTCGCACTAGTTTTGGATTGAAAAACAATTATCAACAGAAGCACAAAAAGCAAGCACTAATTACTATATCAACAAAATGTCAACATGTTAGAAAAATGTATGCAGGCAAAACGCTCTGATTCCTAAATGCTCCCTGTGGGAAATGTACAGAACAAAACTGTGGCGCAGCAGTAACGTGGCGCAGTGGACTTTCTGGTTTATACTTGCTATTTTCAGGGCATGACAGCATTAACATTGACAATTAAGCTAAAATGCACGATGGTGTACTCATAGTGGTAAAAAAGTCTTGTGTGAAACAGAAGACACTTTGCACACTCAAATTTTGCCATCTTGGCTTCATGGTGGAAAGCTAAGTGGTTATGAGTGCACACAAGCAAGAAAAAATAAGAGTGCATTCATTTTTAAGAACATTTTGTTGAAGTCAAGTGAGCAATTAAGCTGGAAGATAGAATGATAGAAAGAATGTTGCAATAATCATTGTCTTTAAATGCACATCGGCCACGTTTGATTTGAGACAACACTACCCTGTCGAAAATTCACACACTAGGCAAGTAAATACATAGTGTACACAATGTAAAGCTGATGATACACAGAGCAACTTTTAGAGCAATCGTGCAGGGCAATGTTGTCATCAGTGGTAATGAGTAAAGATTACTACCGTAATCCCCTTCCCCCGCACCTCCGCTATCCATTTAAAACATAGTCGGACTTGCCTCTAGCAAGATTGCCTAGCAACATTGCTCAAAACGTTTCCCAGTGTATCACCAGCCTAAGTGTACTGACAGAGGTATCCAAATTGAAACACAGTATCAGTTTAGTGTATTACACTCTGGGACTTATTTTAATTGTTCTGGCCTGTCGTAAACATCACAGTTTAGGCCAACTTCCTGCTTTAATTTCTATATGCTGTACATGCTGTATTTGTGAGCATACAGTTTTTCTGTGTTATGAGAAATTATTACAGACAATTTGGATTTGGTCAGTTTCGGTTTTTATACCTCCAAAAAAGGGTTTAGATACTCTATTTAATCACCTGTGTTTGTTGCTGTCTCAGACCTCATTGTTGAGATCCGGCTGTGTTCCAAGATCTCAGTAATTAGGTTAGTGGGTACAGTGAGTATAGTGTATCAAAACTGTTATGAATATTCGCCAAAGGTTAGAACTAAGACCCAAGTTGAAATAAACTTGATGAAACATTGCTGTTGAAACAGTGAAATGACACAATGAAGGATAAGTATTATCTATCTAAGGCAGTTAATATGCTGCATAAGTTATGGAGGTTTTGTGAAAGTGGGATTTATTTGTTTTGACCAAGTCGAGGTCACCGTAGTTATACAATGATTGATCAGTCGATGGTGACAGATTCTTGGGAAAGCCCCCAAGGCAATGGAGTCAATGTGTAGACAGACATTGAAGAGATGGGAATTGATTAGACTCAGATATAAAACAATCATTTGGAATATGCTCAGCGAAACCTAAACTACAGACACACAAGCTTTCCTTTTTCTTCTAAAACTAACAATATACTGCCTGCTGATACACTTCACAAGCAAATGTCCACTGGCATTGTGAAGAATTTCTGTAATACGACTAAAAGCAAAATTAGAAAAAGCAAGCCCCTCCCCATAAGCCCCTCAAGGCAGGGACTCTGCCTCCTGCCTGAGAGTCCTGAGGCCCCAAAGGCCCTAAGGCCCCATACCTTACCGGAACACTAATGATCAAATCATGTAATATTAACTACAGGAGGAGGCAGAGCCTGTAGTTCCACCCCAACTAACACCAGTTCAACTTTAACAGTCAAACAATCCCAAAAGCACACACTACATGAGTGTTAAATTAGTATTTAATTAAAAGCATTATTGTAATTCATTGTTTTAATGTTATTAAGTTGGTTGTTCAAGTATTTTGGAGCTTCAAACCAAAAAAGAATAGTTAGTGTTTAGATGTCCCATGATGTTTAAATGGTGTTTCAGATGATTTCCCCCAAATAATGAGAATCCAGTTATTCATTCACACAGATGAAGTGCAGTGTATTTAAATATACAAATTTAAACAAAGTAAATACTCTCTGCAGGATAAAACTACCTTCCTTTTAAAACCATTTGAGCCTCAGAATGCATGTGATGAACACAGATTATTGTCCAGAGGCTGAAACAATCTTTAAATTTTCTTTCTGTTATTTGTTTTCCTTTGCTCCTTTTATTTTCACATATGTAGGCTCACGTTGAATTCTCAGATCAACCATTTCTGTCTGTTGCAACTTCACTGATTGTATGCTTACTGTAACAGAACTCTCTATTAGACTGTAGACTCCAAAGCCTCTCATTAACCCTGTATTGTTTTCAATGAGCCTGAGACCGCCCACTGTGGTAATCTGTCTTAAAGCTCCTGCTGTGGACTCCCCACATCGCAAAGTCAGTTGAACTGTAGCTCACCAGAATATTCCTCCATTAGAGTTACACACCATTTCCCTCAAGTTTCTCCACCATGCCATTCACTGACTTGACAAGCTACTCCTGTTACCTAAGGGACCATTTTTAAGAGCTTTTCCACTGTTATAGTTGCTATAGTTACTATACATATACAGTACATATCTCATAGGAAAATTGGCTGCACTTTGCTACGCTTTGCATGTTAGCATATGTTACAGCAGCAGACAATTTTCTGAAAGTCGAAATGCGAGATGCTTGCAGACCAGATGAAGAATTTAAGAAACAGAAAAAAATTAATCAACACAGGATACATAACTTAACTTAATATAAGACAGGTCACTATTTGGTTTGTGACCCTTTACAACAAAGCAACTACTTCTCTACTCACAAATCCTTGTCAAAGCTTGTGTATGTTGTGATTTGTTAAGATGAGAACCGTTCAATCAAGAAGTGATGTTGCCTTTGTGGTTTGTTCTTATTTTTGGATTGTTATATTTAAGGTCCTGAAATGGTAAAAATATCCAGTATTTCATTTTAAAAATGAGTCAGAAAAGTAAGCATACTTTTGTCTTTGTGAAGTGTGTCTTTTCTTCCTATTCTTCCAGATTAGCACCTGGCTTTTTAATAATTAACTTAAAAAACATATTTTTATGAGCTAAGGTACACACAGAGCTCAGCATTACACACATTACTGCTGCCTACTGTCACAAATCTACAATTTTTCTTTCTGGCATCTGTTGTTACTCCTTCATTTTTAATTGTTTGTCCTACATGATGAGGATAATTCATTTTTATTTTATTTATAGTTCACTGGCTGGCAGTGAGATCTACAACATATATAATAAATAAAACAATATATACAGTTATTTATATACATATATACATAAATGTATACACCCCTAAAATTCCGCAGTGCACTTTTTAAGTCTCTAACTGTTCTTACATTTATTTTCAAATGGCAAAAAATCAATTTATGCAATTTAAAACATGCTGTATTTCCAGTTTACCCCTTGTTGTACTCATGGAAATTGTTGTTATTGAGGAAAAAAAGTAGTACTGAGTAGACAATCAAAGCCGTAGACATTGGTCTGTGATTTATCCAAAAAATATTCTTGTAAAAGACTCTGGTTGTTTCTCAAAAGTGATTTATTTGTGCTTTTGTGATTTGGGTTAATAGACACTCTAAATAATTTGATTACTTCTCCACTGATATGTAGGAAGGTAAAACTAAAAAGACCCATGATTAATAATTTAATTCTAAGCACATTACCGGCTATAATCTTATATTAAAAATGCATTATAGGCATCAAACTCTGGTCTCAAGAATGAGTTTTGTTTTATTACGAGAAGGCCCAAAACTTCCTAAATTGTCTTCTTTTTTTCTCCATCCAGGCGTCCCCTCAAAGTGGAACAGACGCTGCCAGAGGTGGATGATGACGATGGGCTGCTGCAGAGAAGCTTGCAGGACGGCCTTAGGGATAACTACGTTAGCTCCAACTCCTTCAAGCCCCCATTGGCCCGCTCGCTGCGTATCAAGGAAGAGCTCCTCAGCCAGAAGCACCGCCTTCTGAGCCAGCCTGCTGCTCTTTCATTGGCTAATCTAGAGTCAGCTGGCTTGCTCAATCATGGGCAGTCCCACTCTTTGCTTGGCCAAAAGGGCTCTTCCTCTTTTTGGGGAAGCAAGGCCCACCTTGACAGCCTGCTGAAACTAAAGCAGGCCAGTGGAGCTCTGAGTGGGGCCCTCAGTGACCTCAAAGACCTGCCTACATTCCTGGAGAATCACCACCACGGAGCCTTCTCCTTTAAGAGTTCCCTCCACCATCACCACCACAATCAGGTCTCCAAGGCCCAACACCACCACAATGAGGGTAAGAGAGACCAGGGCCACTCTCCTCCTGTCGACCTAAAAATCCCCCAAGTTCGGGGTATGGATCTCTCCTGGGACTCCCATGCCTCTGACATATACAGCTATGGCGCCATGGGGGTTGGTGGTGGTAGCCATGGGGAGAACACCCTGAGCAGGAAGCTGAGAGCCATTTTGCCCAAGCAGAATCGCAGGGGAGGAAGCCTTGGAAGCCTGCTGGATGGGGCAGCTGACTACTGGAGCTCTGATTTGGACCACTCCAGTTCCGGGCCAGCTTACTCCACCTCTGACGTGGAAGGGGACCCAAGCTCTAAGCAGCCAAGGAAGAAGAGGGGCCGTTATCGCCAGTACAACAGCGAGATCCTGGAGGAGGCCATAGCAGTAGTGATGAGTGGAAAGATGAGCGTGTCCAAGGCTCAGAACATGTACGGGATACCACACAGCACCTTGGAGTACAAGGTCAAGGAGCGCATGGGAACCCTTAAGAACCCCCCAAAGAAGAAGCTTAAGCTGATGATGAAGGTGGAAGCAGGAGGCCAGGATTTTCCTGCCGAGTCAGAGAACACGCCCACCACAACCCCACGAGATGATGGCCAGCCGCTGGCACCTGCTGAGCTCAAGGTCAATGTAAAAGAAGAGATTGATGACAATTTCAAACCAATCGACTAAACGACTTACACATGTAAACCTCAGTCAAATGACTAAAGTAATGGATGGGGCTTTATTTGTGCCAATTTACTTTGCAGTATCTGGGTGAGCACAAACGCAGGGATAATATGAGGAGGATTCGTAAAACAAACTGGAGAGAAACACCTAATCGGATGGTTTTTAACAAGCATTGCTTGAGCTGGGCTGTATAAGCATTTGTTTAGCTTTTATATCCAGGGGCTTAACAAATGCAGCTAAAGACATTCGTTAAATGACAATTAATGAAATTTCCATAAGCATGCTGATAATCCCCTGCCCAAAAACCTAATCCCCCTCTTTTCTGAACTTGATATACTGAACCATTGCTGCTTATAAATGCAGTTTGGGCTTTGGACCATTCCAATTTGGGGGGAAAAGAGGGGAAGGTTGAAAATTAACTCTTTAAAAAACTGACAAATAGTCCTTTTACTGCTCCCCTCTCTCATGGAGTACTAGCTGAAAATTGGTAAGTGAACTGTCAATGACATTAGAAGCCAACTGTAAGGTTTAATCATACCATTGATATTCCTCATCAGGGTTCTGCATCAAAACCCATTCTCTTATTGCCAGGTAGCCATGACGCTTTAACTGCAAATCCTTTCTTTCCTAATTAAGATTTAATATCTCTGTGCAGACAAAAGCAACATTAACCCGTCCATTTTGAATGAGAAAAGACACACAAAAGTCGTTCAGGGATGCATGTTTGTGAGTTTCGTGGACACTACTGACTTCTATAATAGACATTGTTTCCTCTATCTTTATCTTTTCATTTGATTTGTTTTCTTTCTTTTGCACTACGCTTTGGGTCTGGCGCGCTTACAGACCAGGTTACCTCGGCATTGTTGCCCTTGCATCATGCACTTATTATGGTCTGTCTCTGAAGCCCAGTCGCAACCTCGCAATGGGTCAGAGGTGCACATCGCCTGCGTACGCTGATCTATAATCAGATCCCAACAAGCGCTAAAACCCTTTTTTGTTGCCAAGGGACAAATTGAGGGGTAATGTGATTATGGATCAGCGGTCTTTAAGGCGGAATGCTACCTCATGGACCTTCATCAGTGTCTCACTGCTGATCCTGGAATGCCAGCGCTACCTTCAAGTTGCCCTCCAAATGGTGAGCTCATCCCCTCATGGAGATCTTTATTGAATGGAGGCCTTTTAGGATCAGAATGTGAAACTCTGCTGCTATTCAGTTGATTATTTAGCTACTATACAAGGCTTTAGCTAGTCTAAGCTAACAACAACACATTGCTAATGCTTTTTTCCTTTCTAATCAAACTAAGCAGAAGCAGCTTAGCTGATGAGTTTTAAAAGAAATTCTTCTCCCTCAAACTACAAAGGCAGTTTAATACAACAATGTGCATTTATATAGGGTTGTTCATTTTGTGATGGTGGGTGGGCAATATGCAGTGGGGAGGGGTAGTTGATAGTGTCGAGGGAAAAGCAGATTTAATATATTATAAATTATTATGACTAATGATGTAAAAGCCAATCTGTGATTCTGGATGATTTCTTTTCTCCTCATTTTTAACTCAGGGTAACTGAGACAGATGATGTGGGTTTTAAATATGATAGTTTCCTGTTGGACCTATAGTAGACAGAGAAGAGGACAAGACTTGTCTTTCACTAATGCTTTGTCTGCGGGAGGGGCCATGTGAGTAAATATGGCAAAGCCATAGCAGATAGACCTGCTAATGAATCATGAAAAGGAACAGAAAACACTGATGTTTGGTTAGGTGATTGAACTAATGGCGCTAAACTTCTAAAATAGCACTTTTCAAAAGTAGAGAGAAAGAAACTGTTTGAGGTTATGCATGTAGTGTAGCTCTTCTCTGGGGGAAATGGGGCAAGGAGAGATGGAAAAAAAAGCTTTAGTTGTGAAGACTTTCAGAAAGCTGCAGCTTGGACCCAAACCACTCCTCTCAATTACCTCCACGATTAAAAGAAGAACCACAGAACAGAAAAAAAGGAAAAAAACGGTCGACAGCTTGAACAAGTTCAGTTTTGTGTAGTGTCATCATGTTGTTTTCCCTCCCCTCGCCGCTGAACCACCAGGGATAGAAAACTATCATCACATTTTGCCAGGCGAGAATATCCCTCAGAGGACACAAGTGGAAAGAAAAAAAAGCTCTTTTATTGAAGGAGATGACAAAAGCTTTTTGGTAGTTATGTTTTTTTGCTCTGTGGTAAATGTTGCTCTTTGTTCCCAACACTGCCTGGTGCTCACCCAGTCTGTGAGATTTTTAACATGAGAATTGTACCTCTCTGTTCAGATGAAATGATGATGATTCACTCTTTATGAAATGTATTGTACACTGTATTTATTTGATTATTTTTTCTTTGATTATTCTCTTAAAAATGGCATGCACCGCTTTTTTTTTTGGCTGATTTTTGGGTTGGGCCAGTTGAATATATTATGTTGACAGGATGTCAACACAATTAATCCCGAGCTAGACTAAGTTATGAATTAATCACAATCTAATTAAAATTAGCATAATTTACTACCTGTTGCATACAATCTTACGTTTCCCTTCTGTGGGTTTTGGTTATCCACCTTAAGCTTTATATCTCCCTTAGTTTGATTAGCAGGTATGCATGGTCAATGGGGAAAGCCCTAGAAAAGAACCCTGGAACAAAAGTATTGACAGGGGTTATCATGCATAAAATGCGTCCAACACTTTGACAATGCCGAGCATTTGAAGTGTCTAAAAGGTTGTTGTGGGCGTCGAGTTGGACCCAGCGAAGGACAATGCACTGATCTGATAGTTAAAACAGGATCGAAACCCCACTGTTGATAGTAAAGCACTTCTTATGAACAAGCCTCTGATAAAAGGCATGAGAGCAGCTCACTTAGCCAGCTGTGAATACAGTTTGACAAAATGCAACTTACATGTGGCCCAAAACAAACAAACTCATGGCACTCTGCCTGGTAACCTGCTTCATGTAATGCATGTAAAGTACGGATTCTGCTGCTAAAATAATGTACAGGTGCATGGATAAATTCCAAAAGCACTTGAGACTGAATTCCCCTAAGAGGGGCTCCCCAACGGGCCAAACTATCTGTGTATAATTTACACAAACTCTAAATCCTTTACAAGCATATTCTCTCTATCCTTAAGAAATTTTTGACCCTTGCTGCACATTTGGCTTTTGCTAAAATTTGGCATTGCTTGGTAAAATATGAGTAATTTCAAGTTCCGTTTTCAGCCTGATCTTATCTACTGAGGTGCATGCCATTTAAGGTGTATTTATTTCATTTCATTTGTTTTTTTATTTTATTGTTTATAGTCATGTGGTTAACGGCTCCCCCTGTCCGAAAAGTCCTCCTTCTTGCAACTGAGTCTCACTGCTGTTTTTAAAGAAACCTCATACTATTCTATACTTAAGAGGACAGTATATATCTATTTAAATACATATATTAACAAATACTCACATAATGAATGTAGTGAACTGAAATGAGTATCTCAAACTTACAAAACCAGAACAGTGATCTGCAAAAAAGATGGCACTGTCAGTTTATTTTTAACAGACTGTTGTTTTTATTATTTTGCTTTTAGTTTCACTTTATGCTGCTTGCATTGGAAACGCAGTCGCTTTCTGACGCGGGCGTGCGACAGTAGCCTTCAGTACTGTAAATGTCTCAGGATCGAGCCAATGGGATGGGCAGCAATATTTGTCAGTCGGAAAATGGCGCAGACTTAACTACCTGTACTAGATGTAATTTCTAGACCTATATATACAGTATATAAACTATATGTTGACTTGGTCAGCAGAGACCAAGTGCTATACCTCAATCTCAGAATAATGCCTCCTTTCCGTGCCTCATACTTTTATGTATACCTTACCTGGGAGCCTAGTGAAGGGATAGCTGATACTCTGGGAAATATAGTATCCTACGCTGTTTCTTTTCTTTTATTATCTGTTCATTTTTCTTTTCTTTGTTTCCCCTCCCTCTTGCGAATGGAGGAGGGAGACGCTTCAAGTGTCTGACTGACCAATATTTGCCACCCTACCTCTTTTCAGGTATTTTTTTGCAACAACAAAACATTATAGAAGTATATAATAAGCAACAGATTTGGGGGGGGGGGACCCACAGGGATTACTATACAGCTATTCCTGTTCTTACCATTGGATGGGGTTGATATGGGAGGGCCCCAAACCTCTCATTTCTTCCTCTAAAAGTGAAAACATTTTGGGATTCAGTTGTATGGTTTTACCCTGGAGGCCATAAGTCAGGTCAGTCCCACCCTGGTCTGTGAAAGAACAAGGTGTTTTGTTCACGTTTGTGATTTTAGGTGTAACATAACTCCAGGTTGAAACTTGACAGGGGTTTTTTTTATTTCTCACACCCAGAGAAATCAGAGACCCAGAGGGGAGATTGGGGGACAGGTGGACAAGTTAACCTTCTTTTATCTGCTGTCTTGTAAAAGAAAAATATCTTATCCAAAATCTTTTACACTGCATTCCAAAAAAAACCCACTCCACACACAGGAAAATGTACCTTTATATGATGAAAATGAAAAAAGCTATATACTTATATATATATGTATTTATTTTACTGGTTTTGCATCTTCAGGTAAGCCAATTGATTTCTGTATTGGTTTTCAGGTTGGTTTTCATTTTATTTTATTTTTTTCTTCTGAGTGAATAACAAAAACGTGACAAAAGAAGAAAAAAACAGCAACTACTGTAACCTCACTTAGTAGACGCCACATGACGTGCCATTTTGTGTCAGGATGGTATGTAATGCTGCGGCCTACCAGGAAAGAAAGACCCATAATGTACATGATTGCCATGCTCTTCTTTGCGGAGAAGTTTATTCTCTGTTTCTTTTTGTGTCACGCTGCATATCTGGTTGTCATTTATACCTCAGGTCCGACCACTTCAAAGCAGCTGATTGTACATTAGAAACAAACTCACACAAAGAAGAATCAGGATTTTTAGTAAGGCTCGTTTCCAGATTTTTAGATGTAACTGACGGAAGCAGTTTTTGAATAATTGTTTCTTGTTGTAGTCGTTCGTACTGTTCTGATTCTGATAAAATCCTTTTCCTTTGTTTGTTTTCTTTTAACAAAGAAAAGACAAATTCTTTAAAAGCCAGAAGCCAGGTTTCTGTGAATACAATGCTGTATTCTCTCTAGCACATACAGCCGTGGAAGAGCAGAACGCACACACAAACATGCACCTACAGCAACACTCTGTCTCCTCATCAGGTAGCCACACTTTGTGTGGGTGGGTTATATTTATAATTATGAAGCTGGGAGTTTGCTGTTTCTCTTTTAGAAGCAGGTGGGTGTGTTTTGTCCACAGCCTGCAGAACATCAGCCTCGCTGGCTGATTTTGATCTGGGACACTGCAGACACTGCAGACACTGCCTCTGTGAAAATCCCTTTGTTTCTTTCTTTCAACAAAGACTGCTTTTCTTCTTTTTTTAATTAACCTATCGGTCATTTTGGTAAAGAAAAAAATTCTCCCTTCAGTTAGTCTGTTGTATTTGACAAGTCTGTGATGTTCTTTGCATTCCTGTAGCTATTTATTATTTAAGTTTCTCCATTTTATATATATTTTCCTTCAACCTGTCTCTCCTATTTCTGCCAAGGTCAGTGATTCCTGCAGTTTTCAGTGTTTACAGTTAACTGTGAAGGCAGCCATCCTTTTGACAGTACAAAGTTTAATTCATATTTAGGAACATTTTCCAGTTAAGAAAGAGTGTTGCTCCCATGTTGTGTCTTCTGGCTGCATTGCATGCTGGTCTATCAAGGTTCCTGTCACTTATTGGAAATTGGATTCTCTCACTATGAGCTAAAGCAATGCAAAGGAATGCAAAGGACATAACCAGTAGTATTTTGGGTTGGGGTCCCGGTCCAGACTCTTGGACTAAACTAGTTTTCAGCGAATAGTTCAGGATTAGGTTTAAAACCACAACTGCCTGGTGTGTTTTAGACAGATTTTTCTTTTAACTTGTAAGACAATATATCCTACTTGAGTGCAGTTTTAAAAACAATCAGCTTCAACTGACAGTTGCGATCCTCCTTGTGTGTTGTAAGCTTCGCCATGCGGTGGTTTTTCCCCCAGACATTTGTCAAAGCAACGCTAACAGATCTGTTAAAATGTGCATCTCCTCTGTTGTGGAGTGTGAAGACAAGTGCTGTATGTCAAAGCATTTGTGAAGATGTGACAAGCAGTCTCTGAGTAGCAGTCTGGCTTTGAAAGCAGAGCTGAGTACAGATCTTAAAGGCCAGACACGCCTCTGGATTGATGCTGATCTACAGCACTCAACACAACAGACACCTTTCCTCACTTCCGTTATAATTTATTAAACAAGAAATTTGGCAGGGGCTTGATGGTTTGGAGGAAATTTGGACAAAATGCAAATTCAGAGTGAAAAGAAAAAGAAACTGCAAAGATTAAAGTCCTCATGTTAAAATGTAATGCTTTGATCATTTTGTGTTACAACT
Organism: Lepomis macrochirus; assembly: GCA_024633595.2. Lineage (NCBI taxonomy): Eukaryota > Metazoa > Chordata > Actinopteri > Centrarchiformes > Centrarchidae > Lepomis > Lepomis macrochirus. Next base: position 33,818,153 of record JALXJV020000003.1, read on the forward strand.
CAGATAAAGTGAGATCCCGCAGTGTTAACAATAGATGAGGATTTTGATAACTTCTCCTTGAAATGGTCCTTTAATAAAGTATTGACTCATAATCTTTTACAAAACCATGTGCTTAGAAAATACGAAAATCAACACATTTTCAGCCAGATGTAGAACATTTTATGGAGCTGAATGTGTTTTCAGACCGCACTCTTCACTTATTGATTGCAGCCTGGTTTTTGTCCTGACATTATTCAAAGCTGTTGATTTCCAAAATCAAATCCTGGACCACAACTTTTTACTCACATTCAATCTGATGTAGCCGCCAGGAATATGTGATTATATATATTAGTTGTTCTTCAATTAGCAGAATCAAGAGTGCCTTTTGAAGACTCTAATCACAATCTCAAATCTAATTGTTAAGAGTTGGTTTCTTAGTCACGTCCCGATCTAACCGCCCGAGTGAAATCACTGAGCGGCTGCTACAAAAACAACATTCTTCTGTCGAAGGAAAATGTCATGTGAGATTCAGGTCAAATTTGTCTGCTTAAATTCCCAGCCCCCTCTGTTATGATGTTGCACTGTGAAAGACTCACAGGCAAATGTTTTCTCACACAGGCCTGCGGTGCTGGCATGCGTCTCACCCCCCACTTCGTCAGAAAGCCTCGTTACAGATGGCAGACTGACAGACCGCCAGATAGACATGGCGTTTTGAGGAGGTGGATGGGAGTGCAAGGATGAAATCTTAGTAAAGTACAGAAAAATAAAAGGTCCGCTGAAGGTCGGCAACCCCACCCCCATACCAGTTAAACAGGCTTTTAATGGAACACAGCTGAAATTACCTCACAAACGAATGTTGGGCACCTTGCGTCTGCAATGAAACATTGCAGCGGTTGATCTGAAACTCCACTTAGAGAGAGAAGGCAATTATTAGGGACAAAATATCAGACCTGATGTGCAGGTTGAAAAACGAAATTTTGAAAATAAAAGCCAGGGCTGTGTGAAGGAAATCTGGTCAAAAAGCTCTTTGGTAAGAGTGCATTTCATGAGGTGCCCTTGTGTGTTGCCATGACAATCTTGCAGCATTGTTACCTTGTGGAGGTGTGTCTGGCCTTTTAGAGCTAGCTAGATGGACTGCACTGGTCTTTGTTGCTCTGTTGGAACTCAAATCCAGCTCTGCTAACACTGGTATATCTCCTGCATTTGAGCATGGAGGTTGTGGGTTGAGTTCAGAAAATTTAGCGGAACTGATGCCATCTTGTTGCAAAAAAATCCAGCTGTTATGTGTAGAAGCTGTTTCTAATGTCGATTCTTCAGGCTTTGTCTGGTGCATTTTCTTAGAAAATGCTATCAGACTCAAGACACGATTATTCAAAATATTTGTCCAACTCTTTCTATGTCTTGCTCTCCTTCGTATCTATGTGAGAGCATCTACAAGCATGTATTTGTCCTTCTCTTTGCTTGTCTCTGAGATGCTCTCTGTTGTTTCTGCTACCTCAGTCTGTCACAAGGACTTACCTGTGGGGATCTTTTCAGGGGCCGACAACTTCAGGAGCTAGTCAGTTGCACAAAGTTGATATGAAAACTAAAGCATAGTCAGTTGTTGCCAGTGAAGTACCATTAGAAGCATTTCATAGCATTTTTTAGGCCTTATAGGTCAGGCTAGCTGGTTTGCAAAGGTTTTGATGAAAGTTAAATGCTGTAACGAGTCAGCTGGATGATCTGTCAGGCCTCCCACTACCAGACCTCAAAGACAAGAGAATTCGCTTATTGTTAGCTGATCATTACATTCTCCTCTCAGAAATATGTCAGATCCTGATTGTCCTGTCACTCAAAAGTGTGAAATTTCCAGAGCTGCACTGTTATGCTGCTGCACTGCCGTAGGTGGCTGGGTAGGGCAACACATCCCCTTTCCACACCTCAGTAAATGTGGTTTGATTTTATTGTCACTTTCTTTGATGAAAAGTCGTAAACTCCTTCCTTCCGCTTCCCTTCACCTTCACCCCCTAACTACGTGTCATTCTCTCAGCATCCTTGGCCAGTAGAGCATGAGCAACCTGGAGCTGACAGGTCCTCATTTATCCCAGGAAAGATGGGATGTTTCTGGGCAGCACCAGGTCCTTCACCGCTCATCAGGCCTTTTCGTAAACCTCACTGCCACATCTTGAGATCGAATACATGACCCAGAGGCTTCTGAACACGGTCTTCCCTCTATCTTTCTTTTATTTATCTTATGTTTTCACAGAGGCTTTGCCACGCTCTCCTTTGATGAGGAACTTGCAGATTTAGATTTTTTAACAATAGGACTTGACGTTCTTTCAGAAACAACAGTGATCATTATCCTCTGCAATATTGAGGACTATTTCTTGAAAAAACACACTAACATGCTACATACAAACAGTATGTTTTGGATATTTCAGCCTTGTTGAAAATGTCATGAACTCTCTACACAAAAGAGACTCAACATTTTAAAGGTTTGTCCGTTAATGTCGTATGATGTCTCTGATCTCTTGTTTTGATGTTTCAAAGTTTTGGGCCCGGGCTTTATTTTAGTGTTGTGTATTTAAAAAAGGAACAAGTAAAAGAAATCGGTAAATGAGTGAGTTTTTTTTTTTTTTTTTTTAATTGCTAGTAAATTGCTGTGATCCTCTTGTAGCTTCTTTTTGCTGTCTTAGCTATGACGTCTTCGGCATCTGAACTTTGTCTTGACGACCATGTACGTTCTTGGTTACAGATAAGTTGTGAAGTCTACACTACATGCAGATGTGTGCACCCCACCAGGCAGTGTATTTATAGTCGAGCTGCGAAGCAACACTGGCTCATGAGCACGATCGATAGTCAGGTCAGACAGACCGGCACTCGGTGAGCGGATATTGGAGTTTAGTCCTCAGCGAGGAAGTTTGGCAGTACAGAAGATTAAATGTCATGCAGATGACTCCCACTGCCAAAACAGAAACTATTCAGAAACTCTTTGGTGGAAAACCTCAAACTCATCTGGCTGAAGTTGACTCACGAAAGCCAGAACATCACTTAAAAGGCTCTTTGAAAAAGGCCTTTTCTTATTACTTTTGACTGGTTCTGTACATTATTTTTTAGCCAAATACTTTTTCAGTGCTTTATAAACAGCGAGGATTGTAAATATGAATAACTCTTAGCAGGGGAGGCTCATGCAGAGCTCACTTAATGGTCCACCTCATCGATCCTCTGGAGATCTAACTTACAAGACTTGGACTGTTGCCTTCCTGAATGTCAAAATTAAGGAAAGCCGCTCTTAAAACCAGGAAAAAAGAGCGCATTGACTGAATCTGCATTTGGGAAAGTAATGCTGAGTGTTTGTTTTTTCTTTCAGTCTCAGTTAAAGTTTTCCATCTTGGTGTTTCTTGGTGTGCAAAAATGTAAAGAAGAAGAAAAAAAAATACAACACAGAATACCTCAGAAAAGAAATTCATGTAACCTTGACAACCTCCACATTTTGTCAGATCCTGTACATCAACACTCATCTCCTGGGCACTTTCATCTTCTGTCCTTTGTCTTTGTTTTTCCCCTCTTGCTTCTCTTGCCATGCTCCATGTGCGTAGCGCCCACTGGAGGTTCCATAGGTTTTTATACTGCTTTGGATTTACATCCTCATATGTGTTGCATCTTTTTATTTGTGAACATTCTTGGTCTCAAACCTTTCGCAGCCCGCCTAGCGTTCCTCAGTTAAAGTCAGAAAGGAGGTTGTTTTCAAACAATTTAATCTCAATTTCCAAACAGCTCGGAAAGATCCGCAGATGATACTTTTAGAATTCCCGCAAATTATGGGGTTTCATCAAAAGAAAAAAATCCTCCTGTCGTTTGATTTTAAAAGTGGGTTTGCTGAAAGAATGAATGCCAATATGTGGAACACTTGAAACCACACAGTCCCTATGATGTTCCTTTTTCATACCTCTTTATCTACTTATCGACTCTTTATTGTTGTTAAAACTGAATGTAAAAAAACGCAAACACAGCTAACCTCTAATTTAACTATACATATTTAAGAATAAGAAATACTCTATATGTGCACATAGATATACCTATACAAGCCCCACGCAGACACAAACACAAATGCATATGTATATAAAAATCTCTAATGTCATATACTTTTATCTTGAAAAAGGAAGAGGATGAGCCTTTTCCAATAATGATTCAGGGAAACAATACAGAAGTCCAGTGCAGTATGTTAAGTAAAATCACTCCCACTCTGTTGCTTTTGGTGTTCGTTTTCTTACTCTGTTCTTGCTTGTTATTTGCCCATGATGTAGCATAGGGCAAAGGGACAGGGTGACTTGAGATTTTTGTTAACAGAAGAAGTAGTGGAACTAGGATCTAGTGTAGTTGTAGTTTTTTCAAGCCTGATTCTGTGAAAATGGGGGTGGGGTGGGCGGGATGATTCTTTTTTTTTTTTTTCTTAAGCAGACACTGTAAAGTATATTTATGACGATGACTTGGACGGGAGAGTCACGATAGGAGGGCAAAGGGTTGGGGGCGGGGGGTTGGGATGTTAAGAACAGTTGTATATAGAACTGCTTTACCCATCAACCCTTGCCTGTCTTTTTCACAGGTGAGGTGGAACTGTAAATTGAAGGCACTGAGGAGGAACGGTTGTGTGTTTTTATGTCTAGAAAAGTAAAGACTGTTTTAAATGAAGAAGGGGTGGGTGGGGAGGGTGATGATCCTGTTAAGGTTCTCTAAAGAACTCGACGGACAGTGAAGTTGTTAGAAAACGCATCTCCCTCAAGCTTTGCTGGGAGCAAAGGACAGTTTCATGTACTCTCGATATTTTTGCATGCTGGTGTACATACCCCTGTATCAGTCCTTTTGTTTGAAGAGGCTGGTTAATCCAAAAGCGCATATTTTGGATGTTGTCCACAGGACAGATTCTGATGTTTTGAATATGAAATATTGCCCCTAAGAAAAAATCCCTTTCCTGAGAAGAAGGAGCACCCAAGGTGTTTGTTTGTCTCTGCAACAGCTTTCGTAGTGGTTTTTGGCTAAAGCTATTTTGCAATCATTTTTTTCCTTGTGTAAAGTAACAAAAAAAAAAAAAGCGTGTATGAGAATCTGTGTGGCTGTGTCAGAAATAAATGTGAAACGCTTGCTCTTTTTTGGTTTTCCTCAGTTGTTCTTCAACCATATTTTAACATCAGAGCAATTTTTTAGGAAGATTAATATACCTGTGCTCTTATGGTAACTCAATGGAACAGAATTGCATTTCTGAACGTATCCTAGCTGTCTGTAGGAAGAGATGCCTTTCTCTGGCGCCTTACAGACCCAAATTACATTACTCAGACACCCTCAGGGACCCTGAACAACACTGCTCTCACTCTTATTCAGGTACTTAATATAGCAGTGATCAACCTTAACTAAGGTTTATTTTCTTTAGCCTGTTCTATGAAGACAAAAATCACATCCAAAATCTTAAATGATCAGAAGCAGCTTTTCTCGCCCTCAGAGTTCTGTTATTTTGTTTTCTACTCATGTGATTACTTCTCTTTTTCTATCCTTTAGTATCTTGTGAATGCCCATCTGATTCTCAGTTCAGGACAGCTGCGTCTTTGTTTGCACTTTGTTCTCTCTCTGACTTGTGTCAGGTGCCATGGCTTTCACTCTGTGTCAAGCGTCGACACAGCCATCTTGTATTGTGTGACTACAAAGCACCAACGTAATGACGACTTACACCAAGCAAACCTCTTAAAACAAACATTTCATACATGTGCACAAAATGGTGGTTTGGCTTTTACATAGTGTTGTAAGCCTCCATTATCCTTCACACAGTATGGTGGTTTAAAAACCGGAGAACACCGTAGTTACAGTAAGCCATGTTCAGGTATCCATGTGGTTTAAGTGCTAACTTGACTAAGTTTTTTCTCTCCGACGCCTGTGGAGTTACACACAACAGAGGAATTTGACAGATCTGCCTTAAGTTCTTCTAACGCTTCAGGGAAAACTTAGTAAGCCTCTCTCACCGCAAGTGAAACCAGAAAAATGACGGAGCTCAGCTGGACGTTGTGTGATCAAACCTGTAGAACTGTAGAGTTGTGAAGGAACAAGGCAAGTGGAACGGGAGCAGTTTTCAGTGCAGTTGTTCTCATTTGTTCATTGACTTTTTAGACAGACACTCTTCTCTGCTTGATTGGTTGGAATCTCCATTGTAAGTGTTTGCGTTGCTGCACACAGCTTGGCCGATGCGATGGATTTTGGAAGTCTCCTGTAGACTATTGTCAATTGTTCGAGAACTAGTCATGCAAAAGCAGTTTTTTATTGGCCTGGTCTGGTTGATATGAGTGCATTATTCATTTTGCCTAAATTGGGTACCTCCTACAATAATCAAATCAGTGACATTTGATGAGAACTGTGTAAAGAAATATAAGCTGTATTTCATGTTGTAAGAACTCTTAAGATTACTTTCTACATTCCTGATGTTGGTTTTGGTAGGAACCTGATTTTGTTGTGATCACTCTGATGGGGTTGGAAGCAGCTTGTAATATTTGGGTAGATGCAGGGAAGTGTTGTCAGGGGTTTGGACTCTAGTTTGGGTACAACAACAAACCTCTTAATTTCTTCAGTCTTGATTTTTGTCCTGCTGAGGTTTCTAACGTTGCATAATCTGGGTTCTTAACGGGTGGATGAACGCCCCGCTGCAGGGCCTGCTGGGCTTTTTCCTCTTTTACGCTGAGATTTTGTTTTTTGGGTTTGACGATATACCTCATACCTTCAGTCCAGCGGGCCCTAGGGGGCGCTGTGCCCATGCTCAGGACGCCCAAGCCCCCTTTCACGATTTGGTCCCAGCTGGACTGTACCTCTCACAAACGCATATAAACAAACACACACACCCACACACACACACACACACACAACGCATACACAAACACACACAGGTTCTCCAAATACCCCAAATGGACCTCAGTTTTTCAATATCTACTGTTTACAGTTTGACAAAAAATGTATAATTTAAAAATATTTTTCTCATATTGTAGTTTTATTTATGTACAAATTTTTTTGTTTTCATTCTTATTTTGTACCTTGTGAGTTTTATTCTTCTAGGCTTATTATCGATGTCTGTGTAAATGAGAACTTAACAAGGATCACAATAATTGGTTTAAGTTTGATTGACTGCACTGTTTTCTTTTTCTCTTTATCTATCCCTGATTTGAATACAAATTTTGAGTTTCTTATTGGGCTGATAAATAATAAAATGTCTCATAATGTCTGTGATTTTTTGACAAAAAGATAAAACTGATGATTTGATTTCCTACATTCTGTTTTTTAGACTTCATTTTGCATTGAACGTCAGGCAACGCTGATTAGATCTGTCTTTGTGCATGTGTGAAATACTTTACTTGTTATGTTATATTCAATTTGGTAAAAAAAAGAAAATTGCCATTTTTGCCACACATTTCAGCTGTAATGTTGTGTAAGGTAGTATTCACTGGATGCTAGAACCTTCTTTTCAAAACCACTATTCTTCTAATAAATTTTGTTGTGAAAATAAAATAAAAGTCTGAATTGTGTTGATTTGTTTCCATATGTATGACTTACTGGTGTTATTACGTGTGACGTGAAAGTTACACGAGTACAAGAGTTTCTCCTACTAGACAGACATACATCTAGTCTTTTTTGGTCGATCATTGTCCAGCTTTCACACAGCTGAAGCAGAGCCACGAGTTGATTCCCCATGATCACTGCCTTTTTCACTGCATCTGCACAAAGTGGCAAACAAATGCATCTGAAAGTTAATCTATTAATCTATATCTATACAGTAAAACATAACTTTCTTTTCAAACAAATCTTTAGATGGGTAGGTACATTTACTGTCACAATATAACAGGTTATATAATGAAATTGAGCTTTGCACCTCCCTTCTGCTCCTTAGCTCCTTAGCAGACAATATACATTAATACAGAAGTTATACACTAAATACAGCTGCGGTCTGGTCGTGTGGCAGCAGAAACTTTATTATCTCTTCCCAGAAGGCAACAGGGTGACCATGCTGTGGCTGGGTGGGTACTGTCCTTTAGTATCCCTTGGGCTCTGTGTAGGCACCTCACCTCAACAACACCTCACTAATGCTCAGGAGATGGGTACCAATGATCTTCTGAGCAGTTTTAATCACCCGCTGCAGAGCCCTCTGGTCCTGGGCCGTGCACATCCCGTGACAGTTAGTGATGTTTCCAGTCAGGATGCTTTCTATTGCTCCTCTGTAAAAGCTGACAAGAACTTGCCACAGGAATTTGGACTTCTTAAGCTTCCTCAAGAAATATAGTTGTTTCTGAGCTTTCTTCATCAGCATGGAGATGTGAGATGACCATGTCAGGTTCTCTGTGATGCTGATTCTCAGGAACCTGAAACTGTTCACCTGCTCCACCTCAGCACCACTGATGTAGAAAGGAGTGTGTTTCTTTATCTTATTTTTCCTGAAATCAACTATCAGCTCCTTGGTTTGCTGATGTTGAGCAGTAAGTTGTTTGCTGTACACCATTCTACATGATTATCAATTTCCTCCTGATATGAAGTCTCATTGTTGTTTGAAATGGTGATGGTGGTGTTGTCCGCAGACACGAGAGAGTTCTCTGCATGTCGAGGGATGCAGTCGTGGGTGTCCATTGTAAACAGGAGGGGGCTTGAGCACACAGACCTGTGGGGCTCTGGTGTTTAGCACTTTAGTGGTAGAGGTGTGTCCACTAATCCGAACTGACTGGGGTCTGTTTGTGAGGAAATCCAATATCCAGTCGCAGAGTGCTGAGTTTGCTGATCAGTTTCATGGGGTGATTGTGTTGAATGCTGAACTGAAATCCACAAACAGCATTCTGACGTAGGTGATGTAAATTCCTCAAGGTTGGTGTGGCTCTCCTGGGTGGCCGCCTCTCTGAACACACTCTACACTGCAAAAACTAAAATCTGACTAAGATTAATTATCTTAACTGAAGGCAAAATATACTTGTTTTTTGTCTGACAAGATATTTCTTCTTTGGTCTAAAGTAGCAAGTGAAATATTCTTGATCTGTTGGCAGATAATTTTGCTTATTTTAAGTAATATTTCCCCCATTTTAATGCTTTTCTTCTTGTTTTTGAGAGCTCAGTTTTTGCAGTGCAATCTGTGCTCCCAAAACAGTAGCTGCCAGGAATATTGGTGTAGACGTGGTCCAGTGTGTTTGTTCCTGTGGTGGGGATGTGGACATGCTGGTGGAGTTTAGGTTATATTATTCTTGATTTGTTTGATTAAAATCAAACCAGCAACAATAAAAACACCATCAGGTTGTTGTGACTACTAATGACCTCATACAGTTCCTGTAGTGCATTTCATTACATTTATTGACAATTGTAGCTCGAGCAGTACGTAGGGCCTTTTTATTTTCCAGTCACATGTACAGTGTGAGCACTTTGGTCATGGCTTGACGATCGGACGATACAGTGTGAGCACATATATTGTGAGCTTTGGCTTTTCTTGGCAGACAATTTAGTCGTACAGTATGAGTTGGAATTAAACACATCGACAATGTAGAAACAGAAAAACACAAGTTAACTCAAGCTTATACAGTTAGAGTCCTGGGTCCTGAAGCATAGACACATTCAGAGTGTAATTTAAGAGCAGCCTGCAGTATAGTGCAACAATCTGAAATTAGCTGGACAGGTTTAGGAACTAATAAGCTAATTAGACCTTTCCTAAATAACCATTCAGTAGGAAATTGACAAAATCTAAAGAGATCTGATCTAAACAATGACCAAAACTAGCGGTCTTGTCATTTTGTGTGCTGCAGCTCAGTTTGTTTCTCCACCAGTGTTTTTGAGAGCGCTAGACAAAGTGATGCAGGCAGGTAATAGAAGTAAAGGCTGAGCTACAATCAAGATGTTACCAGGCAGTTCACGAGCAGTGTTATCTGTGGCAGATGGTAACTTCCTTCAGGGTGGAAATTGGGCTGTTTCATTTTGCAAACGTTCTATATGCATAAAATATATAACACAATAAAGAGAAACAGACAGCCCAAAAAGCATAATATGACCTCTTTAACATTAATTAGCAACGGCCGATATGATGTGCTGCTGGCAATGGCCAAACGAGAAGAGCTGTTACGTGAAAGTTTTGTACACCGCTCTTTGCAAATGATAATGAGCATCACAGCTTACTGAATCTGTGTGTTTTCATGCACGGTAGAGGTTCTGTTTGGAAACAACATGAACAGCATGAACAAAAACAGCAGAACACCGTGATGGAAAGATATAATTTTGACCCAATTTTTTTTACCCAATACCAATCTATCAAAACATGCCCGAATCAGCCCTGATTGCCTCAGGACATCTCCACTCTATATGTTGGACACTGGTGAGTAGCTCCTCCTCCTCCTCCTCCTCCTCCTCCTCCTCCTCCTCGTCCTCTTCCTTCTTGACTTTTCTGGCTGCACACAATCAAAAAAACGTATTTTCTGTTTACTGACACACTACAAATCTCTATATAATTCATGAAGATCACAATTTTACTGTTCACTTGTGTCACTGGGTTTCACATCTGTGTTATTTAGCCAGTAGCCCTGGTGCTTAAAGGTGTAATTCAACCAATGAGATCATTTCTACCAGCAGATTATCTCTGCCTCAGAGGAACTAAAATTCCAATCGAACATTTATTCTCTCTCCAGCTCACCTCTCACTCTGCTCGCCAACTCTTTTGTCTTTCTGTATCTCCTCCTCTCTCTCTCTCTCTCTCTCTCTCTCTCTCTCTCTCTCGCACCTCTTTCTTTTCACACAAGTGTCTCTCTACCTTTCGCTCTCTCGCTGCAGGGCCTAAAGGAAAGAGGCCTCTGCGGTGGATGGAGGCAGAAAAAGACAAATAACTTTTCAGGGCACAGGAAGTAGGTCATTCTCCTATCAAATATTTATTTTTCATACTGTGCCTAAGGCTCCAAGAGGACTCCCTCTTTAGATACTGTATGTATGTGTGTGTCTGTGTGTGTGTGTGTGTGTGTGTGTGGTTTCATACTTTGCTCATTTGCACATATATGGCTGCTCATGCAATTTGAGTACAGAGGCGTTGAATATTTGGAGATTCCGCTCTCTTCAGGAGGTCTGACCCCAATTTTTTTCATCCAGTGTTCTCTTTATTATTAAACAGATATTGAAACAGCTTTCCACCACAGTGTGAAAATATGTGTATTTATAGTAGGCATCCATTTTTAGTACATTTTCCAGTCCATATGGAATTGGATGTTTCAAATTGTGTGCAAATGGAGCAGAAATCTGAGTAAAAATACTGAACTCGCATGTTATTGTACTCGATGCCTTCAGTATGTTAGTGTGTAGAAAGTCTAATTGTAGGATTTAAATTTTACATTTAAGCCATCTTCTTTCCTGAAAACAGTAGCTCAGCTTAAGCAGTGTCATTTTTTACAGTAATAATTATGGACAATAAGCCACCGTTTAATGTCTACTGCCAACAACAAAAATGTCATCTTCTGCATTTTTTGTTTTCTTTGCTTCACTGAAAATATGCCCAACCATGACCCCAAAAACCTGTAAAAAGTTTTTCTTTTATCATTGAAACTGACTTACATTATCCTAATTGTGAGTCTGAACAGCCACATCACAAGTTTGTTTTTTATAGTTTTAAAATAGGGCTGCAACGAATAATTATTTTTATTGTTGATTTATCTGTGGATTATTTTCTCAGTTAATCCAATCGTTTTTTGGTGTGTAAAATGTTGGAAAATGGTGATAAATGTTGATCCCAAAGCCCAAAATGGCGTCCTCAAATGTCTTGTTTTGTCCACTATCCAAATATATTCAGCCAACTGTCATAGAGGGGTAAAGAAACCAGAAAATATTTACATTTGAGGAGCTGAAATCAGAGAATGTGGACATTTTTTCTTCAAAAAAATTACTCAAGACAAATTGTCAAAATAGATGGCGAGGATTACTGCTGTCCATCCCAGAGTTTCAGACTAAAGCTACATTTTACAGTGTCTTAGCAACATAAAGGCACCAACTGGTTGACACCATTGAGCAGCTTTCTGTTGTAGCCGGGCAATATGTGTTAAATAAGTATCATGGCATCAATTTATAGAAATGTTTATGCTTGTTTAAGAGGTGTTACTCTTATTGGCTTTCACTCACAAAGGTTTTATTGCATTAAGCATAACCGTCAGGTAATATCTATCCCTCAATTCCTTCCGCTTTGTCTACTAATTTCTCACATTATTTTTGGGTTATTTTAACGGCTCTGAGAAGCTGTGTTTTTCACTATTTCAAAAATTACATTTTTTAGACCCACGGATTAATCAAACTAATAATCAGTAGATTAACTGATAATGAAAATATGTTTCGCTGCAACCTTATAAATTAATTAATAATGTTATTAGTGGTTGTACTACTTGTAAAGCAGAGTATTACCAGAGCATGTACAAAAGTTGTTTGTTGAAAATTAATTTTATGCAACAGCATGCACGCACACATCCTATAAATAAGAATTATATAAATATCTTTCAGTTCAAGATAAAATTTATAATTTATTAATTTATCAAGAATAATTGGACAATATGACGTTTTCAGGAAAATAGATCAAATTGTGTTTCAATGGTTGTGCATCACCATGTGCAGAACTAATGTAAATAGATATTGACATCCGTTGATTTAATTTACTTATTATAAATTAGACTACAAAAGGTCAGGAAATAGTTAAAATGCCCACTGTGGTGTCTTTAGATTTCCTGTTTTCTGTGACCATTAGTCTAAAATGCCAACATATTCAATTTACTCTGATAAAAACAGAGAAAATCTGCAAATCCTCACATTTGAGAAACTGGAACTAACACATTTAGTAATTTTGGTCTGTAAATGAGTTAAACAATTCTGTGTTCATCTACACATCAATTAATCAACTAATTGTTTTAGCACTTGACATAGTAAGACACTGGAGAGAACAGATATTTCTTTTCTGGCATTTAAACTAGCTATTAACTGCCTGCCTGCCTGCTGCTGCTGCTGCTGCTGCTGCTGCTGTTCTTTTCAGTGCAAGATGATGGAGCAAAAACGTAGCAACCTTTTGATAAAAAGCCTTAATGGCTTCCATTGTGTCCTCCAGCACAGTGCATGACAGAAATGTGCGCTGAAAAAATGTACTGCATTTGATATAAAATATCTCCTCAGTCCAACCTTTACTCCTGACACATGAGCACATTTCCCTCCTCTCTCTCTGTTTTTCATACACACACTGACTGCTGTGAAAATGTCAGAGGCCCCATCAGTAGCCCCTCCTGCTGTGGTGTGTGGTGGCTGGGCCCAGCAAGGCTCCCCATTACTGATTAATGGAACTGCATCAGCTCCATTCAATTAAGACTCAGCGCCAGCCCCATGCGGTCGTCTCCCCAGGCCTGTCTGAGCTGCGTTTAGCTGCGCCACACCAAGGACGGCAGCTCTTAACAAGCTCCGAATCAGAAACTGATGGAGCAGCGGAGGGTGAACCACCTCAACTCACTTCACCGTTAACCTACTTTTAAAAAAAAAAATATGCGTCTGATTTTCATTTTAAATGTTTAATTCCTCATCTGAAGCACTTTGACTTGCCTTCATGTTCGAAAGGTGCTTTACACATGCACTTGTCTTTTACCCTTCACCCACCATATAGGACATGAATTATTCATACATTGTTACAGCTGCAGATATACGGCGTTCAGTAGGATTTCATGGTGATATACTAATTGATTAATCGATTGGTAGACCAAGAAAAAATATGTATCACCAACAATTTTAACAATCAATTCATTGTTTTTATTATATTAGTTATTGAAGCTCTAAGAGTTTTTGATTGCAATGCCTTTGGGGTGTTTTGGTTGTTTGGAGGCAAAGCTAGAATGATTAGAATTTACAATGACAGCAAAATGTCACAAAATGCAACAAAAACAGCCACAAACTTATTCATGTGGAAATCATTCAATAATTCCCATAAACATAAAGATTTTTATTAATGGTTGCAGATTGACAAGATTTATAATGAACTGTATATGTGAGTAGGTTTTGAGTTCACCTTGAAGACATTGCTGCAAAATGCATTTTATTAGAATTGTGAAAATGTCAAATGTGATAACACAACATCGTTGGGGTCGAGGCTCAGAATTTGAACAGTGAATGAACAATTCACTAAACTGTACAGCCTTATTTCCATTAGGGAAAATGGGATACAACTAAAAATGATGTCAGATCTTGCTTGGATTGTGTGAACAAGGTATATTGATAATATGTTGAAACACAGGATTTATTCAACAAAACCAAATCAGTCACAGGGGATTATCAAAACATTAAATGCAATGCATCTATTGTTGTTTTGTTTTTCTGATAAAAAAAATAACTAAACGCTGAATGTTACCTTACATCCAAATCCACCAGCCTGCCACTTTTATCAAACTTACACTAACCAGCCAGTTGCACACTGTACTGACACGCTAATGCATATCAAGCTTATTTGGAAGACTAATGTCACTGAAAGAGAAGCTCACAGTTACCAGTCTTACCTTCAAACAGAAATGTACATTTTCACATGCTTTTATCAAAACTCCAGAGTCATCTCGGGTCTTACAGGCTGTTACAACTTATAAAACTTGTTAGCAGTGTTGTCCAGGTGTTTAACCAGGACTGTCTTTAACCGGTTAAGCTAAGGGTTTGTTGGTCAGTTGAATCTCTCTTTAGAGGCCTCTGTCATTAGCAGGTTGGCAACATTATCAGCTTGACGGTCATTTATTTTTTTATTAGTTAGTTGAAGGTGTCAGTCCTGTAACTTTCTTCCAACCAACAACTAAAATGAGTTTAATCCGCCACTAAAATCTGTTATACGCCTATGTTTTACACCCATAAGAAGCCTAATGCTGAGTTGTTCATGGTGTTACCATCCATATTATGAAGAAAGCTTCAAAAGAAGATAATATAACACCATTGTGCCCATTTAGTTTTTTTCTGCCAATAAAATTACAATGAAATATTCACACTCTCAACCTTGTTTTTACGCTGGGACTCAACTTACCCTCCTTGTTCACCTTAGATTTTATAGCCCCCTGAAAGCTAGACCTAACACAAAATCTGCTCAGCAGCCTTGGCTAAATGACACTAATAGAAACTGTAAACAGGAACGTAGAAGAGTTGAGCACAGATGGAAGAAATCTGGTCTCCAAGTATACTTCAGAGCTATGAAAGAGCTTTTAATCTGCTATAATACAATGGTGAAAGACGCTAGAACAAACTATTTCTCTAATCTTATCACTACCAACAAGCACAAGCCTGGATTCCTCTTTAACACTGTTGATCTCTTAGTAAATGCTGCTCGTCCCTCTTCTTCGGCTGACAGCGACGCAGATTGTGAAAAGTTCCTTGCTCACTTTGTGACAAAGGTGGAAAAATAAGATTTAGCATTAGCCCTCACCCTGCCTATTTAGGTGTGGACCAACCAGCTCAGGATCATTGGAGCTACTTCCGCCCAACTCATTTATTGGAACTCACTGAGACTCTGTCAAAGATGAAAGCATCCACCAGCCCCTTGGACATTATCCCTACGAAGTTTTTATTTGAAATCATGGACAGTCTGGGTACCTATTTGCTCTTAAATTCCAACCTGGTTTCCGACCACACCACAACACAGAGACTTTAGGAGAGAGACTCTCCTAAAAGTTACCAACAACCTGCTATTGAACACGGACCCTGGCATGTCTTCAATTCTGGTGCTATTAGACTTTCCCGCTGCTTTTGACACAAATGACAATGGCATCTTGTTAGATAGACTGAGGGCATCTCTGGCACAGTATTGGACTGTTTGCCTAATATTTATCTCACAGGAAGTACTATGTGTCTATTATAGTGGTGGGCATAGATTAATTTTTTAATCTAGATTAATCTAGATTAATCTTGAAATTAATCTAGATTAAAATGGCTCATTTGAATTCTGTCGAAGGCATTCAGAATATGTGTGCGAACGGCTTTCAAGCCAGGTTTCAAGCCAGGTGGCGCATTAGACCAGAGGCTCATCTCCTGTTTCCAAAATGCTTCACAAACTGCTTGAGAAAGCTGTTCTACTATGATAGTTGGTGATGAAAATAAATCATGTTCATTAAGATGTACTTGTAGCGTGTGATGTGCTTTGCATTTAGGTGGTAGGCTACTTGAGACTGTAAGAACTCCTACAGAAAACTAATTCCGCATTGCACAAGGTGCAAACAACCTTAGTCTTGTCGAATTTTCCATTGGGAAGCTTCTTAAAAGTAAATTTTCCCAGAAGCAAACCCGGCGGCTTCAGAAATGTTCGTACACAAAGTGCTGTCCAACAGCTGTCTGTGGACGTGTTGCTACAGTTAGTGTGAGTAAATACCGCACAATGCGTTTTTTAATCAACCAGCGTATCAATAACTAACCTGGCTAGTTGTAAACAAACAGCTGGCCGAGCGAAGTTGTAACTGTTGACGCCGTCAACTCAGGTGTGACGTCATTCCCAGCTCCGCCCTCCGAGGTAAATGGAACGCAGCAACAGCTGCATCCATGTTAGCACGTCACGTTTGATGTGGTAATTTGACAGTAGGCAGACACACAGGTTCTAAGACTCGTTCTTGCCCCCTACAGTGCAATTCGGCTAGGTATACATCTGCGCTAAAATATCAAGGTGAAAGTCATCATAGCTTGCGTGGTATAGACCCAGCTCCCAACCCATCTTTGAGAATAGATTAACGGCGATATTTTTTTTATCGCCCGATAAGAGTCTCACGTTTACGCAGCACGTTAACGCCGATAACGGCCCTCCACTAGTCTATTAATAACTTTAAATCCACCTTTTCTCCTGTTTATTACGGTGTGCCCCAAGGTTCAGTTCTCAGATCTATTTTGCTTTCAATTCACATGCTCCCCCCTTGGTGATGTTACCTGTTGATATGGCATTCCCTTCCATTGCTATGCGGACGATACTCAGTTACCACATCACTCAGATTTTAATCTCTTTACATGGGCTCCCTGTCTGTTTTAGGATTGATTTTAAGTTCTTATTGATTACTTTTAAATGTCTTAATGGCCTGGCTCCAGAATATATTCATGACTTTTTAACCCCTTATGAACCTGAACTACGCGGCTTGAGGTCCTCCAGCAGGGGTCTCCTGAGCATCTCTGAGTCTAGGCTGAAATTTAGAGGAGATAGAGCCTTTGCGGTAAGGGCCCCAAGGCTGTGAAATGATCTGCCTGATGACATCAGGATGTCGGAGTCAGTGTCTTCCTTTACGTCTTGCCTGAAAACTTATTTAGCCTTCTTAATGTAATTTCATTTTAATTTGTGCATGCTATGCCTTATTTTATTGTTGTCTTTTTAACTGTTAAGATTTTAATTGTATATGGTATAAAGTTAAAATAAATAAAGTTATTATTTTTCAGCTTCTTAGCATTTATCCTCTGCTGAATTCATTAAATTTTATTTTGAAGGAAAGTGGTAAATAGCTTCTACAAGAGCTTGGTGCCCTCCCATATATGATATTATTATGTGTCAACTTAGATCATGATCATGGCAAACTGTATGAATTCAAATTAAGCTGAATAATTTTTAGTCTTTCTACTTATATGTTGAACAGTTGGTGGTATATTATATATTAATTACTCTATGTTTGATCAACTATTGGTTATTGGAAATTAAATTATAAGTGGGTTCATGTCATAGTGTTCTGTCTTGGTAAAGCTACACTTGTGATGCATTTGAGATATTTAGCTAATGTCGTTCAATAAAATATGTAGTTAGACTCAATAAAGTACTGTTCTTAAGTCTTAAAACATCTCCAATAATAGACCCAGTTTATCATACGGCATCTTTGGGTACGGAGTAACAAAGTATTCAATTAACTCGTATCATTTAAAAAGATCTATATATCTAATTGTATGTGCAATCATATACAATTCTTCACAGTAAAATCTCTTTTTTGTTCTGCTGAGCTACTACCTCGTGTTTGATTCAGTGTTAATTCATGTAAAAGCTGGTTTGAAAATAGCAGAAATCATTATTTAATTTAACTTATATAGCACCTTTCATATGTCACAAAGTGCTAAAAAATAAAACACAAAAGCAAGACATAAAATAGACAATAAAAATCTTCCTCAATACACATTTATAACTCTCCTCCTCGTTGCGCTTCGTTGTGTTGTAAGGCCGTCTCAGTGTGGCTGAACTGAAGATAAAACAACTTCAATCTGGAGCCCTCATGAACCTTGAGACAGTAAAACTGACACATTTCCAGAGACCTCACCACAAACAGTCAAGCCTACACATGTCTCGTTGAAAATCCTAATCACCTCTTTGACGTGGTCATCACAGAAAAAAAAAAAAACGTAAACTTGTCAGGGAGCTGAATGAAAACCTCACAATGCAACTTCATTTGACACTGAAAGGAGAGCAAATGTTCAACAAGGTCGAACCTAATTGAAAATGATTGAAACATCGTTCTATGGGGGACTGATGGCAACCTTTTTTATATTTCTGTCTTTTTTCTCCAACAGGAACTCCTCCCAGGTCACCTTGGTAGTTTCGACTCCTTCTTTTGGCAACTGCTTGAAATATTCAGTTTGCCTCTGGCACTCTAAAATCCCTTCCCCCATCTTTTTCTCTGTCACTTATTACCCAACCTCCTTTCCTAACTTCTTTTTACCTCCTTTCTTTCTCTTCCTCCATCTTTTTTTTCTTATTTTTGTTTACGTTCATCTCATCCTCCTCCTCTCTCCTCTTCTTCCTCTATTTTTTTGTACTTTTTTCCTCTCTTGCAGCTCACGGTATCCAAGAGATGCAGTGGCCTCAGGGCATATGTGTGTATGTTTTGGGCCTCTGGCTGCAGGAGGTTATATGTTGGATCGAATGAGTACCTGGAGACCACTAACCATGATCATATCAATAAAAGCACATCTGCTGCACGGCAAGAAAGGCCGGCACGACAGGAGAGGAGAGAAGGAGGAAGAAAGAGAGTGTGTGGATGGGGGAGGAAAAAGAGGGGAAGAGGGGAGGAGTTAGGTGAACAAAGAAGAAGAGAGTATTAAAAGAGGAGAGAGGATGACAGAGGAGAAGAAAGATGAACAAAGGAGAGCAAGAGACAAGTGAAAGAAAGGGGATGAGAGGAAAAGGAAGGAGGAGAAAGTAAAGGAGTGTGTAGGGGGAGGAAAATGAGGGGAAGAGGAGAGAGAACAAAGACGAAGTAGAAGAAGAAGGTGATGAGGAGAGACGCACAAAGAAAGCTATGGAGAGGAGGATAGGGGGAGAACAAAAAAAGAAAAAAGGGAAAATAGGCTTCAGTGAAATGGAATAAATAAAAATAAAGTGTATGCAAGAATAGAAAGATGAAATAAATAAACAGAAAAAGGAGAAACAAAAGGGGGGAGCTGGATGAGAACAAATATGGACAACAAAAATAAATAACAGTAGAAATAAGAAAGAAAAGTGTAAATTTATTTTATTTATTTATTTATTAGTTTATTGGACAGAGACAGTGTACATTAATTAACATTGCTGCAAATGCACCAGAATTAGCCAAAAGGCTATTTTCCATCCGTTGTCCCTGGACAGATCTTAAAATTCTCAATAATGACACCAAATTGACACAAACAGAAGATGAGCAAAGGAAAGAATAGCAAAATAAACACGAAAAAAAAACCAAAAAGAGAGAAATAAAGAAAGGTGACTGTGAGATGTGAGAAAGCAGGAGGTGCAAACTTAAAAGCAAGTGCAAAAACCTTTTGTGAAACGAAATATAGTTTAAGGTGAAAAGACAAGCAGTTTCTCCAGTGTCTCGTCTTTGGATGTTTATTTTCATTATCTCTAGTTGTGTCAGTTTTTAAAAATATATAGGAACAATATACAAAAGGAAATCTGCTCCAAGTTACACATGTACATTAACCATGATGTTTTTGCTTGACAGTTAAAGCGCAACAGTAAATTTTGTTCCAGTGGATTAAAGAAATATCCCCAAACATACTGCAGAGGTACAGAAAAATATATATGGGATTTATTTTATGATACCAGGTAAGAGTCTCAGCTCATCTACTAAGCGAAACCCAGGACTTAATGCTCAGGGTAAATCCACTGGGATCCTACAAAAAACAAACCTACAAACTAAATCTATAGGCGGAAAACCCTACTAAAATGTAATTCTTAAAAAAATAGATAAGATGAGAAAAATATATTTAAAAAGATGTATATAAGAGAGGCGATGGAGAGACAAGAAAGTAAACCAGGGAGAATAAACAAAGGAGTTCAAGAAGATGGAGAAAAGGAAAGAAAAGAGGTGAAGAGAAACAAACAAAAGAGCTCATTCATTGATGGAAAAGACAGAGGAGGAGAGAAGATGGAGAGGAAATAAGAGGAGATGAGTGCAGAAGGGGGCAAGGACAGCAGAGAGGAGGAGGAGGGAACAAAACCAAGCAAAGACAGAAGTGGATGGAGAGAGTAAAGAAAAATTAAACGTAAGTATAGGAGGATGAATCAATAAGAGAAGGGGAAAAGGAAATGAGGGAAGAAGAGAGGAAACAAGTGAACAGGAAGACAAAAAAGCGGAAGAGGAGACATGAGGAGAAAAAAAGAAGAGAGAGGAGTTGACAAGAGAGGAAACGGGCAGGTTAAAATCCCCCTGCATTAGTGGGCAACACTGACAGTTGGGCAGTCAAATGTGTGTGTGTGTGTGTGTGTGTGTGTGTGCGTCAGTCTGGTGTTCACACTGGTTTTACCTTCTCAGGTAGTTCACATTCTCTATAGGTATTTATACCTACTGCCCTCTGCTGCTGTCAGACGGCATCAGCATGTGAAACATTTGAAATGTAATGTCTCACACTATCTGAGGCCTTTGTTTGGTCAATCAACTGTCAGCTGCCAACCATCACATCGGGGATTCTCATAATTGCGTTTGAGACACCACATGGGGTCAAAAAAAAAATTAAATACTAACTAGTAATACCTCCCCACAGTTGTATGTCTCTGCCAGCTAATCAAGTGGCACTTTACATCCACGTGTGTCCAGAATCATATATGTTATAATAACACTTGGAAGGAACTGATTAAAAGGTATAAAGTGTATTCTTAGGTAAATGGAATATGTCAATATATTGATGATAGGATTCAAGTGAATATATATTGTCTAACTGATCAATAAAGGATTATCATAGATGTATTGGTTAAAAAGGTACACGTCTTTGATTACTAGGTCTATGTAAAGACGAATACTTATAGAGTATAGCTACACAAAATTTTTAGATGCCCCGTCACCCCAGGTCAGGTGCTTTCTCCTGATGGTTTTTAGTGTTGTTGCGTCCGCGGAGCTGAGGCGACGTGTAGAGTTGTGTGGTGGGGGAGGAGGTCAGAGAGGTAGGGTGGTGCCAGGTTATTTGAGGCTTTGTACGCGATGAATAGAAGTTTAAAATGGATCCTGTAATTAACAAGGAGCCAGTGGCGTTTGTGAAGGACGGGGGTGATATGATCTCTGCAGCTGTAGGTCACAAGATCACGATTAGCTAGGCATGCTTCAGTACATTGTTTGTGGTCAGATGATTCCAGTGACGCTTGACATGGAGAATGAAGCAGGAAGTGAAAGGCAGAATGGACAGATTACTCATTGTGTCGTCCTGGTCAACATGTGTTTGAAAACATGTAATTGCCCAATTCATTTCTAAATTACGTCAAATAATCTAGTTTGAGGTCACAATGACCTTTGAAGTGTCACCTATTCAGTGTCCAAACAACAAACAACAATAAATATGGTCACAATTTTCCCTTCTGTTCCTGAGTTAGTGCCTTCATGTATCATAGCCAAAAAAATACCTATGACCACCAAATTCTAATCAGTTCACCCTCGAGCCAAATTTAAAGAAATTCCTTCAAAACGTTCTCGAGATATCGCCTTCACGATAATTGGGCGGAAGGACAGACAACCTGAAAACATGCACCAGCGACACTCGTGGACGGAGGCATAAAGTACATCTGTCAAAGCTAATTTTATAACTTTGAATAAATAAAAAATAAACAAATGCATTTTTTAAATGAGTCATATATTTGAAATACACAACTGTGCATGAAAGTTCATTCTTTACCTTGGAAACAGCAATATTGTTGCTATACATTCATGCCAATAAAGCTAATTTGAATTTGAACAGTAGTTTGATTATTAACCCAAGGTCAGCAGTTGAAAGTCCTGGAAAAAGTTAGTAAGTGGACCTTGAGTTAAAATAAACATAATTTCTATGAGATATGGTTGGGCATCCTGTCTTTGTAATCCTTCCAGGATCCAAACAGATACAAGTTTGGGACCATATAGGGTAAGTTTGGTATATTTAGACCCTATTTTGCAATGTTTTTGTGACTAATGGAGACAACAATTTCCAATATTTTGTGACAGCACTGCAGGTGGTAGAAGTGAAATGGGCTGCAACGTAATCCTTTGGGGCAATTACACACAGTCAAAATAGGTCCTCTAAAAGTATTTGTTTTTGCCACTGATAGGCTCAGATTGTGTCTGACAACATTATGACCGGAGCGGGACATGGTCTGCATAGATAATCAATATATCGATCAACAAGTTCAGTAGTGATAGGTTATTGATACACTGACAACAGGACTGTCAGAGGCGTTTCCTTCGTTTAATACACTGGAAACTGTTCTGCTTCCTTCCCACCCACAGGTACATAGTGATGTGCAATATTATTTTATTGTTGGGTATTTTATTCAGTTTTATTTTTGTATTTGTACTTTAATTTTCAGAAGAAATGTCCTAATCCTGGTACAACCATGGAAAGACTTTGTAACTTTGTTTTGAAAAGTGTTGTATAAATATTATTATTATAATTATATTATATTATAATTAAAAAAGCTCAGACTCTATTAAACTTGCATTCAGGATATTTACGTGGAACGAGGCCGACTCAGGTGGGCCCTGAACAATCCCTTATTTATTCTGCTATAGGCCTTGACTGCTGGGAGACTTCCCATGGTGCACTAAACTTATCTCTCATCTGTACATTCCTATCCCATTAACACTGGTGATGGAGAGGATGTAACCCAAGGGTCTATTTTGGGTCCCCTTTTGTTTACCATATACATGATACTCTTGGTGCAAATCATGCGTAGATGTGACGTTGATTTCCATTTCTACAACACCCAATTTAATTTAATTATTTCATTATATGTACAGAAAGTCTGGCATGGATGCATCCTGTATTATATCTATAAAAAAACTGTCTGCCTTATCTACAATGTTCGAAAAGAGGCCCCAACCTAGGTGTTATTTTTGATTCAAGAACAATTGTCCTTTGATGCTCAGGTGATTTAAAGGGTGCAGTCCTGCTTTGCTCAACTAGGACACCAAACCAAGATCAGGTCATTTAGTGTGCAGACGTAGAAAAGCTTTTATCTCTTCCAGGCTTGACAATTGCAATGCACTTTATTCCGGTATCAGGAGGCTAAACTCTGCAGTTGATACAAAATGCTGCTAGCATGGCTTTTAACATGTACTAAGAGAAGCGACCACATTACACCAATTATTGCTGCCCTTCACTGGTTCCCTCGAATAGTCTGGTAAATAAGTCACGGATGGTCTGCCTCCTGCCTATATCTGTTCTAATTCCCTGAGTGTGATTGCTGTTTGAGATCCTCTGGCGGGGCCCTAGTAATAGTTCCACATTCTTGACCTATCAATAAAGGCGACCAAGTTGTTGCTGTTTTAGAACCTCACAGGTGGAACTCCCTTCCTGGGTTAGCGATTAGACTCACTTTTATTGTATGGCTCTTTCATAAGTGATGGTATTTGGTCTATTTAAAATATTTGATTAAATTTATATCATATTTGCTTTTACTACGTTTTTTTATTACAAAACACTTTGTGATGTAGTACTATAAAAATAAAGTTATTAGATGAAAACATTCTGATGCTTTTAGGCACTGTGGTTCCTTTGCTTTGCTCTCTAAACCAGCAGCCATGCAAAAAAAATTGTGCAGAAGTGTCTGCATAAATATGTTCTATGTTAATGCATTGTCATTTTTATTCATGTGTAATTGTTTCAGCTTGTCAGAAACTCTGCAAACAATAAAGAGACAATTTATTAGTGACAGATATTCCTCTATTTGTTTTCTTCTTCTGAGTTAATGAATCAATTTCCCCTCAGAGATTAAATACATTTCCTCTTTTCTTCTAAATTTGCTCAGAATAAATTACTCTCTCATAGAATAACATTTCCACTGAATAAATTGTCTATATTTTGTGCAGACACTGGCTGCCAAATTGGATGTATTGTTTATATTTATCCAGTTTGGAGACAAACACCTCACTTATTCTGTGTATGATCAATCGTTTCTGTTCGTGCAGCTGACAATAAGTCTGCCAATTTTTTTTTATTGCACTGTGTGTGTGTATTTTTTTGTCCTTTGTGTGCAGCAGATTGTCAGTGTAGGAAGATGTGGAGGCTTTATTGGAATTGGGGGGTTGGGAAGGTGCTGTTGCCATGATTTTATCCTCCCTGAAAGACGTAGAGAGACAGAGGAGAGGAGTGGGGGAAGGGGTAAAGATGGTGGTGTAGAAAGGTTGAACGGGGGCTGGGAGGCCGGCTGGATGGGTTGCAGAGGTGCAGGTGGGGAGGGGGTGGAAAGATGCAGTAGCTTTCACTGGAGAGTAGACTGGAAGGGTGTGTGTTCCTGTGTGTGTGCTGGGGGAGGAGGGACTCCTCCATTGCCCATGGGGGTATATATTATGTTTTATGGTTACGAGGGGACGCATAAATCACAGTTTCATTAAACGACTTCAGTCTCAGAGTGCTGCCCCCCCTCGCAGCAGGACTCCCTCTTTTCTCTCCATCCATCCTTCCTTACTTTGTCCTCCATCTTCCTCTGTTCTCACGGTCTCCCACTACCTTCTGAAAACCAGCCTCATGTCCTACTCCATCACTCCATCTCTCTCTCTTTCTTTTAGCCGTTCTCCCCTTCTCTCTCCCTCTCTTCTCTATCTCCATGAGCTGCCATCACCCATCGACTCGGCCTGGATGCTAGACAGCCGTGACACAATGAGGTCAAAGGTCAGAGCAACAACAACAAGAAAACCAGAGCCAGTGTCAAGGTTGAAGAAGAAAGAAGAAAAAGAAAAACATTGAAGGAGAAACAGCTCTTTATTTAAATAAATAGGAAAAAGAAGCACTACTTGTTGTCTGCTTTCAGTTGAGACAACATGAACCGAAACACTATCTCATTTTTTTCTTCTTTTACCCGCACCGATGATGCGGGGTTGGGATGGAGACATTTTTTGGCAACTGAAAACAAAGATTTCTCTACAAACTACAGATGAAACAGTGACAACATCCTCTTCAACATATAAAAATACTATGACAAAATCAAATGTATTATAAGCTTATAATATATATTACAATCTGTTAGGCTGTTACTGTGTGTAGATGTATTGCAGTTATAATAATAATAGTAATAACAATAATAATAATAAAAACTACATTAGTTTGAATCTGATTTGTGACAAAATTCGGCTTTTATGGAAAATTTAACTCAGACTCAAGACTAAAACAAATATAAACATGTTAAAAATGAATATCACGCACCTTTATTTTAGTTTCACATCCATATAAATAAACATGTCATATATAAAAGCTACATTTTCTGTGTGGCATTTCTATGATGCATTCACTGGCTCTTTTGACAAATCGGAGAGGAAGCGTTTGATCCAAACACACACACTGCATCATCGTATAATGAAGCTCATTATCAGGGACAGCGTCTTGTTGTTGGAAGCGTCTTACATTTACAAACACACACACACACACACTCTCAAAACTGCACATCTATACTTGTGAGGACCCAGATTCAAATAATGTGTTCCTTATCCTATAACCATCACAGCTATATGGCTGATTCCAACCTTTTCTTGGGGCTGTATTATTTGAAATTTTAGGGTTTAGGGTAAGTGTTAATATGGTATTTGTGTTTCTACATTGATACCTATGTCGACAACTTATATGGGAAATACAACCCGGCTGACTCTATTTGATCCAGTGAATATCAACATTGGATGAAATCTCTATGTGTACAATTAAAGCTGTCTAGTGACAAACCCACAGATAATTACCGCACAGACAGATAATTATCACGAACTCTGCATTTCCTCTGAGCTGCTTTGTGGCAGCCTTTAAAATCTGGAATCTCATTTATAAAAATGTGCTAACCTTTGATTCATAAAAGAAAGTGAGCATAATAAAACCTTGTTCATGCAGGTTTTAAGAAGCCAGTTTGTCACTTAAGCACCTGAAATCAATACATTTCAAACCAACTTCAACTGACAGCACCTGCCT
The DNA here is from genome assembly GCA_024633595.2 of Lepomis macrochirus. Classification (NCBI taxonomy): domain Eukaryota; kingdom Metazoa; phylum Chordata; class Actinopteri; order Centrarchiformes; family Centrarchidae; genus Lepomis; species Lepomis macrochirus. The sequence goes on from JALXJV020000003.1 coordinate 33,844,460, forward strand.
CACAATCAGCAATTATCCCTGTATATAATTCAAAACACCTTGAGTCTTGCAATTAATTCCTCCCACCTTTAATAGATAGTTTCTATCACATTGTAAATAATGCAAAGCAAAGTTACATATGCATCCCAAACTGAGAAGCTGATGAAATATCCTCATGGTGTGTAAAAACAGGTCCTCGCAAATATACAAGTACAAGATGCCCCCCCTCCCGTTTCATGAATGTGTCATGACCCCTCTGCTGTCCCCCATGAACCATTTGACCTTCAGGCTGTGGATGGTGGTGGGTTGACCTTTGTATTTACATTCGGATTATGCCTTAAAACTCAATGACCTGGGTTTTAAAATTACAATTTAAAGATTTCTACTGTGAGCAAAGGTTTCATTTGCAATTCAACTGTTTCTTAATTTAAAATGGACATAACCCTAAAGCAACAACCTTCATGAAATTATTGTCTAAATTTTATTTACAAAATATGTTAATTGTTATGCTGCTGTTACATTGAGTGTGACATCCATTCCTCACTAAGTAATATAGTAAACTCAAACTTAATAATGCATGAACTATCTCCTGATGAAACATAGCGAAGCGCATAATTGTATGATCAGCACATAGAGTCTGCTGTACATCGTCACTTCTGAAGTACTTCAATCACACCTTAAAGAACAAACTGAACACTTGGTGTTTAAAACCCTCATCAGTATGGGAGCCTAGTAGAGAAACGGCAGTCATGTCTGCAGCAAAGAATTTAAACCTTTTATTTCACCAATTAGCTCCATCATCAAACTGACAGAACTCAGTTCTGCTGTTCAGAAATACCTGCACACGAAGTCTGACATTGCTGATATTTAACACGTGAAATTTGATTGACCAATGATGACCAATGATGACTTTATTTCATAAACGAGTCCCCAGCTTAAATTAGTACCTTTATTTCTCGCAACAGTCGTCGCTGACCGACGCAGCTTGGGGGAATGAAGAGCAGCACTCAACTAGCAACACATCAGAAACGCATTCGAGAAGGCATACAGAGGCTTTTTAATACACGGGTATTAAAAATGAGCTGGAGTTAATTAGTTAGCACACAGGGTCTCCTGCCTGGAGCAGGTGGAGAGGAGGAAGATGACGATGAGGTTGACTCGTTGATTTCATGTTTAAAGAGGGAAGAACTGTCTTATGTTACAAAACTGCATCTGTGCGCAAAAACACACAAAACAAACACAAAAATATCTGTTTATCAGTGACAGAATCCCTACAGTGTGTGTACTTCTTTACCTTGGTGTGTGTGTGTGTTGTGCTTGGACGTGTGTGTCTTGCATGTGTGTATGTGCGCACCATTACTTCCACAGTACTACACACATTCCTTGCAGCCACATTCCACAGGCTTCTCCACGTCCTGCATAAACGAGGTTCCATCATCGCATTCGAAGGTGAGACGCCGACGTCGTACCCTCAGAGGAGCGCAGCAGGAAGCGACGGTGGCAGACGGCTCGGTTCCTGCCTGGCACCGACCCTGACATTCAACCCAGGAGAAAGGCTTGGTTGTCTGGCAGAGGACGGACCCGTGCTGCAGTCGGTGGTAATCTCTCACCAGCTCACCTCGACATGGGGACTCTGTGGGTGGGGGCACACACACCTCAACCAAACTACAAAAAACAACACTGCAAAAACTAAAATCTTAGTAAGAGTAGTTATCTTAATAGAAAATATACCTAATAGGCAAAATATACTTGTTGTCTGACAAGATATTTCTTCTTACCAGGCGGCTTTTCATTTAGAGAATTTCACTTGTTTCAAGTTTTTTTAAGCTTAAGTAGCAAGTGAAATGTTCTCGTTCTATTGGCAAATAATTTTGTTTATTTTAACTAATTTCCCCCCAATTTTAATGCTTTTTTTCATGTTTTTGAGAGCTCAGTTTTTGCAGTGAAGACAATTGGATTTTAAAACTTTCATTGGAATTATATTTTACCAAAGCCAACAGTTCTTAAAAAATGTCACTGAGGTATGTGGATTATTCAGAATCAGGCCTGCCCACAGAAATGACTGGGCCCCTGAAACCATTTTCAGGAGAGGGGGTTTTCATTATGAAACAGACTATATTGCATAAAAGCAACATTAAAAAAAATACTTTTTTGTTATTTTAATAAGCAATGGTGAGTTTTTTGGTTCGAAATTAATTTGGTTATTGTTGCTTATATAGTGATGGACTGCATGGGCCCCTCTAGCAGCTGGGCCCCGAAGTCCTGACTCACAGTGATCATTAAAGATCCCATGGCACTTAGCACATGGCAAAGAGTAAGGGGGGAGTCCTGGCACTTTTCCAACCTGGCACTCTCCATCTAGCCATCTAATCACCCCCCATTGTTGGCTCAGTGTTTTCCTTCCTCTCCACCTCAAGCTGATGCATGGTGAGTGTTCTGGCACAAAATGGCTGCTGTGTGTCGCCATGTTGGGTGCTACACATTGGTGGTGGTTGAGATGAATATCCTACCCAACAAATAATAGGGGCTGGCCCTTCCTTACAGCTTGGGAACTCTCTGAAGCACTATAAGTATCTAAAATAAAGTGATAAATGTTTTACTTTTGTTATAACAAATACAAATAACAATCACATGACATCAATGCCTTGACCTGAGGTTAAATGCATCAGTGATGCTTCGGATGCCGATCACCTTTACGCTTCATGCTGGTTCTGAAAGACCTCAAGCTATGATTGGTGGGGGCTTTAAAATGTAGTGTAATGTGTTTAAAGCACCACGGTCACCTAATCTGACACTGAGCATCTCAAAAAAAACATGTCACATGGTTATTAGTTTGCATTTGAGACTAAAAGCTGGTCCCATCCTAATCCCTCATCCTTCCTCACCTATATCGCAGCTCTCTCCGGTGTATCCCTGCTTACAGACGCAGTGCTCTCCATCCTCTGTCTTCTGACACTGGCCATGCAAACACTGTAGACCCTGGCAAAAACCCGCTGCCTCCCCCTGCAGGTTACACAATGCACCGCGATATCCCTCCTCACAGTCACAGCGGTACGTCTTAGCGTCCAACGCCACACACACGCCTTTCACACACCTGGATTGAAACAGAATGAACGCAGGGGGGCGATTAAGAGACTCAACACAAAGGACAAATCAAAAATGATAAGCATCTTTTTTATTACATTAACACTTTTAAATTAATTTAATAAGGAACAATGTTTAGAAAGAGGGCATATTTCAAAGTAAGGTGTGTGATTTATGCAACATCTGACCAAAGAAGAACAAACCGCACTCACTTGTTGCCTACACACGGGTTGACACCGGTTGCTGTGGTGACAACATCCGTTCCAATGGGGCCTCCTGTTATTGGCTGGTCACAGTGTTGACCTGTCCAACCTGTCTGGCAGTGACACTGGGGACCCTGTGAAAGACAAGATGTTCACTACTTCACTTAATCCATTATCTGTGAAAAATCATAATAAATGTTTCTACCTAAATAACTGCTGGCAAAAAAGATACATTTTTGTTAAATAATTAACCTTCTCCTCTTCTGTCTCTTTTACTCTGTGGCCTTTAAACTTTTCCTACTTTTGCAACAACATTTCAAGAGAAGAATAATATAATCATTTATTTATGTAGCACTGTGTTGAACAAAAACCTTGGGTTATTGCTTGTTATTGTTCAGGCCAGAGAAATATGCTGCTCTCACATCTTTTATGAGTTGATTGAGCACAATTAGTAGCTCCTTCATGTGAAAGTATTTTTCCATCCAGGCTCTCTTTTATGGTTTCAAATAAAATCATTTATCCGAGGGGACGGATTGACAACTGGTCTTTTTTGGAGCAATAGCATCAAGATCTAAGGAGCACCATTTGTTAAACTGGTTAACGGAGTCATTAATATTGGAAAACGTAAGCGTAGTCTTGGAGAGCTGAAAACCTGCAGCATGGTGCGCCTTAAAGATGCAAGAACGGACAGTTTTTCTCTGAGAAGTCAGTATGGACTGTACAACGTATCAAAAAGTAAACATTTAAGATCAGAAATGAAGTAGGCTGTTATATGTTGGCTCCTACCTGAGCAGCGTTGGGCTGGCAGATGCCGTGCAGACAGTAGAGTTTGCGGCAGGCCTGACAGCCAGGCACCACCCCCGGCTTCATGTGGCTGCGGGTAAAGTCCTGCAGCTCGTGGTTGATGTAGAGGTTCCTGATGCAGCCATGGAAACTAGACGTGTTGAGGGTCTGAGATGAAAGACCCAGAGAGGCGGGCATCACCTCCTCAGGCATACCTGAAGAGAGAGACCGTTAGACAGAAATCAATCTTGGGAAATATATTTTTTTCTATAAATGTCTGGTCCATGAATAGAAAGAATTTTGTCTGAGTTAATGTTGCCTCTCTGCTCTTACCTCCAACGTAGAGAGGCGTCCCCTGTCACCAGCTGGCTCCGGCCCTGACTGTCCAGAGTCGTCGGCTCTCCTCCGTCCACAGACAGGTTCACCATATGATTAAACGTCACAAGCTCTACCGTGTGAAACTGCCCGTCGTTCACCGTCTCAGGGCTGTATGTAGATTGCAACAAACATATTTCATATTAAATTTACAATGTAGGAACAGGGAAGCACAGGGAAACAACAAAAAGACGGCAGACAAGGATTGTGGATCCTTTGTCAGTGGTTTCTGGGATCACATTTTTTGGTGGAATGTAGAACCTTTTGGTTTTGGATGCAATCATAAATCAAATAAATATTATTCCCTGTGTCAATACACACAGGAAAAAAAGGCAGGTAAAGGCTCAGAACAGGTCACCATTTGATCACAAGGCTCACATACAGTAAAGACACAAACAACACCTACTCATATTTTTACTTTACTTGCCAGCCATCATTCTACCCTCTTTTGACTGCATGTAGACCTGAAACATAGTGATGCCTCAAAATAAATTAGCACTGCGCAAAATACCTAGCCCAGGGATGCCACTTGGTACTGAAACATACATGACACATTGCACACAGAAATAAAAGAAAAATATAAGGAATCTTGCATTAGATATTAATTGCCATTAAAGCTACATTAAACAAGATTTGACCACAAACCAGTTGACAGCTTTTATTTAGTTGGCACAGACGCTGTGGTCGTAGCAGTTGTAAGTAGCGGTTTGTGTTTTCAGGACAATTTAAGAAATTAGAGAGTTAAAGAGTTGTGGTTTTCGTAAGTAAATTTAACCTGTGAGCCTCATCCGTGCATGTCAACACTTTAGTGGCTATTTTTCTGTGGCTATATTTCATGATTGTAGCTAGCCATGCAGGAAGATGGTGTTGAAATGTTTACTCTCATCTATAAAGATTTTCTCCAAAAAGTGTTCTATATGAAGATGTGGGAAGATTCAGACACTCAGGTTATATAAGTCTATTCTGGCCTGTGTCTTGTTTTAAATTGGCCATCCCTAAGACAGTCATGACTTTTCTTAGTGTTCATTATAACTATTTTCACAAATAAATCCCTCTTTTTCCTCTGTTTTCTCACTATGTGTATCTTTCTCTGATCTCTTCATCTTTTGTCTTTTCAGGTGATTTGCCATGCTCTCCATCTTCTTTTCTCTGCAGCTTCTTTTTACACAAATAGCCCCAGAGTGTGTGTGTGTGTGTGTGTGTGTGTGTGTGTGTCTGGCAGAGCGTCCTCCTCAACATGAACCATCCCAACATTTAAGCACTCGACACCTGATCAAGTGCACACTCCGCCTCAAGTGTCGTCTGGCTACATCTTTGATTAAACCAGAATACCCATACTGCAGATTTCGTCTGTCCACATTCCCAAACACTGCAAGACTCGCACTGAGCAACAACACAGACTCTAGACTAACACACTCTGAGCGGCGTTGCTGGGCTACAGGGAGCTGAGAGGCTGCTGAGTTCAGTGGATGGCTCAGCTCAACGAACACTCAGCTTTTCACTAATCAACCTGTTGACTCCTGGCTGGAGTCACATGGTTAAGTGTGATGTTAAACATGTTGAGGTGGTTGGGTTCAGCACATTGTAGTCATGATACTCACACAGAAAAAACTCACTATAACATAGCTCCAACAATTTATTTAGTATTAATTTGAGGTTTGACTGTTTGTTGGACAAAACAAGTTCTGTGAAGGTGAAACTTTGGGCTTTGGGTTAGTGTGATGGCATTTTGTTGTTGGAAAAATCAAAACGTTTGAGCAAATAACTCAATCATTTTATTCAGTATATATATATGTATCATATGTATATATATATATATATATATATATATATGTAGGCATATTCGTGCTGGCAGGTTCCACATATCATTCATTTGAAGAAGAAGGAGGCTTGGCTTGTTTCATCTTTATAACAAAATTTTCCCTGCACTCCAACCATCACCTATTTTAACACATTTTCGTGGACAGGATGGAAGATGGATCCTTGTAAAGCAGACATTTTAGTGACAAGTAACTGTGTGCGTGTACCTGTAGATAGCAGTGGCAGGTTGGTTCCCAGGGTCATATGTGACCCTTACATGACCTTGATGGAGCTCCACAGCGATTGGCTCGTTGTCTCCGTTATAGAGCAAGATGCCGTTTTCCTCTGCTGTTGACACCTGAAAAACACACACACACACACACACACACACACACACACACACACACACACACACACACACACACACACACACACACACACACACACACACACACACACACACACACACAGTCTGCTACTGTTGATATTTGATTTCTATCAGGTCTGTCACCTACAGTATGAGGTCTCTGGATGTGAGCTCATATGTGTCATGTTCTCACCTGCAGTGTGATGTTGGCCTGAGGCCAGTTCTTGACATCTTGGAGCTGAACATAAGAATCTCGGTCGACAAAGTTGACACTGACCAGCTTCTCACAGCTCTGACCCTCAAAGCCTGGCAAACACTGACAGACCGCAGTCCCTGTCTTCTCGACACAGGGGGCGCTGTTCTGACACTGAGCCACATGGCAGAGTGACTGGAGAGGAAGGGCCACCTCACAAAATGTACCACTGTGGGGAAAAGAAGACGTCCATAACGATATCGGAAAGCCTTTAACATTTGCTGCTATACTCTAATTACTTTAAAATAATAGTAACACTGATCCTCATACCAATACTCAGGGTACTGGGCAATTCTAACTAACAATCCAATACCAGCTTTCTATATTTTTTAAGATTGTATTAAAATCTTTGATCTTTTATGTGGAAGGTAACGTGAGGCTGAAACTACAAATTTCTATTTAACTATATCTGGAAAATATATTTGTACTATATATGACTTATTTAACAAAAGCATAATTAAACTAGGGTGCTTTTGCATAGTTATTTGATGGTTTTGTGTAACTTTAGATGGTTTGCTCAGAAAATTGCACAAAAACCCATTGATGTGATTATAAATCAAGTTTCCTGATTATAAATCAAGCACCATAAGATGATAAAGGAAACCGTATTTCCAGTGTTCCCTAAGTTCTGACTTCTTAATTTCCCTAGGTACAGTATGACCCTGTGCTCACTGTGTTCCCAGTATTCACGGCTTTTCTAGTGGTCCCAGTACCTGTATCCCTGTGGACAGACGCAACTGTAACCGTCCAGATGGTCGACACACTGAGCTCCATTCTGACAGCGATGGTCCACACATTCATTATAATCTATACTGCAGTCAGGCCCCACCCAGCCTGGAATACACACACACCTGGAATACACACACACACACACACACACACACACACACACACACACATATAATACTGACATGACACACTGTGTAGGATTTTGGAGAGTTAACACAGCCATCGTGAAAATGTACCTTTGTATGTGTTTGTCTGTGTATTTCTGTATTTTTAATCTCATCCAGGATCTGAATCTTTGCTGAGCCTGGCAAGTGTGTGTGTGCTGTCACCTGGGGCCGATAGGAGTGCTGACGCAGGTGGATTGATGCTGACAGGGGTTTCTACCTGGAGAACACACACCCTCCTCTTCCTCACAAAACAGACCTGACAATGAGAAGAGAGAAAGTGGCATCATGTAAGCTTGCACATAATTTCACCTCAGATCATTTGTCCTCTCATCATGGTTTAGAAAGATCAGCTGTTACAAAAGGTTGTGTTCATTATTGATTCATAGTGAAAAATACTAAATGGAAGGAGGACGTAAAGTGAGGCAATCCCAAGCTGATCCTGGCTACAGCTGCGTCTGTCACGGTCTGTCCACAGGGGTGTCCCTACCTGTGTAGTTTGGAGGACACAAGCAGGTGTAGTTGCCCACTCCGTCCACACAGGTGGCATCGTTCTCACATCCGTGGTCCTGACAGTCATCCACGTTCACCTCGCAGAACATACCATGGAAACCAAATGCACATGCACAGCTAAACAAATAAAAACAAAGAAACAAAGAAACTCTAATATCGACGGCTACAAGGTACATGAAATACTACAGTAACAACTATACTAAAAAGAAAAAAGATATTCACAACTACAAGGACAAACGTAAAGGGATATTCATGTAAAATGCCATTAATTGCACTACAATATGCAAATTAATTAGCTGGAGTATTAACCAACTTGGTTAATTGGCACTTAGTGTTGTCAAAAGCAGCACAAACCTAGGTGTTATGTTTCTTTTAGCTCAGGAAAATCACAAAACGATGTCTCTGTAAACTGTAAAACTCTTTTTTTGAGACAGTTTAAACTCACCTAGCCTATTTTTTATGAATGTAGCTGAAAATCCCTGACAGTGGTAAAGAATTAAGCAGCAATACTATTTTATAGTTAAATTTGTATATAAAAATACAATTTTATATGTATATGTTAGCATGCTTATATACATTTTACATTTACGTATGCTACTTTTAGCATATCAGCATCCATACACTTAACTGTGGTATTCCTAGTATGTTAACTTGCATGTTAGCATAATTTGTTAATTTGTTACGTATGTCAGCAAGCTTATGGCAGGACTTTAACATGCATTATAATGTGAAGATGCTAACAATTAGCTGTCCACAATCTGAGATTTTATCATTTAAATGTCTTAAAGGAGAAACAATAACATGGCTGTCCTAAATTTTTTTCCTTTTGTTATTAGAGGATTCAGATTTTGTACAGGCAGGTTTAACACTGGGGTGTCAAATAATACAGTAAGGCACGTCTACTGGTTGTTTCTGTTATTTTTTCAATCCACATCTACATGGAACCTTCTGTGAGAGTTAAGACGTGTTACCTGAACCCCCGGGTCTGCTCGTCACTGAGGCAGATTCCTCCGTTGGTGCAAGGATTACTGACACAAGCATCAACTGGCGTCTCACAGTGTTTACCCTGAAATATCACACACGCACACACACATACACAGTCATTAAAAATAAAGCACATTTTTGACAAGCAATGACAAAAACTGGATCAGTGGTCTGTACATGGATTGCTGTGTGTCTACAGGAAAAAAAATTCTGGATGTCACAAGCTCAGACAAAGTAAATACAACTCGCGTACCTCTCTGCAGCTCACGACATACACAACACACACACAGATGCATACCGTGAAGCCAGACTTGCAGGTACAGGTGTACAGTTCTGTGTGGTGGACTTGACAGACACCCTGGTTCTGGCAGGGAGAGGCCACACATGGGCTGCACTTGGCCTGAACAGACGCCTCTACTGGACCTGACAACACACATAAAGAGGCACGTTAGAAGCTTAATCTTCATAAAAAGTCATTACCAAGATGTTCATATGATCATTGTCAACAAGCGAGATCGCTGCCAGGGAGACTACAAGAGACCAAACAGTAGGTGGCAAGAACTTCCCTGAGTTTCTGGAGTCAGGTGATTGGGTTTGGTATATGGAAGGAAACAGATGGAGAGCCAAAGAAAATTGTGTATCAGATCACAATTGGTAGCTATTAGTCTATATTTATGGTTTGACATGACTTCCTTTTGGGCTTTAAGATCACATTTGGTGATTGGCAGCCAGAATGTGGCAGTGCACCATCATTTACTTCACAGCCAGGACACAGAAGGATCCTGAGAAAAAGTCAGGCACCAAAGAGACTGTTGGTAAGCAAAAAAAAAAAAAAACAATGAAAGAAAGAAAGAAAAAACATGGACAAATCTCCCAGTAAAATGCAAAGACACTATTTGGCATAACCACCAGAATGTAGACTATAAACAGTAAACATGAGTTGAATGCAGAAACTGAATTAATGAAGCATACGCCCAATGTACATTAAACATACCACACAGAAATAAAAACTCAAAAACATCAAGACAATCAAATAGAAGCATGTTCCCTATCACATGGTCACATGTTTAACAAACTGTACAAGAAACACGTGCTGATTTGAGTACTACAGATCTCAGCTGTATCTACTGTACGTCATGTCAAACGTGTTAAGTGAATGCTGACATCATCATAGTGAATGGTGACATCGTCATAATGTAATGTAACTGATCTGTTCTATACTGGGGTTTGTCTGTCTGTCATCACTGTGTTAGATTCCTATGTGGACCCCAACAAGAATGGATCCACACAAACAAACATAATTTCATTAAACTGTTCACTGAAGAGAAGTTAAAGTCACCCAAAAGTTGAACTATGACTTACTTGTGCAACAGCATGAAATTAATCACAACTGAGGGCTGTCTGTGGTGCTCGTTTTAGTGTGACTGAACAAGGAAGAGGTGACATCGCCTGCTGTGAGTCAAAGCCATGTTTAGTGAAATACAGTCTCAAACACAGATTGTTTTTAATCCTCTTAAGACAAATACAGAAACCATGATGGAGCTATGTGACATTAAGAGGAAACACCAACCAGTTTGCAAAAAGCTTCATGCGAGATATAGGGAAACTTTAATTACAGCAAGCCATTCACAATGAATTTTACAGTGCTACAGTATTTAGATGTTTTTAAAATGCAACAATTAGCGCCTGTGATAGTGCACACAGCGTCTGATAAAACTGTCACTAATGGAAAGTTCACACTAGCTTCACACCATGAAGAGAGTGGGATCAAACCTCTGAGCTTGGCAATGCCAGGCCCCGTTTGCTTTTCACCGCCGTTATCATCCTGTGTTTTCAGCTGATTACAGAACCTATTAAAATTATTTCACAACTTTGATTCATTGTAGATTAATTAAGCTTTTTCATCAACACATAAAGACAGTTGAAAGCAAATCCCTAAGCGCAAACATAAAACACTGAATAAAAGATCACTCTCCGTACTATCACACAACTAAACCATCACTTGTGCAGCCAACTGTTTTAAAAGTCGCACAGTAAATTAAATGTTAGAACATTAGAGCCTGAATGATACAGCGGCATGAGCTGTATTATTGGACAATTTTTGTTTATTATAAGAGGCTATAATAATAAACTTAAATATAACACTGCAAACAGCAAGGCATATACAAATAAATACAAAGTATGAGCTTATAAAAGCAATGAGATCATCAAAAACAGGAGATTAAAAATTAAGTGAAAAGCAGAGGAGAATATAAAACTGCAAATATGAAAAGGGAAAACCACAAGAAACATATCAAGTATGCATAAAAGCTTTTTATAGAAGAATATTTTAAGAATGGATTTCTGCTTAATTAGCGTAACCAGGAAATCTGAAATCTAAAAGGGAGCTAATGTAAAATGGCTAGTGCAGCTAGTGATGTGCTAATATTTCTAGGTGCCAGTTGTAACAGCACTGTTCTGCACCAGTTAGAGCAGGTAGGACATGATACCTGAGTAAAGTGCATTGCAGTAGTCCAAGCAAGAAAAAAGAAATGCAAACAAACAGGAGACAAGAGCGAGCAAAATTTTAGATATTAGTTCTGTAGTTGTTCATCAAAAGTGAGCTTGATAGTAAACATTATACCAAGAGTACAAGCAGCTTTTCTTGCAGTTCAGAATACCTGGCGGGCTTAGATAGACAGATTTATTGGATTTAAGTGGAACATATAGCTGTATATCTGTATATATAGAAATAGTGGGGAAAAAACAGCAATATGTTTATTTTTAAACTGTAAAATGTCCTGTCACAATTATTTAATAACCACATTTAGGGACTACTTTAGGATATGCATTTATCTTAAAAAAGAATATCACCCAGTATAGTTTTAATTTTTTTAATTGATGTCATTATCAGCCTAAAAAATCAATATCAGTCTGGCTTTATTGGAGATAACCCTGGTCAAATCAAGGTCCCATCCATTGTTTTGTTTAATTAGACAGGGTTCGCTCAATAAATAAGTTTAGCAAATGTCAATGACCAAATCTAACCATTTTAGCCACAATTCCCTATAAACTAAAATATCAGGTCAGCTTCACCCTCTCTGACCTTGCACTCATAGTCTTGCATTGCGCGTATGTATGCACTCTTAAAATGGAGTCTAAAACATAAAACTAGAAATACACTCACACAGCAACAGTGTTGTCAAAAGAGGTGTGGCTTTTGCCAGATGTGATACGTCATTCATTAAGGCAATTTTCTATAAAGTTGTACTTCAGTTAAAAGGTGTATAGGAGTGAAAGCAACTGACTCCTGATGAAGGTAACACAGATTAGAAGGATCCTTTTATTAAATATTATCTATTGCAAAGCGATGTTGTTGTTTTCTCTCTTAGATCATTTTACAAATTGAGCATAAATATGTTTTTTGTGATTGCACTCCAAAACAGAAAACAGAAAATTTGAAATAATCTCACGTAGCAACAATATTGTCAGAAGATGTGTGCCTTTGGCAAAATATCATAATTCATTTATTAAGGCAATTTCCTTGTCCAATTGCCCAGCGGTGGCTTTAAGTTTTTTCCACGAGAGACATGAGACAGAGGTAAAATGCAAAGCACAACCATGGCAGATATTGTCTTCTATACAGACACGATGAGACACCAACCCCAACCTGCTTTATATACACTCCCTCCTGCAGGGACCTCAATCATTTAGAATAATAAATATTTACCTAAGACCCAACACCATAGGGAAAAAAAGAACAAAAGGATGAATATTTGCATAAATACACATTTCTATCAATCACATAAACTCAAAATAATCACATAAATCAGCATTGTTGATGTCTTTACTCCCCCCACCCTCAGCTTCATGGTTTGCTCCTGCAGCTCTTAAGCAGGTGCTTGGGCCTAGCACACTCCTTTGCCTCCGCCCCCTGCTGAGGAGGCAACCAGGAAGAGGTAAGTACTACCATTGTTTGCTTTATCTCTGTGAGCTAAATTGATAACTGGAATAACTGGAATAGAGTAGAATCACCCACTATGTTGTGAACGTTGACTATTACTTTTTACACAGGCAGGATGGGCAGAACCCCCTGTGCTTCCTCAACCTCCTCTGGACCTACTCACAGCAAATAAAGTTATCAAATATTTCACAACTTATATAAACGATCAAAATAAGAATGTGTATGGCTTCCTGATTTATCAATAATCCCCACCTAGATACTCTGTTGACTATTTCAGGTAAAGAAACCTCTGGTCTGCATTACATTTTTGTAGATTTTTTACTTCAGATAAAGGTGTGTGGGAGTGAAAGCAGCCACCTCCTGATGGAGGTCAAACAGAGGAAAACACTTCCTTTTATTAAATATGATCTACTGCAAAGTGACAGTATTTTGCTGTTTCTTCTTTTAGATCATTTTACAAATTAAATACCAGAATCACACAGGATAAAATAGCCAATTTACTTTCTATTCTCCACAAATCACTGAAAGTGCATAGATGACTTAAAATGGCACATCAGGTCACTTTGATTTGGAAAGCACATGTCAAGTAAAATATTTTACTTAACCACATAAAGTGAATGTGTACAAAAGTGATCAACAGACAAGGACATGACAAGGCACGAAATTTTAATGTACAATTTGTAGGTGTGTGTGCTTTCATGTTAAGGTGGCTTCCTGCCAGCTTACCCAGACACTGGAACTTGTCAGCGGGAGTGGTGAGCAGCAGCTTGCCCTCCATACCACGGGGACCGGCACAGCGGGCGATACCTGGCTCCTTATAGCCGCTCTTCACCCAGTCTGAGAGCCAGAGCAGGCGACAGTCACAGTACAGAGGGTTGGCTCCAATCGCTCTAATAAAAAGAAACAGACAAAGAGTCAGCTGACTGACAGGGGGGAGGGTTCTGGTTTAGAAAGACAGAAAAATAGAAGGAAAATGGTGTGAAGGATGGGAGGTAAAAAGTGAATTGATTGCGGAGGTCAGCAAGAAGCAAACAGAGGGAGAGGAAAAGCAAGAAAACTAACGTTAAGGGAGAAAATGAATAAAAGACGAACAAGGGGGAAGGAAAGCAGGAAATAATGGTAAGAAATAAGTAAGGAGTGGGATGAGGATAAAGAGGAACAACACATTAAAATGGGGAAGAAGTGAAAGAGGAAAAATTTAAACAAGAAAGGAGTAGACAGGTTATGAGAGGAAGGATTAGGAATGGTAAAGATGGGGGAAAGGAATGGAGGAAATTAGAAACGTAAAGAGGATGGGGGGGGGAAGGGGTAAGGAAGTTGGATGAAAAGAAAGAAAGAAGCAGAGACAGACAGAAATTAATTAATTGACCAGCATCAACATTTTTGCACAAATTTTTAAATCCACACGGTGGCACTCTCAGTCCTCAAAGCTCTGCTCAGACCCATGGCGCTAACAACGTTCATTTAGACCAGATCTATGGAGTCAGTTGACAAGATTATCAGAGTCAAATGTGGGATCAAATAACCCTCATCGTGTAAGGTTGCGCGTGCACACGCACACACAAACAGAAACCCCAAGGTCAGGGTATCTCAGTCATATGAGAGAATTCTCATATGATCTCATATGATAATTCTCTTCATCACAAAGAAGTGATGACGAGGAAAACACTTCAGGTCTTTTACTGACCCACACACACACAATTTCACTTGACTACACCATCTTCAGCCTATCACTGACCAGCATGTGTGGTTCTTGTACACAACCACAGGTTATCTGAAGAGGCTTCTGGGAAGTCAACAAAGGCACAGTTAGAAGGACAGTTACAGCTGATTGTAAAGATTCTATTGGTTCTGATAACATCCTATGAGCCAGTCACAGAGGTTGTTTTACTAAACACATTTGGGGGCGAACACTGAGGCAGATGTAAAAATTACTGCAATTTCCGCATCACCGGCAGGTTAGTAAGGTGTAATTTATTACAATTTTACCATGTTTCCTTTCACATTATTCTGATGAAGGGTGAAATAACATTTACAAACAATTACATCAACATTTTTTTAAATTGTTTTTTTTTGGTGGACAAATCTCCCAAAGCCATGAAATGTTGAATTTCTATGCTATCAGACCCCACCTCGACAAATAAAGAAAGCATCGGAGAGAAAACTCAAAAGAAACAAAATAGTCAATCTTAGCACTGGATCTAGTTACATGAGATCATTTTACAGCCTGATTTATTACCCTGAGTGAAAGTCAGCAGGATCTTATTTCAGAGTCAATGTCCTGCTTCAGAAGGCAAATATAAAAATACTCCCTCCCTCCTCTCTTCACCTCCCGTTGACACTTTCCCCTCCTCCTGACCTCCATCACCTCTTCTCTTCCTTTCCTTATTCCTCTTCATCTTCAACCTCGTCCCCACCATCGTCCTCAGACTGACTCACATGGGTCATGCTTGACTGAAGATGATTATACCGTAGACATACACACACGCGCGCCTCAGATCAATAGACCCATGGGAAACGATTGATCTTGCCAGCTAATTCAATCCACCAGGCAGCCACTTGAAACCACTCACTCTCTGAAAACTGTAAGGCAAGTAATTGAACATGCATCACACACACACACACAGACACACACACCTCATTCTATCTTCAGTGTTGACACAACATGCAGTTGGTGATTATGTGTGTGTGTTTGTGTACCACATGCATATCTGAGTGCTTACAGGTGAGACAGGGAGGCCACGTCACTAAAGATGCCCTGCTGCAGCTCGGAGATGTCGTTGCCATGGAGAGAGCTGAAAGATGGACACAGCCAAGGGTTAAAAATGGTCAAAAGCTGTGAAGCTGAAAACTCAGAGACCACAATGAGTCTGATTGGCAGCGAGCCTCATCCAGCTCAACAACAGAGAAATATTTAAAGTCCAAAAACAGATGACAGCTTGTTGTAATGGAGGACAACGATGACAAGTTTGATAAGTATGATGTGTTTTTTTTTGTGTGTGTGTGTGTGTGAAAGCTCACAGCAGTCTCAGAGAGCGCAGGCCACTCAGTGCCAGAGGAGGGATACAGCGTAGAGAGTTGTAACTGAGGATCCTGCAGGAGGAGAAAGAAAACTATGACAACTTCAACTCTAAGATGCAGTAAGTATTACCACATGGCCTACTCCATACATTCATCACTGCTTACGCTCAGCTAGCAGTAGGGTGTAAGGATGTCAGTAGCTACTATAACAGTTATTAGGCAGATTTCAATGAAAGTGTTACATTTGGACCCCAAAATTTTTTCCCGACAACACGAGAAGGGTCCATCTGCAGACCTCATCCCCGGGGATCCCAGGTATGCAAGCCAACTGGCAGAGCATTGTGTCCCCAGGAGAGAGATCCATCTCTTCCTTTGATGTCACATAAAAGAGGGCCATAGCTCAGGTGGAGAAAACATGGGGTGATATTTATACTAGAATTTCTGAGATTAAAGTCACAAATTTACAAGAAAAAAACACTCAGAAAACAGTAATTTTGAGATGTGCTTGTGTTATTAAAGGCTCTGTACTCTGTTAAAAGCAGGGTATGTAAGATGTTATTAACAACAGCAGTTATATATACTATATACTTCCACCAGCCAGTATTATGAGACACTTCCTTCTGTTCAAACAGCAAAAGTGTAAAATATTGGAGAACTGCAGACTGTTATAAATGACTAAGATGTGACACACCATGGGTTTTGTTTCATTGCCTCGTATCCGCCTGACTGTCTGAAAGTTCTACCTCTTCTCTTAAGCTGCACAGACTTTTGTCTTTTGTTATATTATTAATGACATTTGTTTCAATTAAAGGACACTGATCATATCTTATCTCAAGCTGTAAATATAGCTTTTCTGTCAGAGAGGTGAACATTTTGGGGTGAAATTCTCCTTTAACATGTAAAAGGGATGTTTGTAGGTGTGTGTGTGTTCGTGTGTCTGTGTGAGGACTCACAGAGTGGTGAGCTGGCTCATGTTGGAGAAGGAGTCATCAGACAGGGAGCTGATTTTATTGTTGCTCAAATCTCTGCAGGGACAAAGGTCAATTCCAATCAATACACACATATACACACACAGCAGTCCCCTTAGATACACAAATGCATACAGTACACATACACAAACACAAAGTAATAACACATGCTGCAAACTCTCTCCCCTTTCTCTCCATAACATACACACACATTCTCACACAGAGACACACATTTCCCCAATGATACATCTTAAAACGCTGCTAGTCATTGAACTGAACTGATTCGCCTGAAGAAGTTTGTGTTTGTGAAACTATAATACACCACATTAAAAACATAATGCTTTTAGAATGAGCCATACGTCTCCCCAAAGAATTAAGTACATAGTCCACAGCTCCCCCTGCTGGATTTGATCTGTATCTCATCTGTAAATACAGTCAGCATGGGGTTTGTCTGCATCCAGTATAAATTTAGGATTAATGGCTTATCAAAGAAGTGAGACTAGTTAATGTAAAGACACCTGAACTTAACCATAACTATGAGATTAAAGTGGTGATTCTCAGTGTTAAATTGAGTGTTCACATCCATATCAGGTGGTCTGTGTAGGAACTGCTTTTATGTTAAGTCCCACAGTTGTATTTGTCATGTCATTTTTAAAAAGTAAAATAAAGACATTATATTTAATATTTAGTTGCATAGACTGAAGTCTCTGACTTTCAGCAGACTCATGGTATCTCATGGTGAATCTCTGTCAGGCCTATTCTGCAGCCAGCTTGACTTCTTTCTGTTTTTTTTTTTTGCTTTCAGTCTGGTCTAAAGCTGTGAAAAATATGATCAGCTGGGTCGAGGTCATATGACTGTCAAGATCTTTCCACTTGTTAGCCCTGAAACTTTCCTTCGATACCTGTATATATGTTTAGGCCCCGATGCCCTGCTGCATTGTCCCAAAACTAGTAGACTAAAAAAATGATCAATGAGTCCTACACTGTTCACTGTTAAAGCTTAAAGTCAGTACTTAGACCTCATAGTCTTTGCTTCACGTCAAATCCAATATGCAAGACAAGAGGCAAAACAATAAAACTGTTTCTGCACTGTATATTAATAAAATAACTCCTATACTAAATGACTTCATATAGAAAGTGTAATCAGAATAAGAGTGTCAGTGACTGCCGATGTGGCCGAGGGCTAGTGTTAGAGTGTGATGAGGTACATTAATGTGAATAAAGTGTTTAGTTGAGTGCCTCTTACACAAGCTGCAGATATTTGAAAGTGGCTAACTCCTTAGGAACACTGGTGAACTGGTTGCCATCCAGATACCTGAGAGGACAAGAAAGAGACATTTATCTCCTCTGAGATAATACATCACTGATTCACACATAATCAAGTCAAGAGGTTCCTGATTTTCTTCTTGAAATGATTAAATTAAATGCGACTCCTTATGACAAGAAAACATTAATTTGTGGTTCCTGCAGAAAAACAAATACAATTAAAATTTATCCCTCAGTTTTACAATGTGTACCAACTTCTTCAGAAACCCTTAATTACAGGCTGTAAATTAGGGAAGATAAACATCGCTGATAAGATAATTACTTGTACAGTAATTAATTTAGCTGTATTGGTTGTATACATACAGTATGTATGGCTAATTCTGTGATGTTGTTTCAGCATCAAGACATTTCAGGGCTTACACTGCAACAGCCTATTATCTTTTAACATTTGTGACCTTTTTATATTTTTTATTCTTTCTCGATGATGATATAAAACAAATTTGCTGTGGTTGTCCTTAAGGTTGTTTTTTGGACTCACTTCTGGGACTAATGTACCTGACATTGTCATGCTTGTCATTAATAGGATTGAAGATGATGTGAAACGCAATTTAAGTCGAAAGGTTGCTGTGATTGTGTTTCCAGACTCACAGTTCAGTCACGTTGAGGGGGAGTCCTCTGGGGAGAGCCTGCAGGTGTTTGTTGCTGCAGCGGACCACTGTGTCCATACAGGTACACTGGCTGGGACACTGCGGCCCCACAGCACAGCTGCTGTCCTCCAGAACAGAGCCTGTACAGACAGACAGGAGAGCAGGGGCTCAGTTTTCTTTAATTACAATGAAAAACGTTGACATCAAGAGGAGATATTGCACATGATGCGGTTCTCAAACTCCCCCTCTAACATTTTGCATTTTCTTTTTCACCTTAGTCTACATGCAATACATTTGTATATTTATCTGAGTATCATACCATCCTCACAGCGGAAGTCAGGTACAGCTACGTCCTGCAGTGGGATCTCTCGGAGGAAGGCAGGGGCCTGGCAGCGAGGATTCCCCGTCACGATTCGTCGACTCCGAAGCCACGCCCCGAACCAGGACAGACGGCAGTCACAGTTAAAAGGATTGGCCAGAAGATTCCTGATGGACAGAGAAAATGCAGAGTAGATGACAAAGAGGACAACGAAGATACAACAGAGACCATGCGAGTGTATGTGCGTGTCACTGACAGCGTGGACAGGTTTGGCAGCGTGTCAAAAGCTCCAGGCAGGATGGTGCTCAGCTGGTTGTCGTAGAGGGAGAGCAGCCTGACGTTGGCCAGACCTGTGAAGCTGCCATTATGGATACAGCTGATCTTGTTGTTCCTCAGCATCCTACACACACACACACACACACACACACACACATACAAATTTACAACACGCCACACACACATTTTTAAAAGACACTATTGCAGAAATGATTTTATTGCTTTAAGATCAGCGGGATCAATATAAACTTAGAACTGATGAATTTGGTCATTGTGAAATTTATTAGTAATGTGAATAAGTAAATTGCTGGTAGGTTGACTTTTACAGGTACTTCATTCTGGTTTATTTTCTTTTACCATTTAATATTTCTTATATTGCGTCTAGTCAGTTGTTTTGTTGTCCATGTCACGCCTTTGTATAAACTGTGAAATCAAATGGCTGAATGACAAACTTGATTTAAAAATGGTCTTTCACCCAGGAGTCCTACTTTCATTAATTAATTTTAAATGTTTTGTTATCTCTCGCTCTTGTTTCTGCCTCTGTGTTTATATCTTTCTTAAGTCTTGTGGGATCTGACTGAGCTACATACCTTACTCTCTGCAATGATGATTATTAGTATGAAGTGAACTCACAGCATGCGTAGTCCCTCCATGCCTCTAAACATGCTCCCTTTCACAGACTCCAGGTGATTGGCTGTCAGGTGAAGCTCCACCACAGAGGATGCACCTTCAAACGCTCCATCCTCAATCTCAGAGATTTTGTTGTTGCTCAAGTTACTGAAAAGAAGGAAGACATAACCTGAAATAAGAAATGCTTTCTGCAAGCTACGGTTTTCAAACACTGCTTTGTTTATCCGATCCATTCTGAGAGATTCAGGGCAATGCACTCAATCCAGCAGCTGAAGCAAACTGTCTGCTTGTGTGGTGGAAGTCAACCTGAATTGTCAGCTCATCGTTTTGGGAGATATGCTTTCAGTGGTGTAAGTTATAAAATTAGTACGTGTGTTTGTTTTGTGACCCTATCCATGTATTTTTCCCAAGTAAGAATACTGCACTCATGCAATGTTTTGTGAAAAGTCACAAATTACAGAGTAGTTTGGTCTGAACCTCTTTTCTCTCTTTAGGTCACAGCAAAGGCTCGACTATGAGCTCTCTCTGACCTTTCTTTTGATGTTTCTACGGGTAGTCGTCATTGTTGAAGTTTTCTGAGTGACCTACATTTTCTTGAGCTGCGACAGGCCTTTGAACGCTCCGGTGGCCTCCAGCACGGAAAGGTCGTTGTTGTTGAGACGCCTGGGACGGTCACAGAGAGCAGACATGAGGAGGATGAAGCAAAAACATCATTAGCAGAAGAGTCGGTTTGGAATGTGTGTGTTTGTCCAGTGAGCGTGCATCCATGCAGTATGAGTCCATAGACACATGTCAACATGGATATCCATAAAGTGCCTGTCTACTATGTGTTGTGTGTGTGTACATGCACTGAAGTGTGTCATGAATCATGAGTGTGTCTTGCTGAGGATGGCATTAACACTGGCGACCACCCCATGAGACCCCCTATGCTAGAATGCATGCATTTTGAACAAAAGCATCCCCCAAATAGAAAATGACCCTCTGTAACTGTGTATTCTGGAGCCAGTCTGATATAACAGCAAGGCCACAATCGTCAGCTGATATTGGCATTAGCCACTCACAGATATATTGATACGTGTGCTTAAACACTTAATCAATTCCTAGAAAGACAGTTTTATCACGTTATCACACAAATATTAAAAGAGTTTAATTATTTTGTTAAAAAGTGAGGATTTGGTGCATTATTTTGTTTTCCTTGGGAACATGATGGTTATTTTTCAGTATTGTATGACCTTATAGAAAATAATAATAATCAACTGATTGATTTATAATGAAAATAATCATTAGAGACAGCCCTAATTAGTGTCAATGCTTTGAAAGAAATTGCAGTGCAGTAAATTGCATTAATATAGGATTTACATGCATTGCATGCATTGTGTTAATATTTATTTTATACTTTAATTTCCAGTAAAGGTAAATGTTACCCTATTCTGAGATAAGAGTGTACTGTTCAACTGTAAAAAAAATCCTACCTCAGACAGCACAACTCTTAATAACCAAATTTGTAAAAAAAAAAAAAAAAAAGTTCAGAATTTATGGTATAAACTGTTTATATTTCAGTCACACAAATGCTGGCAGACTAACAGACCTTTAAGCACTGATACTGTTATCAGCATCAAACATCGTTTGGACTCTAAGTAGTACGTGTTCTGTGCAGGTGTATGCATTTATGTCTCACAGCTCTTCAGTGGAGGAGGGCAGGTGTTCAGGGAACTTGGTGAGGCGAAGGTTGGAGCAGTCGACCACGTTGGCCTCACAGCGACACTTAGCAGGACACACTGGCTTACTGTTACACTCATAGCTCAGACGCCTGTCTTGAGTACCTAGACACGCCAAACACACACAGGGAGGACAGACGAAAGGTCCATTTAATGTCCCTGACAATCCATCAGATAACAAACGGCCTGAGTTCTAAACACGAACAGTGAGAGAAAACAGTCAGACTGCAGATTTAAAAGCAGTCATGTCTTGTTCTGGTACTGCCCCAGTGTGTGTTATTGTTATTAAATGCTGGCAAGCTGTTGGGGTTAAATTAAGTGATTAGGCATACACATTGTAAGCTTGACAGACAGTAAATACTAGAACACACGCACACAACATAGTCACCTGGGATGTGGTACTGCTCCTTGGCTGTCATGAAAAAGAAAAAGAAACAAAACCATGTCAGTCAAAATGTTTGAAAGGTTCAAAGGGACAAACACACACACACCTAAACACACACACACCTGAAGGAGGTCTTGTATAAACCTGACAGCAGCTCGCTTTACCATTTTTAAATGTGAAGGAAGGCGTGCAACAATATTTCTCAGCCTGCGGGCAGCTTTCCAGGCCTGGCAGGGGACTAAAGCAGCAGTGAGCAGTTTATGCGGTGTTTAGAGAGCCTGCCATGGTTTCACTGGCCAGGGGCTGGCTTCACACACTGGCATGGTGTGGATGAAGGAAACGGCTGGGAGCTTTTAGTCATAGGCATCCGGTTACAGTCGGTGAGATTAACTTACTTCATTCTCATCTTCTTGATATGCACACGAGCCGCACTTTCTAACAAATATTGTAAACCTTATACACACTTCACATGCACAATGCTACTTAACTAGCTGTTTCATTATTTGTTTTTTAATTTTTAAAGAGTTCAATATTAATGAAAATAAATAGTGTTGTCAGGTCTAAATCAACAAAATGGAGCTCCATGCTTTATTCTAAAAGTTACTAATTCTTTGCTGGCATTGAGCTGTTGGAACCTGAACATTTCCTGAACTTTGTTTTACAAGAATAAATGTCTTAAACCCCTCTAGTGCCCCCTAGAGGCATAAATGTTCCTTACATCATACAACACAAAAGCATTGTACAGAATGATCAACTTTGTGATAAATTTGTTATTCATAGAACAAGAAAGACATATTATTGTTACACACAACAAATTTGCAACTTCAAATTGTGGAGACCTGAGAGAAACACTCTTGACTTGGCATGGAGTCCATGTGTGGTTTACATCTGACACGTCCTCATTTTTAGCTTACTGAAACACTACGGCAGTCTTCAAATATGTTTGATTTTTTTCTTAGCCAGAAACAATGTGCTCTTGTAGTTGGAGCACCACGAATCTGTCTGAGACAGGGATGAACAATATCCAATCACAGATCTCTCAAACTGGAATAATCTTGTATTTGATAAACTTTGTCTGACTCTGGTTTGACTGGTTTATGATGCGTTACATCGTCAAGAGACGAGAGACGTCCTCATTGGTTCAGTTTTTTCTGAACAAAGCATTGCGCAACATGTCTGGATTAGGGTTGCAACTAACGTTTACTTTCATTGTCAATTAATCTGTAGGTTATTTTTGTAATTAACTGATTAGTTTTTTTGGTCTAGAAAATGTCAGAACATTGCAAAAAAATGTTAATCAGTGTTTCCCAAAGTCCAAGATGAAGTCCTAAAATGTTTTGTTATTTCCACAACCCAAAAATATTCTACTTCAGTCTACTGTGATTGAGCAGTAAAGAAACCAGAAAACCGAGTAACCGATTATGAAAACAGTTGCAGATCATTGCAGCTTCTGCAAAGTCTGGATTTTGCACTATGAACAGAGAAGTGATTGTGTCTGACAGCAGAATATCTAATATATGAATGTAACTAATATATATGCTAATAGGGAATGTATATGACAAAAGGCTTGCGGAGGATATTGACTTTGCATTTCTTCTGTGTATATTTCTCTTGAGGGAAGCTTTGCTGTAGTTCATAAACCCAGACTGCCACTACCCATCTCAATTCACACTACTGTCTTTCTTTTATTCTTTTTCATCACACACACATACACGTTCACACACACTGACCAGAGCAGCGGAACTTGTTGCTCTTGATCTGTGCGATGCGTTTGTTGGCGAGGCGACGAGGGCTGGCGCAGCGTGCTCCGCTGGTCTCTATGGGGTTTGAACGCAGAAAGTCGGCCAGCCACTTCACATTACAGTCACACACGAAGGGGTTCTGGGCCAGGTGGCTGATGGGAAATCACAAGGGGGAAGGACATCAGTCAGATCAGAATGAATGGAGTGGAACAGAACTGAACTTAGAAACTAGTATGTGTGTGTGTGTGTGTGTGTGTGTGTGTGTTTTCTTACAGTGTCTGGATGCTGTGCAGTGAGCTGAAGGTGCCTTTTGCCAGACTCTGGATTTTGTTGTCATACAGCGAGAGCAGAGCCAAGTTCTCCAGATCTTTGAACACTGAGGCTCTGATGCAGTGGATCTTATTGGCATTCAGCAACCTGATAAACACAAGAGAACATCAGTATAATGAATTTGATCTCTCGGGCCTGTTTTTTGTTACAAGATTTAAATATGGAGAAAAAACATCCTCTGAAAATTTAAACATGACCAGATTGTTTAGATGATGACATGATTTACTTCTAAACAAAACTCCCAAACCTTGTGAACAGCTACCAGCTACAACTGAAGCTTCAGCATTTGAAATGCATCATGTGGTGCATAAGAAGATATGGCACTGTCATCAAAAAAGTAACATCACAGCATGTTGAATGAGAAACAGCTTTATATCAACATTATTGGCAAAAAGACACATTTGTTTCCATCCAAAATTATGGGTACATTCAAGCAATTTGCCACCTGAAATTCGATTGTAAATAACTCAATGTTATGTCACTTCAGACAAATATATTCATGTTGTGGTTTGGACTTACAGCAGCTCCAGAGAGGCCAGGCCGTCAAACACTCCGCTGGGCAGCTCAGTGATCTTATTACCATACAGAACCCTGCACACAAAGATGATTTGGTTTTGGTTTTCTTAAAATAAACTGTATTTGTAGCAGCCTAAATGCAGATAACTAAAAACAATTTTAATTTATGTGTTAAACAGTCAGTTACATGATTCATTTATGTAGGGGGAATTGAAACTAAAATGTGTGTGGATAATTTAGAGTGCTTTTGTGTTGTATTGGTAATATTTGGGGAATAGACTGCTATTGCCTTTAAAACCGTATGCACCTTTAATTGAAGGGGAAGTTATCTGACAGGTGCTTTGTGGGGTGGCATGAGTGGACAGTCAGGCAAGCGTTTTCTTCTCTCTCTCTCTCCCCTTTTTTTGTCGTTAACTAAGTTTTTTTATTTTCTGTAATTACCTTGTGCTGATTTTTTTTTCACCTGCTAACAAAGTTAATGGATTCATTAAGAAGACGAGTGGTCCTGTGGATTTATTGGTGTGGATGTGGGACGAAGGGAGTGGATGGGAGCGACAAGCCAAGGCTTCATTCAGTGGAAACCTACAGTATTCATTCACATTTTCAATCTGTGTTACTAGTTACTATAAATTTTTATCATCATAAACAACAGTAAGACCACTATTCCATTGGTAAATCCTTTAGGTAGCTTCAGACTCCTCTACAACCCTGCACAGAATACATTACTGCCAGAGTACAGACACATACAGTATGTGTAACATATGCACACACATGCACATTTACACACAGAGCTGCAGGCTACACAGTGATTATTTGTAAGTCCTGATATTTCATAAGGAATCTTAGTTTACAGAGAGCAGGCGCGGTTATTTAATGAATTATTCAGATCAACAAAAGCACAAACGCACGCAAGCGAGGGAAACAAATGGAAGCATATAGAAGCACTGTACTGATATATGTAAATACATATTGGTACAGGCACTCTCATAACACTCCAACACATACACACTATATCCCTATCTTTGTGGGGTCCTGCCATTGACATAACGCGTTCCCTAGTCCCTTACCTTATCATTAAATATCACAGCTACATGCCTAACCCAACCCTTAATGTAAATCTAACCTGAACCTAAAACCAAGTCTTCACCCTCACAAAACCACAGACAAACACGCACACACACACACACACGCACACACACACATACATACATACATTGTATATACATAAAATGTATGTTACTCACAGGGAGTTGAGAGCTCGGAGGCCATGGAAAGCATCGGGAGCAATCTCAGATATCTGGTTGTTACTCAGGTCTCTGAGAATGAAACACACACACAAATACACAGACTTTAATCACAGCAAACAGAAACACTTTCTCTGAACTTTGAAAGAATTACTTAATGCTTCATCTTTGTTTGGATGTAAAGGTAAAGTTTGTCCCAGGGTTCTTCTGATAATCGCTTTTCTTTTTTGTTAGAAATTCTGCTGCCGGATTGTTAACATTGAGATTTAATCACAAACGTGATGGAGAGTTTGTTGTCAGTCTGGAATTGCCTGCCTGTGGACATCAGGGCAGCTAGAACAGATTTTAGGATTTTTAATCTATTAAAGAAACATTTAGCTTTTTTATTACTTTACTATTTATTACTTTTACTAAATTTTCTTATGACTGGTTGTTTTCATTTCTGTGTTTGTGATTATTTTATTATTTTACTATTTCATTATTCACTTGAATGTTTCATAGCTATGGTTAAATCTGCGTTTGTTGTTCGTAAAGACCCTTGTAACTGTACACAAGTTAAAATAGGTGTATTATTATTATTAGGATTGAAAAATGATGAGAAAGTGTTCAGTTTTTTCTTTATGCAACATTTCCATGTGGTTTTCTCTAAGGTCAAATATACATGAATGGTTTTATTGTTCATTTTTTTAATCTCCAAATCAATTCACTTCAAATAAAAAACATTTATAAAAGAGAAGAAACCTCACTTTATGAGATGACTGGACTATAAGTGAAAGGCAGTCTTTAAGAGAGTGAGAGCAGTTCTGCTAGCCAACTTTAGGTTTTTACATCTCTGATTTGATCCGGCCCCCCAAACCACAACATGTTAGATTATAAAATCCTTGTTCTGCTGCCACGTCAGTCGCTCAACTGTCATAATAAATTTAAAGGCAAACCACTTAAACCAGGCTGGTAATGTAATCAACCCCCCTCTTAGGGTTTGGGACAGTCTTGCAGTGATGATGTAAGAGGGCGAGAAGGATAAGATTTAGAGGAAAAGGAAAACCACAGAGATACAAAGATGGAGAGAGAGAATGCCTGAGGATGGAAATGGGCAAAGGAAAAGAGAAAGACAGAAGCGCTGAAAGTGGACAGAACAAATGCCTCAACAAATGAAAAGAAAAAAATATGGGTACAAAGCTACAATCATTATTATTGTGGTCAAATGTGCATTTTTTAAAAACATTTTCACCACATCACAATGAAAGGCACTTGATTCATCACACAAGACCCTTAAAAGGCCTCTAACGGGGACTAAATCTGCTTGCAGTCTGACATGAATCAAACGCTCCTCTATGCTAAAAATCCACTGGGGCTGTTTGTTATTTCGAGCAGGAAAACCACAGCTCGGTGGAGACAGAGGAAGAAGAGAGCAATCCAGTTGGCAGATCAGACTTTAAAACATGAACATTTTCCCAGAGGTATTGCCCCTTTGGAGGTAGACATACTCTAACCTCATTGGTTGAGATGAAACTTCTGGGGTGGAGCCATAAAAACACATTTGTGGCTAGATGGTGTTAGCTTAACTGACTTTCTTAACTACTTTCTACTATGAAGAATATGCGTATTTACTCACTTGATCTCATGATGATCACAATTATACAGTACATCATAGAAGCTAAAGGAAATATTTAAGTCATGATGTTTAACTTCATTGATAAAAAACAGGTCACACTTAATAAATATATCTTACTTTCAAAGATTAAATCTAAATTTAAGAGCATTCACAAGCATAAAGCTGTTTTCTTTTTAAGAAGTGGTCGTCAACATTTAAGGTGGACATTTTAAATTTTTTTCTCAATTATAGTGTGTAACTGAAGTACACTAACTCTGGTTACATTATAAACCTTTAATAAAACCTTAAACCTTCCATTAAAATGCAAATTCTAACTGCCTGGATTTGCTTTATCACAAAACTATCAGTGCAAACCAATTTTAAGGTGTTGGAACAAGATTAAGTCTGACAACGATCCACACATTTTCAGCCTATTTCTGGTGGCAGCAGGATATGCAAGGTAGCCCACACATACTTCTCCCCAGCTCCTTCTCCCGAGGCCTTTCCAGGCCAGATGGTATGTATACCTTCCTGTTTATTCTGAGTCTGGATCTCCTCCCGCTTTACTTAACTTAGCTAAAGCTTCTGTCACTGCTGTCCTATATTAAAAGGCCAAAGATGGGAAAATAAGTGGCCTTTATCCAAAATGTTTCTTCAACCTAAACTGTTGTTTATGAGCCTTTATCTCTGTATTCCACTGAGATCCTAAAATCCGTCTTTGGAGAACTCACATTCGACGAAGCTTCTTGTAGGAGGTGAAGGCGCCTGGAGGAACTGACTTGATGCCATTCTGCTCCAAACGGCTGGAGAGAGAGACAGAGAGAGAAACACACAGAGTGAGAGAGAAAAAGACATTAATAATTTGCCTCCTGTAGGTTGTTACACACCACAGCACAACTGGCAGCTGGATGTTACTTCCATAAATAGGACTGTCTGTAGTTTCCGTTCTCACACTACTCAAACATTTGTCCACATACAACATTAATTCAAAGCTCTGTTCCACTGTCAACTATTATGGATGATATGATTCTATCACATCAGAGATCTGATCTGTAAAAAAGCATGCAACAGTAATAGTTTTTTGTGCACTCTGCCATCACCGGCCCTAACAATCTGTAGCAATAACACGCAAATGGACTTGTGCTTTTGTGACTGTTCTGTGCTCCTTGTGTCCACGTTCTTTTGTTGTTTCACTGTTTGTTAATTCTTCTTATGTGTATATAGACTGTAAATACAAATTTCTTATTTTGTGAAACTAAATATACATAATATCTTACGGGAAATGTAAGATATAAAAGTTTTAATAAAAAAAAAAGGGTGATGCTTTTCCTTTGTGACGTTTCATCCTAAATTTTTAGATGTTCATATCACCTTTTGAGATGGCACTGATTTAAAATTAACTTTTAATATTTTAAACAAGATGCCGCTCATTGGCAGTATTGCTAATTTTGTACCAAAAAAAATATTTTTAATAAGTCAAATGCTTTAGTGGAAACTGGCTGAGCCACAGCTAATTGAAGAACATGTATAACATCCAACTAAATAGCAGTTTATGCATGCAGCTTCAGTCAAGATGCAACATCCCATCTACTGTGTGTTCTGGTTTGTCTTGTGCAAGTCTGCTTGTATCACTCAGCCCTCACACAATGATCTCTTTTTTATGCCAGCCCACATGAGTTCATCTCCAAGATGCAGTGGTGCCAAGCATGTCAAACCTTTAACAATGAATTGCACGTAAGAATGTTTAAATGTTATCAGACTTGTCCATCTTGTCACCTGCTTCAATAAAACGCGGTGTGTGCAGATTTATATAGAGTGTGTAGATTAGTATCCCAAAACCCAGTTTGTCTTTAATCAAAGCAGTTTTCAGTGAAGTAAGAGGAAAGCATGAAGAAGACATGTAAGATACCATTACACTTACACACTGTAGGCAACACTGCACTTTGCACTGCTCTTATTCCATTATATTATAACTAGTGATGGACAATAATTCAGAAGTCTCATAGTGGGATAACGCATGATCAAAAATATGTGACAACAGTTATCTAACAAAGGTTGAGGTCAAGGGCAAGTGGACCTGGTTGAAGATACTGGAAGAAGTTTCATCCGTCATCCAAGAGACTTCTTCAGTTCTGACTGACAGGTAGGTAAACTCAGCTGTTTAACCTCTGCGGGATCGTTTGTTAGGATTGTCAATACCGCTGGTTCGTTAGTGCTCCTGGCTGTGGTAAAGACTGTCAGGATGGTTGTAAGAACCATCCGTGGCCAAGTCTGAACGACCTCGTTTGAGGATCACCAGGTGCACATTTTAGGGTGCTTTCACACTTGCCTCATTTAGCTCGGTTGAATCACACCAGAGTTCGTTTTACCCCTTGGTGCAGTTCGTTTGGGCAGGTGTGAATGCAGCAATCACATAGGGTACACCAAAACCACCACATGTGTTCAGCGATCTTATAATTGATCTGTATAAGCCATGTAGCCTATAGGCTAATAAGCCCTGAATTATTATTGTACATGTCCTGTTTTTACATTATTATTCATAATAGGCTATGCGCTGATCTGTGGTCTAACACTAATCGTGCTTATAATAAATTATTACTTTGTGAGCTTTTTGCGATATGGATCAGAAGCATTAAAGGGCTGCATAAACTTCTGTCAACGAGTTTGATTTCCTATGGGTCTAATGATGCCCTAAGACAGAGATGGATGGATCAAGGAAGCCATCTACACAGGGTTGAGCCATCACTGAACAGAGGAGGTTCTAGTCACCGCATCTCACTACAATGATGTCCTTGCATCACTTCCCGGAAACTGAACATGTGACTGTCACTACATGCCAGGAGCACTAGCAAACCCTAACGACCCAGAGAAGTATGGATGAGTTAGTCAGAACTGAAGAAGTCTCTTGGATGAGTCCAGTTGCCCTTGACCTCAACCTTCATTGGATAACTATGACCTGGATGATGTAATTTAAGTTATGTTTCTGCTACTATTAATATGTTAGGACTTTGATTTAAAGTAGGAGTAAATAATTTTTCAAGGAAGACATTATATAATCCAGGCTCTAACAAAAAAAACTGTATTCATAAGAATGTATTTCACTACACTCTGAGGTTTTGCTGCGTAGTAGGTTTAGTATGGCTTGTAGCTGATGGCTAGCTAACATGTAGCATGTATAGCAAACATTGCTGAGGAAGTTTCGGACTTACTAGTCTTATATGAATCTTTATAACTGCCTCATCTGAAAACAAAATAGTCGTGTCAAATCAATAGCATGTTTAACACAGCATCTCAATCCATCCTGTACAGTAAAACCCTTTAAGTGAGAATAAAGGACGAAAACTTAGAGAGTAAGAGTAAAAGAGAAGGGATTTCACTCCCATAAATTCCCACCATTATGTTGAAAAACATAATGACAATATGAGATATAATTTTACTCTCAGTTCCTATTACTATCATAAAATATGATGCAATAAACATAAAAATGCCCTAAAAATACCCTAACCCTAACAGTGATGAAAAAGTGCTTTCTGCATATCCCAGCATAATAATGCCATTTTGTATTGGCAAGTTGTTTCAGTTGAAATGTAAATGTAAAAGTGTTTTCTTCTGGGATACTCACATCTCGGTCATGGCCTCAGGAAGGTGGGCAGGGATTGCAGTAAGGCCCCTCCCTCTACAGTCCACGATGTTGTTGCTGCAGGAACACATAGGAGGACAGGAGCCGGACGCCAGGCTGCACGGCTGAACGAAGGCACTGCCGCCGTTGCCTACAAACAAACAATAAAAAATGTTCCATCTTCAACTCCATCATCCACAGTTGGACCTGAGTATGTTGTGTCACTGGGCTGCTGTACCTGGGCAGGCAAAGTCGCTCTTGCGCAGCTCAGCAAGGTTGAGGCCCCTCAGCGTGGGAGGAGAGCTGCACTGAGTGTAGAGGCCTAAAGCCGCCCTCTGCCGCAGCCATGGAGACAGCCAGGCCAGGTGACAGTCACAACGCAGAGAGTTGGAGTGGAGACGACTGGGAGAAAGTGGGGGAGGAGGAAGGGACGGAGAGAGGAGATCAGGGGAGGAAGTGCAAGGTGGGAAAAGGAAAAGAAGAAGTGAGGAGCAATAGAAGGGGAAAAGGGAAGAAGGAAGAAAGGATGAAAATGAACAAGAAGAAGAAGAAGAAAACCAAAAAAGGAAAAGTGGAAATAAGGACAAAAGAAATTTGGGTACAGGAAAAGAAAAAATGAAAAACAAGATACAAATATAATATCTGGCTGTGTTCCTATAGCCAGAGTGAACACTGTGGCATTCTGGGTAATGTAGTGAAAGAACGGGAGGAACTTACAAGGTGCGAAGCTTCGGCATGTGGTTGAAACTGGAGACCGGAATACTAGTGATGTTGTTGTTGTTCAGTGTGCTAGGAGGGAGAGATGTGAAATAGGGATAAAGAAGGGGGACAGAGAGGGAGGAAGGCAGGAAAAATAATAATGAAAGGGAGAGAGAGGAGGAGGCAGAGAGGAATAAAAACAACAGAGGCAGCAAGGAGCGGTGGGAGAAAAAAACAAAAGGGGATAACGGAGATGATAGAAAGATCGAGAGAGGAGAAGATTAAGAGAAGAACAGGTGAGGTGAGATAAAAAGGGTGACACACAATGACAAGATGGGAGACAGGGGAGGAGAGAGTAAGAATAACAATGAGCAGATAGTAATAAATGGTGTCTGAAATACTTCAGCTTTAAAGTGATCATTCAGAGTACTCACAGTACTTCCAGAGACCGCAGAGCTCTAAACGCCCCCTCCTCTATACAGTTGATGTGGTTTTTATCCAGCTGACTGATAATGAAAAGAACACCTTTCACATAGAGTCAAGCATGCAGGAGCATCTTATGTGATGATTCTATCAGTGCAAACTGGATGTACAGCGGAAGATAGATATGAAGTTTTTTTTATATCAGTTTAGTTGTTGTGTGTGTGTGTCTTTGTGTATACGTTCACACACAGGTTTTTGATGTCCGTGGCTCCTCTGAAGGCCCTCCTTGGGATGGCTTGGATGAAATTTTCACTTAGGTCCCTGAAAAACAAGGAAACAGAGAGAGAAACTTGCTGTGGAAAGATACCAGTTTTACAGAGAGTTTAAAATTTTTTGTTAACACACAGCAATACTTGAAAAATCTGGCAGCACGTGCCCCACCAGTCTTTCCTGTCTTCAAATTTTAGAAGAGAGAGCTCATACCCAAATGCCAAGCATGGGAAAGACAAAATACATGCGTTCTATTTTCTTACTTATAAATTGTATTTAATTTTTATTTCTGTAATCAGATTATTCAGTGATGCTTTGGCAATATTATGTTGTTGTATTGCTAACGCTATTAGAGCACACTGACTATAAGAAAGCCTCCATATCTTCCTCTCCATCGGTTAAAGGGATTCAGATATATTTAAAGGAGAAGGAAATAAACATTTAAAAACAAAAAAGAAACTTCAGACAAAACATTTTCAAAGTATATGAACTTACAGCATTGTAAAGTTTTAAATCTTAATATCCAGTAATGTTTCCGGCCTCTATGCTGGTAAACACTGGGTTATCCTGCAGCCTTCACTCACTATCAGTCTAGTAACTTTCAGGCTGATCCGCACCATTACCAGCTAGTTTCATAGCAATCTAAACACCAGTTCCTCTTTATCTTAATGTAGTTCTTCCCTCCAGCCTGGAGGGCAGGCAGCAACCAGATTGCACAGACACCAGAGAGGGTCACATGTAGTACAACAAGCCATCTTTACCACTGACATAAAGGAGGAAGAGAGGAAAAGAGAGCAGCAAAAACAACAGAACCCAACTGATAAAAGCAGAAGTAGAGGGATAAAATTGTGTGTGTGTGCCAGATAGACCTCAGAGGAGGATGTACATCATCATCTCTGGTCTGCCCTGAAGGACCTCAGACACACTAATGTCAGGGTCACAGCAGAGAGCATGACAGCAGAGGAAACACACACTTACTGAGACCTCTCTGTGAAAGCAGATTAAACTCACATAAAAGAATGTAATACTGAATCTAAACCTTTAGCTTTTTTCTTAAAAATGAAAAACTAGCAAACCAGTAAAGTAGCATCTCTTTCTTTGGTCTCTTTCCTTTCCATAATATATTGTGTTACTGATGTGCGATGTGATGATATTGTACTTGTGCAACTGGTATTAAAACCATACTATGCTACACTCCACAATACAACTGGGCTCAACACCAATAATTTTGATATTTTTAGAGCCTTAACAGACTAAAATGTCAAGTTTGACAGAAGGCGGTGCTAATATGCTAAATGCCACATGCTAAACATCAGCGTGTTACCATACAACAGTTGTTAACTTAGTTAGTTGATGTAAGTGGAGTCAAGTCAAAACTGAAACTGTAGAGCTGAGCATAACAAACTGAGTCTGAGATATCCTCAAATGGCCACCGTACAGCAGATAAAGCCTTTGCTTTAGGGAAGTTGATGACCTTTCTTTAGAACAAACATTACTTTATTTTTCCCACTTGTGGTAAAGATCAACAAATCTGGTAACCCTTAAGGGTTATATAGAGGCTGCTATGGAACAATACAATGTTTGTTTACATTTTTAACAACCCAACTATTTTATTTACTGTTTGTATTGAGTATCACTGTCTTTGAAAGCATCAATAACAGCTACAGACAGCAGGAAGGTCTCTGCAGCCAATCTGTATCCAATCAATCATCGCACTCAGTTTACTGTCAGTTACAGCTCTGTTTCTGTCAGAGGTTCAGTAGTAAAACAGAGATCTCCTCTCTGTGGCCAAACCAGAGGAAGTATGATGGAGAGGCCAGTGGTTAAAAGCAGCAAGACAGCTTGAAATAAAAATACAGATCAGATCGACCAAACAAGACTAAAGTAAATTAAATTAAACTAAACTTGACACCGTCTGACATCTGTGATAAAAGCAGAGGTATCACTGTGTTGTTGAAGCATAAAGCTCGGCAGTGTCTGAGACATGAAACAACCAGTGAAGGAGGCGATGATGGATATACAGAGTGACAGAACAGACAAAAGGAGGACAAGTTCATAGATAGACACAGTGGACATAAATGAGGTGGTAATGGACGGTGAGGGTGATACAGGAATAAATATGAACTTTAATTAAAAGGGCGAAAAAGTAAGAAGGGAGAGATGTGCTGATTAAGCATCTGATCAAGACCCCTCGTAGTGGGAGACCCCAGAGCAAATCCAGAACACAGTGATTATAAGTCCAAAATGGTCTGGAAACACCCTGGGATGCCAGAGAAGGCGCTGGAGGATAGGGATGAGGAAAAGGATGCCTGTGCTTCTTAAGCCTGTCACTCGAACTGCGAGAGCAGTGAAAGTGCACTGGATCTAGAGATGAGTAGAGCTGAAAGATGGAAAGGGAAACTAGCAAATAAAGATAAAAAAATGGGTGGGAAGAAGAAAATGTAACACAGTATAAGTGTAAGAGAGAGAGAGAAGGAACAAGCCATCAAACCCATTATGGGGAGAGTTGAAGCAAGAAAGGGATTGTTAGGGTGACAGGGAGACAGAGAGAGAGAGAAATGGAGGCTTGATAGAAAGAGACAGAGAAGAAAAGAGTCTCGTTCTACATACAGTTTTTCTGCTTCATTTCAAAGAGGGCTCAAGGCCGGTGAACCGAGCTAAACCCTTATTCTTGTCTGTCTGTCCCTCTCTGTTTACTCCAAGTAAGCTTTATATCCATGGATAAAAGCGGCAGTGTTGTTAAAGGATTTTAGTTCTGTTCGTCAGAAAAATATTTATTTATCTACAATACAGAGAAGAAAAAAAAACAGAGCTCTGCTAACAATCACTACTGCCAGCACAACAGTATGTGGTTTCAAAGTTTGGAGTGGAACAAGAACATACATAAGCTTTGAAAAAAGTTAAATAAGATTTGACGTTAACTGTGATTGATACCCATCTCCAGCAAGTTTCAGAAAGCAAGCTGACAAGTGGTTTTCCCCTTGGGAAATTGGTTAGGGGAGGAAACAATTAGCGGTGACAACATAATAAAGACTGACATTGCTCTATGAAGCTATTTCATCTTTTAAAACACAATTGTAGGATATCCAAAATATTAACTTCCCTCATGGTGACAGCGGGGAGAATAAATCTGTGTTTGCGGCAGAGCGAAGAACACAGTGGGCAAGATTGATTTATCTAAACAAAATCAAAGACTAGTGCACGACTTGATAAATGTTCACACAAAAACAAAACTTGACAAGTAAAAGCAGCCTGTTTGGCTGACAGCCAGCTGTTGCGATCATGTCTAAACAACAGCATCACATTAAATTAACTGTCTTTGTTATTACATGCTGGGCCTTATTCCCTTTTTCCTTCTTTCTCTGATTTGATTTCATAAAGTGTATACTTTCTGCAGATGCTTGTATATGAAGTCATAGGTACTGATTCTTTGGGAAATCACACGCACAGGAAATACCAAGCAGAGCTTAAACTGTGAGCTAAACCTGTGTCCATTTCTATATTAAAGCATACAATGCAAAACCTTCTGCGTTTCTCTCTGCTGCTCATATCACTCAGCAAAGCTCCCTCCCCACCAAACCCACAAGAGGGAGCCCCGGAGACTAGGGATGTCCCGATCAGGTTTTTTTTGCCCTCAAATCCGAGTCAGAGTCATTTGATTTTGAGTATCTACTGATACCGAGTCCCGATCCGATACTTCTATAATAGTTAAAAAAAGAATAAAGTAGAGTGAAAAAACAGATCCAGGATGTTCCTTATTTTTTTATTGCGTTATTGCGTTCTGTGACATCATGCGCATGTCACATGTGTGGGCTTGCTCTCCACACCTCCACAAATCGCCGCAAAGTAGCACCTACCAATGCTCGGCGGCCCAGGGCAGAGCGTCACAGGCTTCAGAGGCAGCAGTGATAGCGTCTAACAGCAGAATGTTGTTATTCCCCACTGTTTGTCATCATGCCTCTTTTCCACTCGTCGATCGAGCAGCATGACATCAAACATAATGAGCCCGAAACTCCCTGTGTAGCCGGGACATGATCACACATGTGTTTTGTACTATACGCTATTGTTGGCAAAGGAGGGATGGGCAGTTCTTCCAGACGTTGCTGGTTGTTTCTCAGCCATTGTGACGCAAAAAATCTGAGGTCGCAAGCTGAAGACATTGAGCTTGACTGAGTGAGGGGTGCTGTACAACATGTGCATCAGCAGTGACTGACACTGCATTAGCGATTCTTCCTATATCCGATCGATTGTTTTCACTTTGGAGCGGTGGATTCCCTAATGTTGCTTTAAACTTTCTTGGGGTCCAGACAGTCTCCTTTAGGTTTTAAACGCTGAGGCCCCACGCACTGATATAAAGCATGTCATTTTGCATCAACTTGTGAAGTGCTGCCATCTGACCTAACAAGACCACAATAAAAATAATAAGAGGGAGCTGCAGGTTTAATGTATCAGCCAAACATTTATTAACCTAATTATTAATGAATAATCAATAAGATAGAATATCTTAATCAATAGAAATGTAAATGTTTAATTTATACTCACATAAATACTTTACACGCATCCACAGTCACAGCACACATGCATAGGTGCAGCTCATTCTGCCTCTCTATTTCTCTCTCTCACACACACACACACCCCAATATTAAAGATGCTTTCCCATCAGGTTGTCAAGATATCTGTTGCCGGGACACCAGGAGGCTGGATATGATGTTTACTGGAGGGAAACACAGACTGGTCACAGCTGGACATGTGTGTGTGTGTGTGTGTGTGGACAGTAGGTAGTCTCATAATATTTGCTCTCTCTCTCTTGCTATCACCTCTATTCATTTTCTTATCCCTTCTGTCATCTGTTGTGTCCGTGTCCTCCCTCCCCTCTTTCCATCCTCGCTCCTCTTCATCCTCTCATTGTTCCGCCGTCTCTTCTGTCATTTCAATATCCTCCTCCTCCCTCCATCCCTCCTTCACTGCTCAGAGCGGAGGGTGTGAGAAAGGTAAACTTTCCCACTCGTTCCCTGCTCTTCTTCTTCTCGTCACCTCTCTGTCCATTCCTTCTCACCCAACTACGGGTCAAACACGGGTTAGTTTCAGTCACACAATGTGACTATTTAAAGAGGCATTCCTATGATGGCATTTGCCATTAATGCAGATATGTGGTTGTTCGCGGTCACTGATTCTTAAAGTTGTATTCACTTGGTTACATTTCCGTTTTGTTTTTTATATTCTGTTGCTGCTGGTATTAAAAGCAAGTTTGTCTTCTGATTAACAGAAAGAAGTTAGACAGCAGCAGTGAGAAAAATGTCCTATCACATCTCAAAGGGTCGCCTGAGTTGCAGCCCATTTACAACGGCCTTTGCACTGTGTGAGAGGCGTATTACAATCTGACTGCTTCAAACCACCTCACTTGCATCTGCAAGCTTTATTTATATCAAAGTGAAAGACACTGTGGCCTCTTTACTGCTGTGATAATGGTAGCTACAATTACACGGAAATTACGATGAAACCATCTACCATTCTTCTTGTCACTTACGAAGCAGCAGGAACAAAGCGGCTCTGGAGATATCAACACATATGGTTGTACAGAACAAGTAACAAGCTGGGGAAAGGGGCGGTGATGATGCAGTCGATAAGACACAGGACTTTTGTGTGAGAGACCTGGGTTCAATTCCCACTGTGACACTTCTACCAATGTGTCCCCAAGCAAGACACTTAACGTGCAACCTCTGATAGCAATTGTAAGTCACTTTGGATAAAAGCATCAGCTAAATGTAATGTAGTTGTAGTTTTTATCTGATTCCACATCAGGGCAACAATATTGTTTTAATTTTCCCATGTAGCCTTTGAAAGTGCTAAATAAACAAAGTTTATCATTATTATTAAATGAACTGCGTGAGTGAGAGCCCTGTGTGTGAGAGCCCTGTGAGTGAGAGCCCATGAAGACAACTTTTTTTGTGTTGCTCATAGTCAATTCATGACAGTTTATTTTACTTGTCAGTTGATTAATAGTTGCTTAGCGAAACTGCTATTGATGCAATTAAATTGTTAAACTGTACAAGCTGGAAATGCACCAATACAACATACAATGGATCAGATGGATTGGTGTTGATAAGGACTATAATAACCAGATTGGATTACAGGCAGATACATTCATTGAATCAGAACGAGCTACCAACTCGGTCTTTAGTCCCACTGAAATATCTAGCCTCATGTTGACATACATAAAAATGATTCCAATGTGTTCCATATAGTGTGATATACACTAAACTCAGGAGTTGTGGTTTTAGAATTAGTATCAGGAGAGAAAAGGTTACCAGGTATTTTCCTGGTAAGTAGTGGGGCTGGGCAGTATATATATCAGTATTATGAGGTGTACCAATGTAATTTCAAAAGACATAGTTTGATGTTGAATTAATTAATATGTTTCTATAAAGTCCTGCCAGCATTTGCTCTTCTCTCTCCCTCACCGTGCACCCTTGCTCTGTGTCTGCGCGTAGCCGTCTACTCACAAAATCTCTAACGACATGGAGGGACACACAGTGCCAGTCACACACACGCTGTTTTATTTATTTATTTTATTTTATTCTATTCTATTATATATATATTTTTTTTTTTAACACAAACACATATGCTTTGATTACTTTAATGAAATGTATGGGGTTGATTGTTGTTATGTTGTATGCTTTGGCAATATTGTTTCACAGTCATGCCAATAAATCTAACTGAATTGAATTGAACGGAATCG
Organism: Lepomis macrochirus; assembly: GCA_024633595.2. Lineage (NCBI taxonomy): Eukaryota > Metazoa > Chordata > Actinopteri > Centrarchiformes > Centrarchidae > Lepomis > Lepomis macrochirus. The sequence goes on from JALXJV020000003.1 coordinate 33,884,043, forward strand.
TGGGTGGAAATGTCCAGAAGACAAGTTCTGGAAAGTCACCAGAGCAGACATACAGGGAGAGAGAGACGGAAAGAGTGTGGAGCATGCTGACGTGTTAGCAATAGAGGTACGCTAGGTCTATGAGTGTGGGGGAAAAAGAAACTGAAGGGAAAGGAGGCAGATTCGATAAGAGAGTGACACTTAAATAAGCTGGAGAATGAAGTATAATTAAAACGGTTTAGATACAGCAAACAGTCAGTCAACTTGGTGCTGTGTATCCATCAGGCACCGCACAGCCGGATCTCCTCATCTTTATAGAAAATTAATTAAGATCTATCTACGTGATCGGTTAACAGATTCAGTGTATCTCCAGCTTAAGGGAGACACTTTACTTCACTGTTTAAGGGCTTAAAAATTTGCTCCCAACTAACGAGACACAAAAAAAGACCTAATGACAAGAAAGTTTCTTTAGTGGTTTTGTAAGGTTTTAAAAGGATTATTTATGGGTTGTAAATAATTAGCTTGTATGCCCCAGTACCAGCTGATATAGCTGAAAGTTAAAACACCACCAAGAACACTCTACTGGGTCTGATGAGTTACCACTTTCTTACTCACACACAAACACTCACATCAACTGTCTTGTTTGACCCCCATCCAGGCAGGTCAGCAGACAGAGTCTGAGCAACAACATAGTTAATATTTTATTTTCACAGTCTGGTCCCCCCCCTCAGTCTGACAGACACAAACACACACAGTACAACCAACTTAAATAAGTTATTATCTACACAACTAAAAGATACTAAGAAACAGACAGAGGAGGAAAGAAAGGAGACGAGAGAGAATGAAAAAACTCTTTAGAAAAGAGAAAAGAAGAGTAAAGACAAAATAAACTGAAGGAGACCCAACAGAGTGAAGAGAGAAACAAAAGTTAAAACCAGATGTGAAGCACAAAAAAGAATAAATAACTGGACTTATGTAGCATCAGGAAGCACACAACTGTGGTTGACCAGATAACCACAGTTAGGAGAGGATGACCCTAAAAAGACCTGCCAGTGACAAACACACACATTTACAAACATGTCACATGTATTTATTTTGACACTTAAAAACACACCCTCTCGGTTGTGAGACATTTCCTTCATTATTTGCGCAGGGAAATAAATAGAGAGCAGAAAGGAAACTTAATTAGAGAGAGAAGAAGATAAATCAAGTGTTTACATGTTTCAAAAAGCCAAATGTAAAACATTTACAGACCTTCATCTCCAAAACGTACAGTAAATGAACCAAGTTAAAGCAAGTTTAAAGATTTATATGAAAGCACTGCTCCACTAAAAAATATCAAACACTTGCTCATAGCTTGAAAGAACCTCCTTCAAACCACTCCTGCAGCGTAACACAAAGACTCTTTAGACAACAACATGCTTCTAACTTTGTGGCAACAGTTTGGGGAGATCCCTTTCAATTTCAACATGAATGCCAACCAGAACAAAGCCAGGCCCATAAAAAATTGGTTTGCCCAGTTTGTAGTGGAAGAACTGGGATGAACTGGACGGCTGAGTCCGAGCCAGGCCTTATTTCCCAACATCACTGGCCGACTTCATTGTTGCCCTTTGTGCATGAAAAGGAGCAAATCCTTGGCTGTAACACGACATGTTTATCTATCTCACATACATGTGTGCAATGTTTGGATGCCCATTTACTTTTGGCCATGCAGTGTGTGCTGTGGAGAACCTTTGAGTGTTCACAACATTCTGGCATACTGTGTGGATCAACTGCAGAGAAGTGGACTGTTCTGCTGGAGTGTTTTAAGCAGATTTGATTTGAATTCTTTGCACTGACTCTGGGTCGTTATTGGATTCTGGCTGCTGTCCTACACAAGGGAGCAAGCTTCAAACTTTTAAGAGCCACCTTTCAAGAGTGTTTGTGAGTGAGTGCATTTGTACTTAATGATGGGATTTCTGGTGGGGTATTCCTTTAATAAATGCCTGTTATCCTTCCTGCTCTGTGTAAGATGATGTAACACAAACGTGAGGGAGCTGCTTCACGACAGCTTTGAACCACTGAGAATAAAACAACCTAATCTTCTCCGAATTCCAATTATATGCAACTAATTTGATTTATGGGAGAAGCACAATAATACCCAGTGTATGATTTTGTTTGACAGTGTAACAGATGCAAATGCTTATATTTATATGAAAATGTGATCCTTATAAGTGTTTCAGTCAAAATGAAACACTGGAGCAAGCAGATGAAGACAGAATATAAAATAAAATGTCAAACGTGCGACTTCAGTGAGAAAAATCATCTTGTTTTAAATCTGAAGCCCACAAATATTCATCTTTCTCATTTCCCTTCTGTCTTTGCGCCAGCCACAGAGCTGCAGGCAGAGAGCTCCCACAGACAAAACACAGCATGAACACGCAAACACACCACACACACATGCTAAATATTAGCCTCACACAACATCCAGAGGACACATGGCTGGCACTTAATTCAACACAATCCGAGCATATTACGCCACAAACACGCTACAACAAACAACCACGCATACACTTTGTAGCATACTGTATGCGTGACAAAAACACATGTTCTTATTAGTGGACACAAATTTGAAAACGCTGGGTACATGACCTACACCCAGTCTAACTGAAAAGGTCCATGACCTAATGGCACGAAGAAGGCTGTAAAGCATGATAACCGGCCAAACTCAGTCAGTGTGAGAGTAAATAAATACTGTAACGGTCTGCTCGATATCTCTAGCGCTTCAGTTTCATTCTTACTTTCTGTAAAATAAAAGAAGTTCAAGTCATCAATACTAAAAAGTGATTGCCTTCATAAGAATATCAGTGCAACACAGAGTGTAGCATTTTATGCTTTAAAGTACTCAAAGCTCATTTATTCTGATAATGAGTAATTTATTACTTAAAACATTGTCTATATATTCACTTACATTCGTATTTTTACAACCTGGTTGTTGGATGGATTAATAAAAGAACAACCTGCAAACAACCAGTCGCAACGAGCACTGTGACTTCATTTACATTTGCACAGTGTCTCGCTCAGGGACACACTGATGGATGCGCCACAGTGGGATTCAAACCCAGGTCTCTCACACCAAAGGGATGCATCTTATCCACTGCTCCATAGCCACCCCACTTCAAAGATACATAAACATCTAACTTTACATAATTAGCATTTTAAGAATTGCCTCTGTGTGTGGTGGTAAGAAAGCTCCCAGTTTAATCGCTGTAGTTATGTTAAATAAAGCTGCTTCCACACCATGTCGAATCTTCCATCACCGGGAAAACCTGTTACTCACTAATTTAAATTCATAGCAAAAAGCTGTACTATAAAATAAAACACAACCCTCAAGCAGTGATGATGCACACTTGATGAGAAAAGGAAGTTTTGAGAGAAGAGACTATTTAGAAGTTGAAGATCTACTTCCTGATGTCGGGAGCCCAGTTTGATTCAAATGATGGAGGTTCTGCATAAATAGGATCCAACCAATGACAATTCAGAACAGCAGCTTGTGATTAACATTACATAAACTTTGTTCCTACAGACTAGTACAGCTCTTTTGGATCTTTTGTAGGAAGCACCAAAAAAGAAATAAGAGGAGGCCTGACCCCGAATAGTCGAGGATTCGATGCTTCGATGGGTGGAGCTTGATTCGACTGTCAATCTCACAGTCGAAGCTTCGCAACGGCATTATGAATTGAGGATCATACCATTTTGCTGATATGGGGGTGCTCAACATCTGATTTTAAATAGATCTACCAGTTTTCTCCCAATAATTGAATATACAGCCTATTACAATATACACTGCAACATATAATGCTAGAAATAAAAATATGAAAAGAAAGAAGCTTTTAATTAATGTTTTTAAAGTGTGTATAAATCCCAAATCGTAACCCTAACAATTGGTGGTGGCGTGTATGAGTGTAGTGGCAGGGGAACACCTGCTGAAGAGACTGAGCCCCAGCTTCACCACTGTTGTGCCGAGTTGTCCGCTCCTCATGGGGATGTTCGGATAATTTATCACCACTGATGAACCTCACAAAGAATATTATATAATTTTTAAAGAGTAGGCTACTGCGACGTGCGTGTACATCTAGCTGTCAGTCATGCATGGACACAATACGGCACACGACCGGTGAATGACAGGCAAGCAGAGTCAGTAATAAATAGAGACCGCCCCCCCTCCGCCACACAGACCTCATAAGATCAGTATCACTATCACAATCAGTCGACTATAGGCAAGACTTAACACTTCTGATTCGACTATGTAAATCCTTAGTCCAGCACAGCCCTCAAGAATAAGACAGATGACAAGACAGTTTCAGTTTTAAAAAATAGAATTAAACATTTAAAGAGCAAAAAAAGCAAATAGTTTGACCAACAGTGACTACTTTGTGAGTAAAACTATGTTTATTTAAAAAGAGGATGTTCTTTATATGTTCCTCCACCTTTCATTTTCCTCCACCTATGCATAATCTTAGTTTTTTCTCCTCATCATTCTTTCCTTTGTCCTTTTAACTCCCATCCTTATTGTCCCTTTATTGCTATTGTTACTTCATGTCTTTTCTATCCTTCCAGTATTTCTTCTCCCGTGTGAATCATTCCTTTATGCCACTGTTTCTTGTTTTTCTTGTCTCTAAGTCCCGTTGCGCTCTCTTTCATTCCACACATTAATCATTCTCTCTTGTTGATTTCCTCCCTCCTTCTTCTTTCACCTCTCCCTAATCCCTCTTCTCATCAGCTCTGTCTGTCCTGCCCTCCATCAAGACATCAGCCCTCGCTACATCATTTTCTACCTCCCTTCTTCTGCTATTTCCTTCATCACTCGCCTCTTTCCTTCCCTCCCTCCATCCGCAGGGGAGCAGAGCAGTTAATTGAAAAACCCCACTGATGGATAAGGGAAAGGTGATGCGGGGAACGAAAACAACAAGGAGCAGGAGAAAGAAGAGGAGGAGGTGGAGGGAAAGAAGAATAAAAAACCACGAGGGACAGGATGAAAATGAAACAATGGAGACAGATATGTGAGAGTTGACTGTGACTGTCTGCCGTCTCACACTAATGTTTGTCTCAGCGCCAATCTAAGATTAGTGATTAGCTGTTTAAACAGTCATGTGTGTTTTTTCCCATCATGCTTTTCCCTCTGCTCTCTCTGTGTCGGCTTTACTTTGGACCGACATGACAGGGGAAATCACTGTTCCTGACCTGACCTCCCACAAACACACACACACTCTGGGCTAAAGAATAACAGCTGAGGAGGTTTTCGTAAAGGGAGTGATGGTGTCTGTCTTCGCCACAGATCCTGTTAGCCAATGTGAAGCTGTTACCACAAACAGCAGGGAGCGTCCCACAGTCTCAGTTTTAAGGAAACTAAAAATCTGGGAAAACCCTGGTCCTGTGTGTTCTGCGATGATGGATGTGAGCCCTGTAGATATGTAAATATAGAAATGCATACATGTGCAAATGGATTGAACACATGCAGGCATATACAGTATATGCTGTCGGCTGGACACATTCAATCCAAGGCCCATCCCAAGTTTGTTTTAAAAGTTAAGGTTCAGCATGGGAAGTACTATTATGAATAAACTACTTCCAAACTCTGAGTCAAATGGCGTTGAATGTTGTGAAGGGATTACTCACAGTGAAAATACCAATAGAAAATTATCTTCAACTCTGCAGCTCAACTCTTTGTTTGGGTTTCATTTTGTATATACTGCAATTTTAACCTCGCTTCCAGCTGCACCAGACCTGAACTGTGTTCAACAAACAAGCTCTGATAAATCAAGCCTGTCCTTAACCCAAAAAAAGGCTGTACAGGTCGACTGGTCAAGCAACTTATGACTCATATTTACATTTACGTTAATAGAAACCAGTGGCTATAGTAATTTTGGAAGTCAGGTGACGTAGGATAAAGTCCATGTTAGGAGGCAGAGGGGTTGATGTATCAAAAAACACAGAACTAAGAGGACTGGAGTTTGTGAAATCATGTCAGTGTTGACTTATATAAAGCTTTAATTTAAATAACGTTACATAGGTGAGTTTAGTCACTTACTTATGTTAATATGTCATGTGACTTACATAATGTACTTATTTTACCACCATGATCTTTTCTTTGAGCTAACCAAGTATTTTTGTTACCTAAACACAAACAAACTGTGACCGTTTCACAACATTAACCATGTGTTTATCATCATGAGACATACTTACTAAAGGTATAGTACACATGACGCTGGCACTTTCCTACATTCATATATGTTAATTTGGAGAATGGTCATATATCATTTTGGGAGTCACTGGCAATCGACCCATTCTGTTGTTTAGGCCTGCGTGTAGTAAATAGACTGTGAGTGAAAATTAGACTTGTATTTCCGGTAGCAGGAAGGTCTATGAATTTAAATTAATAAATAACAATGACGCTCTACGGCACAGAGAAATAAAGTAAATCAGGTTTTATTACAAACTTGCATTAGAAAAAGAATTTGGTGTGCAATACTATGTAGCCTAAAAGTTCCTGTCCCAAACATTTTACATCTTCTGCTACTACTTTTATAAACACTAGAAAACATACTATATCTAACATGTAAGAAAATGCAGGTTTTGAGGCAGGTTAATTTCACAAGTCACTTTAAAATCATCTTTAAAATGTGCATATAAATGTAACTGTTTATGTGAATGAAAATAATGAGCTATTTCTCTATTTCAGTGTTATACTGTATAGACTAACTTTAACATTTGAATGTTATCTGTGGTGGCATTTGTTTAATTAAATTAACTATGGAACCAAAAATGAGTGCCTGTGCTTCAAAGTTTAAAGTATTTATTAAAAGTAAAAATTTTACTAAGGTCACCAGATGGTGCACATAAATAGTGGGAAGAAAATGCAGGCACACACACAGAAACCCACATACATCCAATTATCTCACAACACAGTGAGATAGCGGACGCAGCAGACAGAGAAAAACTGCATAAATGCAAAATTATCACACAGGCAAACACAAATTAATGCATGTGCAGACACACACTTTCTCTCTCTCATACTGCAAACACACCTACAAATAATTATGTCATCCAGTCACACACAACACACACGGTTGGAGCTAATCTGTGCAATTAGCACATGTACGAATGCAAGCACACATACTCACACCAAAACAGACAAGTATAGTGTACAAATGCAAATACAAGCAATTATCACACACTCAGACACACACATCATTCGAGCGTGCTCTTCCTCTCTCTCAGTAAATTAGTGGGGTAAATGGCGAGGTCACATTCCGGTTAGCCTCTAAACAGCAGCAGCCCGGCAGCTGCCATCGCTACCCCTGTCTGCTTCACACTGTTAATTAGCCACACAGAGGTGCCAGTCATGAGGCATCATGACTGCACTAATGAGAACAGCTCTGCTTTTCTGCCTAATGAGAGAAAATCTCCAAGTGTCTGATGGGAAGTTACTGTATCCGCAAGGGCACACACGAAAATTAAATCATGCACACACACTTTTAATGTCCTAGAATATTAATATTTTGTGCATACTTTTTTTTCCTTTGGATTCATTTCAGCCTCATGTCTCTAACCTGTTTTTTTGTACTTAATTCACTTCCGCCTTACCTTTTCAATCACTGCCATAATTGCCATGTTCACTGTGTCGGGGTATACTCTATCAGAACTAGGTTGTCCAACGTGCTTTCTGACCACATCGGAAATCAAAAGTAGGAGTGATCTCGAAGGCAGAGTGAAAAACTAGCTGTGTTTAGTAAATGGGGATTCATTGTGTTGCACTCGGTTGTTCACATGAAAAGTGACAAAAATAGTTGACAAAAGGAAGCTAGAGAGAATATGATTAAATACACTGCTTCCACATGTCACTTTGAAAGTGAGCTATTTATGTTTGTTGATTTGTTTGCTGAAATAAGACACCAGCAACAGCTAGTCATGCAAGGTAAAAACAGACCCATTTGCCATAGGTTTATAGATAGTCACCGACTTTTAGCCAAACAAACGTGCATTTTCTTCCACATTAAACCTATGCCAATTTTATAAAATATTTTGAATGTATTGTTTAAAGTAAATGCAAGATTTCTTGCTTGTCTTCTTTAGTTGTCTTGTTTTCTGGTGCATTTCTGGTGTATAACAAACAGCACACCGCTCATCAGTTGCTCCATAATGATACTAGCAGACAAAAAACTCCACATGGCAAGCCAACCTCAACCAGGATCTGAGCAGACTTTATTCGTAAACATATCAAATCATTGATTGATGATTGATATTTAATTGCACTATTTTTCCAGCTTTATGTTTCTGTTTAATTTTACTGTACATATTTTTGATTATTGCTGTGTTTAGTCTTCAGTGTTCAGGCCATTCAAAGTGTTTTACATAAAAACAAAAGCAACTTAGGGCAATATAAATACACATTAAAATACAATTAAAAAGAGTTAAATAAAAATAATATTCACTAACATGAAATTAAAAGTTACAGTGCAGGTTATATTAAATAAAAGCTTCAAAAGCATTTGATTTAATAAAAGCTGCATGAAAACTGAACGCTGCTTCTCTGTGTTTCGATTTGACTCTGAGGACAGAAAGAAGACCTGTCCCAGATGACCTTAGAGGACTGGATGGTTCATTCAGTGCTTTACAAAGAAACAGCAGTATTGTAAAATCAATTCTTTGACAGACAGGGAGCCAGTGTAAAGACCTCAGAACTGGAGAGATTTGAGACACTTTCTTAGTCTTAGTGAGGACTCGATCAGCTGCGTTCTGAATCAGCTGCAGCTGTCTGATCAGTTTTTAGAGTGACCTGTAAAAACACCGTTACAGTAATCGAGTTGACTGAGACATAAGTCTTATAATTCTCAATATGTTCTTCGGGGGATAGTAGGATGACTTTGTAATCATCCTAACGTGGCTTATGAAATGCAGTTTTCATCACTACACCAAGATTTCTGGCTTGGTTTGTATATTTTAACGATTCTGACTATGTGCTGACTTTTATTCGTTCTTCCTTGGCACCAAAAACAATTACAGTTTTATCTATGCCTAGAGTTGACAGGAAGTAGCACTAGTCTGCCAAGTTGTTTGTCTGAAGCAGTAAATGCCATGAATCCATGGTCAAAGCACACCTGCTGAAGCTCTATTTCGACTGGCTAACCACACAGTTCACCTCCAGGTCAAGTTGAGAGTGTGTGCGTGTGCGTGTGTGTGTGAGAGAGCGACAGCTACACTCCCATAATTCTTGGGTTCCCCTGGGCTAAAGGGAGTTGCTAGGACGGGGCAACCTTGTACATGAATACACACACACATATTCAGGCAGCCTCTGGGGATCATCAAAACACACAAAAGACTGTTACTGGGTGTGGAGCAAACCCTTCACACGACCACATAGAGCCAACAAAAGACTGGAGAGAGACGGAGAGAGCCTGCAAAGTCAAGAAAAGAAAGGGGGTGAAGCAGAGGTAGAGGAAAGAGAGGTAAAGAGTGCATCAATTAAGCAAAGACTGAGGAGAAAAGTGTGATCATGATAATTAATCTAACAGACAACATCCACAGGAAGCTTCCTAATATTTACATATGACAACCTGCACCAACTGGTTCAGAGCTGGATCAGATAACAGACGCAATAACTACTAATGGGCTAGTGGTATGAGGGTTTTTCTGGACTTGTGTCTATTCAAGTCCCATTTTCTTAAGGATCCATTCAGATATGGGGTCGTTTGGGTTGAGGTCTGTTTAGATTTTTGTGTTTTTAAAATTGGGTGTCCACATCATGGAGGTTACATCAATCCCAAAATGATGTAAAGAGCCCTGTTCATGTTGGACAGACATTTTAATTGCATTTTGTGTCTGTTAAGAGGCACAAAGACACTCTTTATGTAAATGTCCCCATAACTGCCGTTTTAGCTACGTGGGAGCTGTGGGCATTAGCTGTAGAAACTCCGTGTTGCAATGCACCAATCCGGCTCGTTTTTTTTCTATAGACAGAACTCACAAAGGTATAACGATCAAGATTAACTTAAAAATTGCCCGGAGTTCTCCTTTAATTGCCTTCTCAAAAACAAGTGATAGAAACAGACTGTTAACGTTTCAGTAGTTACCTCAAAAGACAAGTGGTTGTCTCGAGTCAGATACCAAAGTGTGTGAGCGTGTGAGCTTACAGCAGTGTGGAGCAGCCCACAAAACACAACTTTAGAGGTCTGAAATGTTATTATAAGATAGGCTATGTACAAATATTTTTGGTTCATTTTGAAACTATGGCGGAGCAAATTATATTGTGGTGTACCGCCATGGTCTCATTAATCAATGGGAAACACTGACAGAAGTCCAGGACAAACACTTTAGTTTAACGTTTCGTAAATACATTAAAGGGCTTGATCACCATCGCAAAATCAGCAGCATACTCCAATTTTCTATCCATTATTCACTTTTTGTAATGTGGCATATTTGTAGCTGTGCTCACAAGAAGGCTCTCACAGCAGCAACAAGAGCAACTTTGTTTGTTGTATTTTGCCGAACCACTTAAAAAAAATAGGACCACAGATGGCGAATACAGTACGTACATAACACCAAAGAAGCGCTCGTATACAGTACAGGGACGCGTGTGGACGCACACGGACCCTCATGTTTTTTTAATCTATAAAAAACCCAAACCACAAGTCTTAAATATACAAAAGGAACAAAAGAAAGAATTTGAGAGAGGAGGAGAGATGGATATGTAGAGAGAGGAATGAAGTACGGAAGGTAATTTGGCCAAAGAGAGAAAAATGCACACAAACAAAAAGCAACCCAGCGTGTGTGTGTGCATTTCCGAGGGACATCAGGCTTTATAGAGTCCATCAACACAGCAGGAGGAAAAGAAATCACTGCTGCTGGAGGAAGTGCTAATGGCTCTGCACTATGTTCGTGCTGCTTTGTATGTGTGTGTGTGTGTGCTGATTGATCGAACATGCCAAGTCCATCTCGGCATCCCCTGATGGGAGCCAGAGTGTGAAATTGCCAAAAAGGCAAACAGCAAGTAATCAGGACAGACACACGCATCCACAAACAGACAGACACACACACACATTCCTTTACTGTTCATCACTCTCATACTTTCTCATTATCTCTCTCCTTCACACACATAGAATCACACACATTCTTATACACACACACCTCCACTTGTTCATCGTCACCTTCCTTCTGTGATTATCTGTATTTTTGATAGCTGTTATCCACTTTACTCCCTCTCCGCTCAGAGAAAAAGTAAGAGTGAATGTCTCTTTGTGTCTGCGTCAACGGCTAAATGCATCACACACAAACATACACACACACACGCAAAAACAATGTCATAAATGGATCAATCATTGAGAAAAGTTAATTAGAGCTCTGTTGTGTTTGCTTTTCTTTCTCTCTCTCCAGCAGTGTTTGTATGTGTGTTTCCAGGCGTCTCCAGGCAGTAGCAGATACTTTCCCCATCCTACATTACAAACACACATTTATAACAAAGACTTCAGAGCAGTGTCTGTGTGTGACACATTTAGCCGCATAGTAACAGAGCAACTGCATCCAAGCTTTTGGTTATCAAACAAGCTTTGTGTGTGTTTGTGTGTGTGTTCAGTCATCAGATTAAAGCTCGACTTTGCCTACTGCTCCTGTGGGACTCTGTAAGTGATTTGTGGGGCTTCTGCTGTCCGAAGGGACAGTATTTGCAGAGTTTTCTAGGTGAGAAAAATGGGTCAATTTTTGATCCGAAAACTAGGAAGCACACAGCCAGAAGCAGCAGAAAATGCTTCTGTAACTGTTCTGTATGCGATGGTTTATTCCTTTAAGCTAAATAGATCAAAATATCTATATACTGTATTTGCTAATATGCAGTGCAAATGTATTGTGGTATAATGTCAGGGTATGCATACACACTGGGTACATGGTAGCGTGTAGGATTGTTGTACTGTGGTTTCAGAATATAGTTTGGGGTGACGTGTTTGGGGTGTAATACTCATGTTGGGAGTTTAGGCTGTAGAATTAATCAAATCAAATGTATCTTTATTTTTCCAAGAAAGAAAATTAAATTAGTCAGACATAGAAGCAGTACAAAAAAGCCACAGCAACTAACCTTTCTCCTCCAATCCACTCACACAAAAACACGTGCATATAAGACTCATCACAAAAGCAGAACAATCACAGTTTAGGTTTTGTGGGGCATTATATAGAACCCCTAGATCCAATAACCTAAATTGTAGGCTGCAGTTTGCACAGAAAAAGCACAGAAACTGATGACAAAGCCAAATTTGGTGAAATGGTGTATCGAGAGACAAGTGGGTAACAGGGGCTGTAAACTCTATGTGAACTTCAGCTAAGCTGTGGTTAGCTGAAGTTAGACTGAAATATGGATAATAACACAGTAAGTCTCTTAGTCAAGGCACAGTCACACTGCATTAGTTTTACATTTTGTCATTTTTTAAATCATTAGATACTTTTCTTTGTTTGGATTCCTCAAATCAAACACATTTAAAATTAGTGAATAGAAATCATCACAATCTAGTGACTTTATCAGAAGGCAAATGATCACAATGGCTTATCACCACACACACTGTGCGATTTTATTTTTCAACTATCAACCACAAATGACTGTTGTTGTGGACTGTATGAGGTACGACAGAGGGAGTAAGCTAAGAAGTATAGCACTCATGTTAGATTTAAAACAGAGCAGTGTAAAGGAAGACAGTACTCACAGTCGAGACAGGGCTTCATTCTTCTGAAACAGCAGCTCTGGAAGTTGGCTGAGACGGTTCTTGTTGAGGCGACTGGATGGACAAAAACAAAAACATGTTCGATTAATAAACTTGTGGGGGAAATGTCACCTTGAATCTTTATGCATGTATACATGTGAATGTGTCTGCGTGTGCTCTCACAGTCTCTCCAGCTCCTTCAGTTCATCAAAAGCTCCTCTCTCAACATTACTGATCTGGTTCTCCATCAGATGACTGCAATAAAAACCATTACATTATCATTTATCATTTCTTATCACAACACAAGGTTGCAATACAAGATGTAGTTCCTGTTATGCTACTCACAAATACAAATGTATATACAGTAGATGGGTGGATACATAACAAGTCATAGAGCCAACACACCTTAAAGAGGTCATATTATGCTTTTTGGCTTTTTCCCTCTCGTTTATTGAGTTTTATATCAGTTTCTGTGCATGTAACAGGTTTGCAGTAAAATAGCCCAAAGTCCAGCCTAAAGGGAGTTCCCACAGCTCTCCCACAGAAAACACTGCTCTGAACTGCCTGAAAACAGCTTGTTTGTAGTCCAGCCTTTTCCTATTGTTCTCTGTGACGTCACAGCAAAATGCACGTTATAATACTCGCCTTGCAGCTAGTCCGACACCGGTGGGAAAACTGCACTGAGCTGCAGCACACAGTGACAAGAAGTCCACCTGCTGCCTGCTCCTCTCCCTTCCAAACTCTAGCTACACTCCAGGCAGTCAATGGACATAAAGTTGTTACTGTGATGTAGAGACAGAGCTCAGTTAAAACTTTATGTATGAAAGATTTGTTACAGATTAATAACTCACCACTCTGAAACTCCTGCTCCAGTTCATGTTGCTAAGCTGGTAAGGGAAACATATGCAGCTGAACCGAAGCCGTGTTTACCGGCTTTTCAGGGCCCACCCTACTCTCCTTCTGATTGGCTAGTTGTCCTTAGCTAGGAACTGCCAAAGTCCTTATAGGCAAATCATGTCACTTGGGGGGTAGTTATTTCGGACAAGACCAGGCTCTTAACTGAATAAATGGGGACCGAGCCAGAACTGCACTGTTACTGGTCACAGGGACATATAAACAAAATGGCTAGAATCTGCAGTAAAATCTGATGAAAATCGCTAAAAAAGTTTGACAATTTTGCTCCAAAATAAGGTTTAAAAAGCATTTTTCCTGACTACGCATGCGTCACCACTTCTGTGCATGCGCTTACATCAGTGGAACCAAACGATTTGCTGAAATATGATTCCCGCTTTGGCTGTTAAAAGCAGACGATTGGCTTTCAAGCAGGAGGAACGGGATAACGGCCATCTTTGCCGTTACAAACTTCCCCTTGTACTGGAACGTACAAGGGTACAAAGTTGTACTGAGGATGTGATTGAGTGGCATGTCTCCTCTAAAATGTCTCTGGGACTGTGCATGTAAAACTCTGAACAAAGATCTTGTAGAGGTAAGATGTATCACTCCAAAGCTAAAACGGAGGTTTCAATACACAGGGTGGAATGAGGTCTTGCAGCAAAAAAAATGGTGTTTATGAAAAATAAAACCATGTTAACCTGTTCTTTTATAAACCCTAAATAACATGAGAAACCTGAAAATACACAGCTGCACCAAAATAACCACAAAGCTTAATAAATAAATATTTGGCCATTTGACCACATTAAAAACATTATTCATGCTTAGAGTGTTTATCTTTAGTAAACATCAGTAACAAGTGGATCAAGCAAATTATTTTAAACTAATTATGAGAAGAGGGTGGCATCAAATTGCCATTTGGTTAAAAAAAGAGAGCACTGCATTATTTTGTGAAGACATTATACAGAAACTGATTTCATTCATTAAACCCAGGCTGTGCACAAAGCAAAACAAAAGACAAACATCCATCACTCTGTCGTTAATCAAATTGAAAAAACAAAGCCTCAACACAAATTATTTCACCCACAGTTGCTGCTGGGATCTGTGCATTTGACAAATACACTCCACAGACTCCCACATCATAAACCACTCGTGTAACCCTCAATCCCCTCCTGACAGCAACGAGCCCCAGGCTCCCAGCAGGCTGCTAATCTGTTTTAAGCAGGCCTCCGGAGATGTCATTAGTTCCTGGCATGTCATCCTTGTCACACCTCACGTCCATCACTGACACTCAGCACAGTCCCACTCCTCAGGTTAACACAGGAAACCACCATCAGCGCAGCTTCTCCCAGAGGGCACTGTGTTTCCAGGTCAAAAGGTCACAGATAAACCCCTCCCGGTTGTAAATTTGACAGACACTGACACCGCACAAGCACCTCTGGGTGGCTCATGTGTCACTGCTGAGCTTAAGCATCATTCTGTTCCCTCTGGCTTTTTGACGGCACTACAAGATTCTCACATCCCTACGAGGCCTAAAAAGAGCAAAGAAATGTGGGAAAGAATCTCTGCTGAACACCGACAATCTGTTGCCCTGTCAACAAAGAGCCTGACAGCTCTGAGAGAAGGTTTAGGGCTTTGAACAGGAAAGAAATATTGCAAAAATTTTAAGTTGTTCTGCATAACAGTGACATCCTAAATGTAATTTTGCAAACACTTTGGTAAAACTGGGGTGAATGACCCTCTGAAAAAGAGTTCAGCAGATGAGAAGCTAAAGTGTAAGTGAACCAAGGGCATCACTTTGTGTTGAAAAGCAGTGGGACCTAAGGGCTCAGACTAGGAGTGCGATGATATGATGATTTGGGTAACAAGATATGACGATGTACAGGAAAAAGACGAGAAGATTTGTAGCACTATTGCTGAAGAAATATTTGATGCTGAAATGAGCAGGGGGTCTGGTGCCCCAGACGTTTTTGAGCATTAAACACATAATTTCCTGCATTCTGGAGACATTGTCTGCTCTGTTTTATGTTGGGAATGTCTTTTTTTATACGAACGGATATTTAAATTCCATTGCATGTTTTCTTATTGTGCAGCTAAACCTTTCTCAAAGCAATTTCATTTCTTTGCTGCAAACTCAACAAATGCTTTCAAAAAGTTCTGAGGATATAATCAGCCATTTCAAAATGTGGTGGGGACATGTCCCCAGCGTCCCCAGTGTAAATGACACCTATGAGCTGAATGAGTAAATGTGGCTGTGACTTACAGGACTCTGAGGTGTTTGAGACCAGAGAAGTCTGTCTTGCTGATGACTGTCAGGTTGTTTCCGTTCAGATCACTAAAAAACAAACAAAGACAACAGCAGGTTAGGGAGCAGGAAGTAAACTGAGTACATTCAAATAATCAGTGACATGGGAAATGCATAATATAACATGAAACAGAGAAATGTTAATACTGACGTGTGTGCATATCAAATACAAAAACACAACAACATAAATGTCAATATGATAATACTGTGAGAAAATATTTATTTAAATTGATCCTCATGAGAACGGAAGACACAGCTTTTAAAAGATGCCACCAAAAACTGTACAGAAGCAACATTACTAGTCAACATTGGTTACACTGCAACAGGACTGCAACCCCAAAGATGCGAAAAAATCATACAAAATGCATTTTGTATGAAATGGACATAAATTATGGCTCAATCACACATTTTGTGCGCCTTTAGTGCGGCCTCACAACAGCAGTGTCTTGTTGCCAGACAGAACTTCAAGAGCCAACTCCTAAAAAAAGCAGCAATCTTGTCACATTGGGACATCAAGCTACTGGACCTTGACTACTGTTTGCAGAGTATGACCCATTCAGTGTGTTGCACTTTATTCTCTTACTTTTGAAAATATGTTACTGGCCAAATTCAAAGGAATGCTCAAGTCAAAAATTTGTGAATGGTTGTAGTCACTTTAAAAGTGGGATACTAGCAGCCACTTTGCCAGGTAATTTGATATCATCCTCAAGCTCTAATTTATTCCGAAAATCCAATTTGGTAATGCAGGCTTTCATGGTTTATCAGCCGCTGTGGTCTGCAGCCAAAAAGTGAACTTCTGATTGTTAAAAGTGCGGCTGCACTGGAACCCGCTTTCTACAAGTTGTTTAACAGAAAAATAAATCATACAACGAAAGCTCTCTTCAAAGTCAGATTCCTCTAGAAGTCAGATTCTTCTACTACTTAAAAGGACACTTTTTATGAATTTACACTATGAAAACATCTCTGTACTGTACAGCACATTTTTCTTCACTCATTTCGGAGTGAAGAAAGTCTGTTCACTTTAAGGACAATCTGATTTTTTTTTTACTTCAGCTAATGTCAGCTTAAAGTAGCAAGAAAACAGAGGAATGACTTTTGTTCAAACAGACTGTATGAGATTCCTTCCAAGATGAAACAGCTACTGTTTGACAAGAGTATCATGTTCATCCCCAACTCAAACTGACATGGCCTCCAATCATTTTTTCAACTGCTCTCTGTAAAAGCTTCACTCTACTGTTGCACTTAAGTGACTCAAGATCGAGGATTCATATAAATGACTGTTTCCAGCCATTTTATATACACACTTTAGGTATAAACTGTTATCAGTGTGTGATATGTGATAGGCAGGCAGTATATCCAACACAGTCGCAGAGGCTGCTCCTAGCGGGAAGGGTTTAAAGCTATGACCACATTGTCTACTTTGATGGACAGCTGCGAATAAAGAGAGGGGATGATGTCACTCTTCCCACGAGGCTTTGTGGAAGGAGAGGTAAACTGAACCCTGTGCTAGTACCTGTGTGTTTACGTGTGTGTTTGTGTGTGTGTGTGTAGAGTGTCATGTTCCTGTACTATGTAAAGGGTGGAATAGAGTGTGACCTTGTCCGTTCTGCATGAAAGAGAGAGCGTGGATGTTGTGGTGAGGGTGTGTGAACCAGATCTATACATCTCTCATGGAAATGCAAAGAAAACATATCAAAGAGGAGAAAGAGCAAAAAAAAAGCATGTCCATATTAGAAAGTGAACCCTGCACTGCATAAAAACTTACACAACGTAAGCCCCTCTTTAAAGGGCAATATTGCGGTGCATAAGCAGGCTTTGCTTTTATTACACTGACTCAAAAAAGCAGGCATATTGTTGTCCCAGTGATTTTAGATAGCATACAGTAGCATACAGGCGTTTCGTAGGTAAAAACAGGCGTGACGTGTAACACAACAGCGTCGGCGCCTAGTGTGAAGTAAAACGTTGCTGTCTCAACGCAATATTTCCCCCCACCAGGTTTTAAACTCTCGCATGATGCACACTAGCCTTAAGTCAAGTCCTGCCCCATACTCTGCCTCTGATAGACCAACACTAACCCTAACCCAGAAAGACAATGAGTACTAGCCAAGTAAGAGGTGTATGTGTTGAAAATCTGGTGGGAAAACAGTTACGCTTTCTAAACAATAATAACATTTTCAGTTGCTGTAGGTTAGCTGCTAACTTCTTCTTCTTGTTAGCTACCACCTGCTGCTGTTAACTTCTTTATAAATCCCCCAGTGGTGGGTCACTTACATGACATGTCATCAAATCGTCACACCCTTGTTCTGTCCTGACTACAGATACAGAAATGTTTCTATATCCCTCTGGCTCCCCTATTTTAAACAGCCATCGGCTCTGTTAACGGAATAACGGTGCAACATTCCCACCTTGAACAAGCTATATAAAAAGGTACCTTGAGGCTTTAGGCTTTGTTTCCCCAGACAGTGTTTCCTTGAACAGCTGCTGCGGAGTAACAGAAACGCAAGAGGCATAAAGGCTGTAACTTTAGAATATCCCCATTTGATTTGACTAACTCACACAGTTTGTAAAAAGTGCAAGTATATTCGCTAAGCAACAAATTAGGGCCAAAACATCTCTACTGATACCAGTATGTGCACAACCAGTGCAACAAATAAATACAGAATAATAATGAAAACAATCACAATATCAGTTTTTTAACATCCCCGCCCATCTATCTGAATAGCCAGCAGGATTATAGAGCAGAGAGGCATAACTACAGGACTTCAGAGATGCACAAAAATAACAGCGAAGTCGGTGCCATCACAATTTCTGCCTCCTGTCAATGATGGATTGCAGATGGATGTAACATATTGAGGGTGGTGTATCTTGTCAACCGCAAAATGTTCAATATAGTTGCACTTTGGCCAAAAAACCTGGAAGAAAATCCTCTTTGGCTCTCGCAGCTGCTCAAGAAAGCCACACTAACCGCTAAGTAATTGCCTAATTTTGTGCACAGTCGCACAAGCTGGTATGGCAGATTGCTGCACTAGAGTCAAGACTATGACATTTGGACGTGGAAAATGTTTGAGTATGAAATAATCTCATCACATTAGAAAATAAGATTTTTAGAGGTCTTACAGTTGGAAGATGGAGGAGGAGTTAGTTCTGAGGGGGGGGCAGAAGCAAGGCATTGGCTGGGACAGAGGGAGGGAGGGAAGGATGGATGGAGACGGGTCGTGGCGGGGGGTCCAGAATCACTCGCTGGATGCGTGCGAAATTACCCTGACAGTTAGACTGCAGAAGCAAAACAAGCATCAGGAGGGAGAGAGATGTACCGCCAGCGATGACCATATTTTCACACACTATAAGAGCATGTATGGATGCTCAGAAACACAAGAAGTATGGAAATATCAGGCGCCAAATGCAAAGTGCTCATAAGATTTGTCTTCTTTGTATGACGAGAAGGAAAGAGGGACACGAGGGAGCACATATACAGCCCTGATGAGGCGTGGTTAATGGAGTTTTGTGCAGCGTGGCCGGGTCAGGGGTCAGCTCAGCGACAGACTCCCCTCGAGTGGCGACTCTGCCAAACAATAGCTCATTAAAGCAGAACGCGTCTCACACACACACACACACACACACACACACACACACACACATACACACAATCACAGCCTCAGTGGGCAGTGAGGCAGTTGATCCACTCAGCTCTGCTCTCCACTGTTAGATCTGACATGGAGGAAGAGCAGGAGGGCGGGGGGGTGTATGACTAAGATGATGAGATACATGGTGTGGGTGGGAAGGGGAAAAAAATGAAGATAAAAGACATCCAGTGAGTAGAAGCACTGATCCTAAAGCAGAACTGGGAATCAAATCAGAAATGTCCATAGAGTCGAGTATGAAAAACTGTCAAGTACCAGATGATTGTAATGAACACTAGGTCAAATTCCAAGTCTTGTCTACAAAAACTCAACACAAGTATTTCAAAAAAAATGTCAAACAATACCGTGCTCTAACCTGGAGAGAGGCGGGCAGTGAGTGAGTATGTGAATAAATATTATCCTGAGCCGTCAGTACAGCAGGCCTGTGTGTAGACGGAGCCAGATTAATTACAAGTCTCTGAAAGTTTAATAAACTGTCACCTCTTCTCTCTAGCGCTCACATGCACAGGAGTGTACCAGCCATGAGCCTCGTCCCATCTTTTTGTCGCCTACGTGGAAAACATAACCCAGTTTTCCACATCCCTGTTGTCTGGTTGGCAAACATGGATTCCGCAATCAATAGGTCAATATCTAAACGATATTCAGGGTCGTAAAAGGATTGCAACATAATAGATACTGAAGAGGAAACATGATATGTGTCTTAAAAGTGGTCAAATACAAAGATGCGAAATATTGGCGATTAACCTCTTCCATCCATATCTGCTTTTACAAATCCTTTGAAACACACACACAGACAACACACAGTGCGGGAGAACACATTATGAGCACGCATTTGGCCAATCGATGCATATGGCTCATTTTAATCTGCTAATCAATACAGCATCTGTGAGGGATGCTGGAACCAGTTAAGTGTCACGATACGCACATAATGCTTAAACAAAATCCTCCTTCCCAAGCACACAGAGAGGAGAGAGAGAGAGAGAGAGAGAGAGAGAGAGAGAGAGAGAGAGAGAGAATAATATAACTCAACTGGTCTAAATAAACAACAAATAAAACCAACACTCATTTGCTCCATCACCTATTTATTAACCAGCAATCCAATTCAACCGGAAACCTTCATCTGATTGGGATTTGTTTTATCTGAACTGCGGTGGAATAGACACTAAAATAGAGCATTTTTTTTGTTGGGCTCCACTCAGTTGGAGCAGATGATCCGAACTGGCTTCTTTAATCAGCAGAGTTTAGAGATTGGAAAACAAATCAAAGTGCTTTTGTTCCAAATGTATTATACCTGGTCAACACATAGTCTTACTATCTGAGGGTCAGATGCATGGTCAGTGATGTTATAACAGGATATTAAAAAACAAATCTTCCTCCTCCTGCGCCCGTCTTTGCCTTCTTCTCTCATCTCCTGTTCACTCTCCTCATCCATTCTTTATTCCCCATGTGCAGCACAGTGGATGTGACTAGTATTAGCAATCACACACACACACACACACACACACTCTCACTCGGGTCTAATGACACTTCATTAGTGGCATCTTTCCCACTGAGGGGCTGCGGGGGAAATGGTAAGATGATTATAAGAGATGGACAGAAAAAGAGACAGAGGGAGAAGCTGAGGTGGCTGCCACAGGTAATGAAACTGAGAATTAAGGTGTGTGTGTGTGTGAGAGAGAGAGAGAGAGAGAGAGAGACTGGGAGGGAAGGACAGAGAAGTGATAATGAAATGGAAGAAAATAATCCAGCTAATGAAAGAAAAGCATTAAACTACTTTACTAGAGACAAATATTAAAAATACACATATTAACACGTGGTGTTTTCCCACCTACATCTGTGGTATTTAGGCCCACTGAAAGTTATGGTTCAAATTACTGATGTTTTAAAATACTGCAACTTCCACAATACATGTAGGTGAATTGAATTTAGTTTCTGTTGCTCACAGGACTAAAAAAATAGTTCCAGGAACAATGTCCAGATCAATCAGAATACGCCACAGTTTCCAAGTTTTGGAGTTTCCAAGTTTCCGATGAAAAATGTTCACATTGAGGTCTGTGGATTATCCTGAGTAACCTGGACACTGTTTCGGGAAGTCATGTTATTGCTAAGTTTTTGAAATAGGTTTTTTTAATGCTTTGGGCATTATAAAAACTAGGCGAGCTCGCAACAGTCATTCTGAATTAAATGACATCGTCACAAAATGAGCTGAGAACATTTCAGGGATAAGGAGAGTTATGGTTAAAGTTAGCTTAAAATAGTATTCGGCAGCCAAGTGTACATGTGGCATTTCCCGCTCTCTGCCCACTTTTTCCGGCGCTAATGCTAATCCTCATCACACTCAATTAGTTGCTTTACTGGCAGGCAGCTACACATAATGACACAGACAGACACTTACAAATACTTCCAAACACACACATGTGTTGCTTGATAAATATTTTTCTCAATGAGTCATGCCCAATTTATATAATGATGCATCCAGGAGCAGAAATTAACAGACACAGAGAGTGTGTTTTCTCTCTCTGCTGTGTGAGTCTCATTGGGTCAGTTGTTTGTGTTGAGTGGTGGAAATCCAGGAACTCTGCACAGATGCCACACTTTACACACACACACACACACACACTGTCTGTCTCTCCTTCAGCTGCACAAAGATGGTGCAGACCTCGGCCTGCACTTTCTCAGACTCTCTCTCGTACGTACAAACACTCGTTGACAGAGTTTGGGTTTCTTTAAAGATTTCCTCTTCCTGATTTTGTGTTGGGTTCATTTAGGGTCAGGCAATGAGAGTTAAACCTAGGAGACGCATCAGCATACCTGCAAACATTCTCGTTCTTCCTGGAGTCCTCCATTTGTTCGAAATTCTCTTCTTGTTTGTAATAAATGAGTTGACTACTACTACTAATGTTACTTGTTACTTTTCTTCATATGTAATCAAGGTAGTGACAAAACGCACTGTGAAGAGCGGTTTGTCCATTTGGGCTACTGTAGAAACATTAAGGTGCAGCATGGTGACTTCCATGAAAGGGGTGAAAGGGATGGTTCATTAAGCAAAGTCTTTATATTCCACTGAAAACATAGTTACTGTGTGTAACTTATAATGCAGTTCCTTTAATAGATCCTCCAACATATTACAAACTGAAGCCCCTTAAAGTTTGGAATATTCTTACCAAGCTGTCCTTGTTGGGCCTGCAGTAGTTTTCTTGGAGCAGAAAATAAAACTTTTAGCTGAGTGGGAACATAAGATCTGGATGAAAAACAGTTTGAACTCATCTGCTCTTTTCGAAAAGTATTAACTTAAAACTTTGGATTGCTACCTAACTGACTAAAAACTATTGGCCATAAGTCCAGTCTTTTCTCTAATATGTTCACCGATATCCTCTCTCTCTCTCTCCCTTTCTCACACTTTCCTCTTTTCTCAGCTCAAATAACCATGGTCATCAGGGCCCAAAGGGGGATCCATTTTTCAGCGTTGCCATGACAATCGAACGAGGAGGGGGTGTTTAGTTTGACTGGTGCAGTCACCTTGATGAATGACCCTCTTATTGCCGCCTGTCTCCCAGGGAATACTGTACACACACACTCTCTCTCTCTCCCACACACACAGACACACACCACCAACTCGCTCTTCCCCAGTGGCTAGCTGTCCAGCTGGACGCACACACACGCACAGACAGACACACAGATACACACACACAGATCACTTTACATGCTAATTGGGCGACAAGCCCTTTAACAAATAGCTGTTTAATGAGTTACTCCTCTCCACTGCAGGGCAAGGCCTGTCTGAGTCTACAGGGTGGTAGACTGCCAGCGCTCTGGGAGGAGGAAACAGTTTATAGGTCAAAAGGCCACACTGGCTACATGCTCAGAGTAACCGGTCATTGGTTATTCTCTGGTGTAGGTCTTGTTCATTTTAAAAGGCTCAGTTCACAGAAATCATAAAAAAATATCTCCCATCCCAATACAAAACATAAAAATATATTGTATAATAGATAGAAACTTCAGAACCTCAATAACCTATTAATACCTGAATGGCTTGATACTGCAGACTGTAAGTGTAATTTTGTCATTTGTGTAAACAGACCCTTTAAGATAGTTGTAAAAATAGTTTCATCTGAAAAAAATCATTTTTAGGGCAGTGTTTGAAAAATAATCAAACTTCATTCTGTTCATGAAGTACCGAACAGAAATACTCTCAAAATAGATCAAAATAACCACTTACACATGTGATCCTTCAATAATGCCGACACATACGTGCTTCAGTTTGGTCACTGTGGAAATTTATCTGATCACAGTGCCTGGACACATTTAATTTACACGCTGAATCACAAGCCAATCTCTGTGATGTTTAACAACTTGTGATGTGCGGAGATGAAGAGGAGGGGCAAGTGTCCAACTTCCGGGGTCATGACTGTCAACAATCGCGGTGTCTTAACGGTTACAGTTACTAAGTAAGGTACTTAAAATAATGCATGCAAAGCTTTCCATTTGGGTCTCTAAACATGTCCTGAACGCAGAATCAAAACATTTTTTTGAAATAACATGACAAATCGCCAGACACTAATTTTTTGCCTGTAGGTCTGATCCTAAGGTACCTCAAACGTTACTAAATCTTTACTTTCATACCATAAATTCCACCTTTCTGCTCTACTAAATAAAACTGTTGCCAAATTTCTGTCAATAAGACTCAGCAGGTGACAATAGATTATTTTTTCAGTTTCTCCACTCTGTCAGCTACTATTACTTTGTACAGCAAGAAAACCTTTAGCGGAGGAACAGTTAACCATCTCAGTGATGCAAAAACACGAACGGGCAAGTAGGTCTGCAGGCTTCGAGTTGTTTCCAGGCCATTTCTCTTTGACCAGGGGACCCAAGCCCTCATCCCCGATCATAAAGCTATCAGCCTCAGAAGGGGAAAACATCCTCCACGCTACAGTAAACCAGAGAGGAGGAAGGATAATGTATCTCTGCTGGCACCCCTGACAATCATCAATTATTCACACACAGGCACTCTAGAACCTGAAATAAACACACACACTTACAATGTACAAACACATGCATGTTCACTCTGCACTGCGAGCGCCATACAGTACAAACACTTAAAGATGTACAGATAAAGTGTTTCCTTATTTATATACAAACAATCCACACTGTAATATTCTTGAGGTTTGTTTTAGGTTAGAAGATTAGAGTCTCTAAAGGTAAATCTCCTATTCAAGTTTCTAAGATATCAGTGACATGCCTTGCATTTCTGGACTCATTTTTTTGGGCGCATCTTTTTTTTTTGTTATAAATAACTTGCAAAAAGGTAGATAATGGACCTGCCAGCACAACTAGATATTTCAATTAGCTACAATTTTTACAGCAGTGGCAGACCATTAGAATCAAACAGCGAGGGCTAATTTCTAGAGACTCTAATTTGCACCATTCAGCAATCACACAAGGAGAAATGCTCTGCAGAACCGGCTCAGACTAAGTGAGACTCCAATGGTAGGATCAGCAGACCAGAAGACAGTGCAGCAACATCACATTAGGCTTTTTGAGAAAAGAGGTATGACCATCACCTCTTTTTTTTATGGAAAATTTGGTTTGTTCATGCTGCCTCTCTGGCTGTCACAGACACTCTTGGAAATACAGGAAACCACCAGCTGAACCAGAAATAGCCAAAGTAGCTTGGAAACAGCTGGTACATGTGCTAATATGATCAAAGTGCTAGTTTCAGCGTGTGAGTCAGTGACAAGATGTATGATTCCTGGAAGTTTCATCAAAATTAGATCAGTAGGGCAGCAATTTAGCTAGAAACATTCACTTTAATTACAATAACATGTGTCATTCCTCAAACTGGCATGAAATTGGGATCTGCATAATCTGAGAATACAGTATATGGTAGTTAGCTAGCTCAATATTTTGACTTTAAGTGATTCCATCACAACACGTTAGAGCGCAGTGTAAAAACAAACAAGTCATCTAAATTGGGTGTCCCTTTCAGTCTCAACCATATGAACAGCTAAAAATATGATTTTAAATTTTTGTTAAGCTGTTTAGTCAGGTATATCAGGAGCACACTTTGTTATCCCAGTTTTAGTTTCAGTAAATACTTATCTTGCAGTAAGAGAAGCAATTTAAGAGGAACACATTAAATTAGATTATATTAAACTTCTCTGAACTTGTGTAGTTATTCTGTATAACAAGAAAGGAATAAAAAATAGCTGAAGAGAGAAGAAAAGGTGATGAGGAATTTTTAAAGTGTATGTGAGGCATGAAAAGATGGGAGATCAGGAGAAATTTGCAGAAATATTACACATGCAACAGTAAAAAATTTAAGGAAAGAGAAATGATGCCCCAGAGCAGCACTCTAATTAGTGGGAGTCAAGTGGAGAGTCAAAGTGTGTATGTGTACGTGCATGCTGGTGTGTGACAAGAGGTTAAACAGACTAGAGCTGGAAGGAACACAAGAGAGACTGCAACAAACCAGGAATGACACATAAAGCGTGTGCACACAAAAACATAACTGAACACAGGGTGAGTCACACATATAAGCCCCCCCTATCTGTTTTTCACACACTATAAGTTTTACACACTCCATCTTCCACAGACAAACACAGATATTTGCATGTTTGATTATACTTGTGAGGACCTTCACACCCTAACCTATAAACTCGACACGGTCTCACGGATAAACTCAGCTGCTTTTTGCTCTTTTGAGTGAGGAGCAGCACTGTGCCATCACTCTGAAGGATTCCCTTCATCTACCCATCTGTGATCATTTGGTCCTCAGAAGTATAGAAAAATGTGAACACACACACACACACACAATCAGTGTAAGATTACTCACAGCCTCTCAGTCCCTCTGGGGATGTTTTTGGGTATAGAGTGGATCCCCAGGCCATGGCAGTCCACTGTGTTTCCCAGGCAGCTGCAGGGAGAGGGGCACGCCTCCACACCTCCCCGTCCTGCCACCAGCACCAAGATGCCCCACGCCAGCATCATCCGCAGTCCACAGTGCAAAAACTGTCCCGGGGCCGCTGTCACTGCTGCCATCCCACAGCTTACTGACCCAGCTCCATCCCCGCTTCTCCCAGCAGGCATCTTGCTCCTTCTGCGCCACTCCACCACACTGCAGGAACCAGCCGACAGATCCTATCCCTTCTTTTACCTCCTTTCTTTCTGGGATGACTGACCACCACCAGTAGCAGTACAGCCTATTCTAAAAGTGGACGAAAAAGCTGTAGTATGAAAGTACAGTGAGTAAAATGCTTGAAGAGGGCTGAGACAGACAGCCAGGTGAAGTTCAGCTTGGACTGAACAGCTGCCACTTGATTCCAAAGTGGCCTTTCAGAGAGAAAGACAGAAGGGAAAAAGATAAGTATGTCCTCTTCTTCTTGCCACTGGCTTTAGAGCTCCCTCCAATTGGCTTCTCTTCTTCTACTCTCCTGTGTGTTCTCCACTCTCTCTCTCCCTCCCTCTCTCCCGTGCAGCCGTACAGTGTGTTTGCCTCTCCCCTCCACTTTTCATTGAGTCATTGTGCACTGAACAGTGAGCCACTAGAAAAAAAGAAAGGGGGGGACTCCCTCACTCCCTCTATCTCTCACACACAGAGCAATCAAAAGCCTTTACAAATAACAGCACAGAGACTCCTCCCATGCCGCCACCCCCCACACCCTCCAGTCACACACATACATGTACACGCACACACACACAAACACAGAGTCACAGTAGCAGCAGCACCCAAAGTGAACTCACATCTATTCAGTGACAGCAGTATTGGGAGCCACCTCCAGTGACAGCAGCCCTTTTCTCTCCTCTCTCTCCCCCTCTCTCCCTCTTTCTGTCTATCTCCCTCGCCCACATGCGCTCTCCTCCCTTGGGGAAGAAAAGAGCCCAAGGCTGAAGGGACATGATGAGCAGAGAGAGAGAGGAAAGGGAAGAAACTGTGATCACACTAAACCATCCAACCAGGAAGCTCCAGCAAAAAATGTAAAGACAGAAAAGGAGAAATTTGTGGGGAGTTAAAATTTGCAAATTTGGAATGAAAGAAGCAGAGAGGGATTTCTGCTGTGTTAAATGTGATCATATTTTTTGCTACAGCTCAGTGCCAAGACAGTACACCGGCTGCAGGAACTTGGGGTGGTTGGGGAGGGAGGGGGTATCTTGTGAGACTGGCATAACTGGAATGCCATAAGCTGCCACAGAGCTTACTCTGAAGTCTATTATGAATTCACTGGCAAGGCTCTGAAATTCAAATGGAGCCTGGCTGAGTTTTTTTTTTTTTTTTAATCTCCAGAGAAACGCTGGTTTCAGCTTTTGTGATTGCCATATTACCAAGGAAAAGAGAGAAGAATCTGAATCATCAGGGATTTGATGGAGGGAAACCAACAAAACCTAAATCAAACGGCAAAACAGTTTCCTACCTGTTTGGAGATCAAAACTAAAACTATAGGACAAAAAATGCCATTGTCAATTAATCTGCCCCCCTCACTCCATCAATTCTTTAATGGTTAAGATGTAAATAATCAAAATAAAATGCAGCAAAAAATCATATTTGAGAAGCTGAACACTGAAAATGTTTGGAATCAATCAACACTTTACTCACTAACTACTAACTCTTATGATAGATTAAGTTGTTTCAGGCAGCTTAAGGTTTTCTTTGCAAATAGGAAACATGCAGAAATTAATGGACTCTTTTTTTTTTTTACTCAAACGTTTTTGTTTCCTTAGCAGAAGTTGTTTTTCAGCAGATATTTATCACTACATCATCAGTGATTTAGTACAATACATCACACGGTGATGTGGAGTGTAATTAGATTTTTTCCGAATAACAGTTTTGATTTAGCGGTTGTTTGTGGGATGACGATTAGAGACTGGAGGGCAGTTTACCCAGCATTTCATTTACCACCATACATGAGTGATTATTGCTCGTGGCCTCACTTTGTCTTCTCCCTGCAGACTCAGTATGACGGGTTAATTTAACCAGGCGCTCTTCAGAAGTGATGGAAAACAAATTGGCCACAGGCAGAGCCCGTCTGCAGCTGAATTGAATGACTCATTCGGCGATAATCTGCAACAAAGGGAGGGACGAGATGTTGACATCTCTAGGGGGGTGGACCCCCTTATTTCTGAGACCATAATAGCTTTCTGAGGCAGGGGTGGGAGGAGAGGTGGAGGGCTTCAGACGCGTCGGAATTGATTTCTGGAAGGACAGAGCAGATGCTTTTGTCTTAAACGCGTCAATTCACAAAAGCTTCAGATTTGGAAAAGTCCCTGCATTTAATATAATTTGACAAAAACTTGTGATGCCACTAACAAGAGAAGACTTAGCTAGTGAAAAAATAAGCAATGGCAATAAATATATTGTTTGGTTAATATGATCATTAGTCAAGATGGGTGCCAACTGCCCTGCTGATAGGACTTTAAAGATACAATCTCAGCATACTAGGCAATATTCCTAAATCCAACTGTTTCAAGTGCAGGTGCAGGGGAAATATTATTTAAGACACAGCTTCAGCTGAAAATAGTCAAATTTTCTGTAGACAGAAAACCAACTATTTTGATAACTGTTGAAGTCATGAGTTGAGTTTCAGATTCATAACTGTGAGGATTTGCTGATTTTCTCTGTCTTACATGATAATAAACTAAATATCATTGGGTTATGGTCTGCAATTTGATGAGGTCACCGCTCTCTGAGAAACTGAAGAGCATTTTTGACTATTTTCTGACATCTATCATGAATTCCAACCATTGAGACCAAACACACAGCTTTAAAGATTTAGATCTGGTGATATCTGCTTAATTAATGTGTATTAAATTACTTTCTAAAAGTTGCATTTAGCCCTGCCTAAAACATGATTAGCTTCAGTAGTAAACTAAGAGTCTATCATCTAGTGTGTAACTACATCACAATCTTACAGTTTTCCCAAAGTGCAGGCATGATGCGAAGCTACGCTACAGTTTATCAACATTACTGTTGCTTTTATTGAAGCCATCTTCAATCATAAATGTGTACGTTTTATAAAGCAATAGACTTGACCTGAATAAATGACTCAAATATCACTTTGAGTTCTGGGAACAGCTTAACTGCAGGGGGACGTCTAATGCCCAGCCCTAATTAAAGAACCTGTCAAATCAGATTTCTTTCCAAACCATAAATATATAATTATAGTTCGATATAGGTATAGTTCATCATACTGAAACATTGCTTAACTGAGTTTGTCATTGTTCTATATTCCCTACAGATCCACTATGATTTATTTTCAACCATTAAAACCAGAAGTGGATTTGGAGGTTTAGAAGCAGGGTCTTTATCATTTAGCATCAAGTTAAATAAACTGGTCTCCTGTTATAGCAACAGCAGCATTTCAGACATTTGTGTCGGTCTGCTCCAAAACAAAGGTGACTTAAAGGGAATTAGAGGTTTAAGACTACCTGCAAATACAGTCAAGATGGATCATCTCTTAACCAGAAGAACCACTCTGCCTTTAATGCTGAATCATTACCAGCTCCTGGGACAGTTCGCTGGTGCAGCCTGGTCTCTGACCTCCCTGCAGCAGGAGAGAGTGCGTCTCTCAATGGCTATCAATAACATATTATTACCATTATGCTGGTTATGAAATATTATGACAAACACAACCTGTCAGGTTGGGCAAGAGTAAATGTCCATTAGATTACCGTAATAATAGAAAAACAATAACAAAGTATAATCAGCATATTGATATGGCCGTCTTATTCCAAGATAAAGATTATATAAAGATTTAACTTCTGTCCATAAAATGTAAAAACCAATGAGATTCTTATCTAAAGATTTTTTTAACTCATTTCACTAAAACAATGAAACTAAAAGACACAAACTTGATGTTTGTGATATTTTTCAATCAGACTTGCATCTCCACGTTATCCGATTGCACCCCCTGGTGGGTAAGCTGAAACACCACCGAAGCATCTTCGGTACAGCATGTTATGGTTGCTGATTTGAAGCAATTCATTTCTCAGTGACTATCTACAGTAGTGTAAATACTGGAAAATTAAAAATATATGGACAACTATTGAAACAACAATTCCAACATAACAGACTTTCTGTAGGAAACATAAAAAAGTTTTAATCCAAAGCGGACAGTTTGCCAAGGAATCCAATGTACAGGATTAACTTATTTTACACTAAAATACAAAAAACAAAAAAGTTACCACAGGTTAAACCAGATGTTATAACAGTCACAGACAAATTCATTATGACACTGGTAAAAGTGAGCTCAGACAATTAAGACAGAACTCAATCACCTCTCAGTGAGTTTCTCCATGTCTCATTGACTGTCATTAAGGAAATAAGGTGCAATTAACCATTCAGGTTGTTAAAGGAACTTAAATTCCACCTACTTGTGTCATATTTAACTTTCATTTCCATCCGTTGTTCTCACAGTGTTCAGAAGAACTCATCAGTGACCGTGTACATCAAGCAAGTTGAGATCAGCTAACTAAATGTTTCACATTTATGTAAAGAGGAAAAAAAAAAAAACAGATGTGCAACACAGAGACTTAAAACAACAAGGCTCTGAGGGGCTTTTTGCGTTTCAAATATGAAACAGCATTTCACATCATATAGAAATAACTGTTCTCGTCTGATTGACAGATGTAAACTCA
Source organism: Lepomis macrochirus (assembly GCA_024633595.2). Classification (NCBI taxonomy): domain Eukaryota; kingdom Metazoa; phylum Chordata; class Actinopteri; order Centrarchiformes; family Centrarchidae; genus Lepomis; species Lepomis macrochirus. Next base: position 33,915,209 of record JALXJV020000003.1, read on the forward strand.
AAACAAAAGGGGAAAGAAAAATTGTACCTTTGATTTGGCTCATATATTCCATCCACATAAAAAGAAAATAGTTTCCCAAATAGCAATAAATACAACATAATTCAATTTAGCCCTCCCTTAAAACTGGTTTGTAAAACTAGTCTGTAGAGAACTGAAAAGGATGAGGAGACGTCATGAGGAGAGGACATGATGACAGAGAGATCCCAATTCAGTTTCAAAACTCTGTTTCTCTGCTTAGACAAATTCAGTGAGATTAATTATATATTTTTTTTAAAGTTCTGTGTAGGCCATTTTACACAATTACAATCTGAAAATGACAAAAACACTGCAAAACAAAAAGGAGGTGAGGTCTTAGTGTCCACCTTAATCACTTTCAAAAAACCCATCATCAACATCCACAACACCTTCAAAACAGGATGCACCAATAACAGATTCCACAACGAAATAATACAGGTGTGTGTGAGGAAGTTTACCAAAACCAATTTATACAACCATGAGCATGAGACATATGTAGAACATAATAAAGTTCCCCATCATCATTTTTTAATTTTACCAAAACATCTCTCCTGTTGAGGCATGGCTGAGCAGGGCAGTGGATTCCTGCCTGCTCAGTCGCTGACCTCTGACCTCCCTGTGGAGGAGCTGGAGAAAGAAGCATTTTCTCCACGAGGGACTGCACTGTTTGGAGACACTAATTCAGTTCTCAGTGCTGAAAATGTGAAACTTGTACTGGTGCATCCGTACCCATTACACAACAAATTGAGCAGACATCAGTTGAAAGGTGGGATAAGCGATTCTGAAGAAATCCAATTCTATGGCAAATACCATGATATAGCACAAACACTGACACTGCAAATAACTTAACTGTTAGCCAAGATGTGGGCAAACAAACTGTCAGGCATTCAAAAAGGAGAAGACAAACGCAGAGCCAAGCGCCTGCTTCGGACAGCGATATTCAATAACATCACAAACAAACCATGTCTTGGAGAACTAGAAAGTTAGTCAGATGTCTGTGGGCAAGTTATCAAACGTTACCCGACACACAAATCATGGCTGGAATAAATGTAATAGTCTGGTGTGGCAGGTTGAGAGCCACTTTGTTTTGTTTACAGAGCCAGGGATGTGTACAGAGGCCCGATTTTCTTTCAGTGGACACAGAACAGACAGGTAGTGGACCATGATATTGACAAAAGGTACTGGATTAGAATCGCATACCCCACCTTTAAGTCAAGCCGTGAAAGTAAACCTGAAGGAACTGAGAACTAAATAAAATGACATGACAATACTAAAAAAAGGACATTAAGTAACATGTTTACTTTCTAAAAACATAAAACCAACAATGCACATGCGTCTAAATGTGGAATGTGTTCCTCTAGAGTGCTGAATGAACTTTTTATGTACCGGCAATTATAGGAAACCTGTGAATTTCTTAATGTCCCCTTATTCAAACACCATCCTAAAATATTTATGTTTTAATAGTTTGGGATGGCACACATTAAATTCATCATTCATAACTGTAACATAACTTATGTTTTTTCATAATGTGCTAATATTATTTTATGTGTTAAAAAATGACAAACTATTGACAATGCCTGATGTTCAACCTAGTTCAGTTCCTTTCTTACTTACTTAGGGAATAGCATGGCCTCTTCTTAACACAGTTCCCCGAACTGATTGCTGCTCATTTTAACCAGAAATAAATTCATTTAAATACACTTTCAGCTTTCATTTCATCCAGTAACATAACAAATCTCTCAACCACTTCTGTTAAATTCTAACCAATGACCCTTCCATTATCCAACTGAATAAAAAAATAAATGTTTGAAAAATATTTTAAGTCTCATGAGACACTCAGGTAATGTAACATTTCATATTTGAGAGGTTCAAAAACAGGCATCTGAGCCACTGTTTTCATAAAGAGTAATAGCAAGTCTGTTAAAGATATAATGGTGATTATTAATTAAAACCTGTTATTCATATCAGGAAAGTTGACCCGCTTACTGATCCTGTATCAACAGCCAAATAGAGAATTATCATCCAGTAACAAACAACATTCTGTACCAAAAAAACGAAACATCACAGCTCCCAATAAACCTAAAAACAAACACAGAGTAAAACATGTATACATTTTCTACACTCTTACTAGTGGTCATAGATTCTGATACAGTAGCTAAGAAAACAAGTTTCAAGTGATAACTGGCACATGCATGTCTGAGCCAGTGAAGCCAAACCAAAGCAAAGACTCCGTTCACTGTTTGATTTAAATTATTCACATTTAGGTAGAGCTAAGCAAAAAGCCCAAAATAAGAGGGTGTGTCAAAACAGATCGCCATGAAATGTGATGTGTGTTTATGCTTATGTGTGAATAGCACATTTTAAAACATGCCAGATAATGCAGACTTGTGGATGTCCCCTCGTGGTGCTGTTATATTGATGTTTTTACATCAAATGATTGGATTCTGGTTTTCAGTCACATCAACCAACTCTACATCCAGTCCAACCCTATCACATCCATTCACACAAAAACAAAAAGAAAATCAGTTTCACTGGAAACTAGATTTAATCCCAAAATTTTGATACCAAAAAGGGTCCAAAAATACTACTGAAACCTGATGATTGTGTGGTATAAAACTAATAAAATAAAATATATAAGAATGTTTTTATTCCTTACAGCAGCTCTGGTCCCACAGATTCTAATGTTCTCACAGACTAAATGGGCCATGTTCAATTAAAAGTGTGGCTGATTAATAATCCAATAAGTTTATATATTGTTGCCTAACTCAATCATGCTAAAAAATATATATTATCTACAAATCTCTAAGTTAAAATAATAAAATTATTAATTAACAAAAAAAAAACTTGTAAAGTACAAGAGCAGTTAGATAACTTGCTGAATCACAAGTCAATATCACATATTTAAGTCATAATTGTTCTAAAAGATTAGCTTTATCCCCATCATGCACCTTTACATTGAAGCCATTTAACAGAAATGCTACACTGGAGGCTTTAATTCAACTGTTCGTACCAGTTTGTAAGACTGAGGCTGAATGTACAGCAGAAAGAGTTCATGGCTTTGGTTTGGCTGTTCTGGCCAAGACTAAAGCTGCAGTATATTAGTCACAGTTAAAATAGACTTACTACGATGAAAAGACGTAGATAAACATGAGATATTATAATATTAATACTGCCCAAGTCCTGACCGAGATGAGGTGGAGGTGTTGGGTTTTAGATTGAGATATCCTGAGGTGGAGAGAAACACATGGTGGCCACAGAGAGCGAGTCCTGCTGAGACATGAAAGGAGGGAGGAAAGAGAGGTAAGAGATACATGGATGGGGGGAGGCACTCATAAATTACATAAATATTCATCCCAACATTGATGTCCTGTACAAAACAGAATTAAGTCTTGACTGATGCTTGTTTTTTTGTTGTTTTTTTAAATACAGGTTATGTGTAAAACACTGCGGATTCTGTTTTCAACTCCAAGCTGCATGAATTTACAAAACTACTACAGAGCAAATAGCATGTTTTTACACATTAGTTGGTATAATATAAAATATACTGTTATTTTACTGTTATAAGTTTGCATGCATCTAAATGTACAAACAGTATTTGATCTGGGTTTCTGCACTGCTGACCAAATCAAATTTAAGACTTTCTGAGACCTTTTGATTAATTTTAATACCTTTTTCATGATCTTATCAGAGAATGACGGACACCCAATAGGAACAATTACATGAACTTTTGATCATGCACGCTTTATAACAATAATTTGTACTAATATGATAAAAATTTATTAATTAATTAATGACTTGGGCCCATTAATAGATGGATTTAGAATTATTAAAAGTGACACTTGAATTGATGAGCTTCCTGGCTATGGTGACTAGCAGGAGCAACAGTGTTTACCGCATGTCTAATATCACTGACTGAAAATCCACAAAAACAATTAATCTCCTGCAACACAAAGTCTCACTTAAGGTTCATAGATGTATAATGTCTCCCATAGCCAACAACCAAAAAAGTCCTGCAAGAGAAAATATTCAGGACTTTTGTAAATTAAACTTTTTAATGAAGACTTTTTAATACCATCTAAAAGGAGTTTTGTGAGGCAACTGAATTCAATATGTTTTAAGGCTTTTCAAGCCCTGCAGATCCCTGATTTGGACAGGTAATATTCTGATGTTAGAGGAAGAAGGGGAAAGCTCGCATACCTTGGAAACCTTCTGACCATTGTCCTTATTGAAAGTAAAGTCTGGGTTTCTGACCACCAGACCCGCCTTCCCCAACACAGGACCATTTAATGGGCTATTCACCTGTAACACACACCAAAATAAAACGGTTTTTGAAAGCATGATGAAATTGAAATTTTGGTCATCTGCTAATTTTGTGAGAGAGAAAAGAAAAAGTAAATTATACAAAGACAATGTCAGAGCCAAGAAAACACATAATACAAGGCCAGCAAAAGTGTGTAGTCACCACAGAGCAAATATAGACGGTTACATATTGATGTTAGACATTGTCAACCCAAATCAAATCAAATCTACACAAAAGAAAAAAAAAAAAAAAAGGCTCACCGATTGTTGCAGGATGACGTTCTCTTTTCCGTGTTTTCTTCCTGTCCGGTTCACATTGTCAGGGGAGGTGTGTCTGACCCGCCTCTCTGCTGTCAGCTGCTCACCACGAGCTCTGCGCTGTTACCAAATGAAATGTGGAAATAATCCAGGTCAATTTTTGTACTTAATTTCATGTTCTACTCCTCATTGCAACTTTCCAGGATTGTTTAGTACCTTGATGAGGCCACCAAAGGAGCGGGAACGGGGATGTTTCTTGCTGTGAGCAGGGGGGGCCAGATGGTTCTCTGGAGCAGACGTCCCCGAGGTCGTCTGCTTGACAAACTACACACATGAAAACGACAACACCGGTTTTTATATTTAAAGACAGAAACTCTAAAAACGTGATTTGGAAAGTTCTACAACAGAAGAAGCTCTGTCTCTACATTAATGTTTCCAGTTCAGCAGCTGAAATGAAAAAAAGACCCTCATATGAACCTGTCGGACGAGTTTCTTCTTCTTGGCAGAGTCCGGCATGTTGTGGTGGACGTGTCTGAAAAGTTCCTTCAGCGCTTCTTCTGTGTATTGCTGAGCTGGTGATTGACACTGCTCCTGTGAGCTGGGGCCCAGAACAGCCGTCCTCTTCAGGGGCAAGACAGTCCGAGAAGGAGAGCTGCTTGCTGCTAGCAGCTCCAGATCATCCTGAGGGAGGAGAGTGCAAGTTAGGCTGGCTATGCACTTTAAATGGACACAATTTCACATGTGTGAACAGCGAGAATGACAATTAAAGATGAAAAAGAAATGCTGCATTTGGTATAGATCACTGCATTGTCTGCAGTCTAACTAAACAAACTTGGTGAAGTTCTCATTCAATGCTCCAAAATGTACTGCACACTAATTTTTCACTGCAGTTTAATCTGTTAATAAACATTTTGAGGCATTAATATTAGACCGATTGCTAAGCATTTTCTTGGTGCGTTTACGTCAGAAAAACTTCTCTAACGTGAACTCCCTCCACTAACCTTCGTCTGCAGAGCCTTGGTCCCAGTGAAGTGCACTCGGGCATAATCCCGCAGGTAGATTGGAGCCTGAACAACACACACCAACACATATTACATTTCTACAGCCCAATGTGCTTCTGTGCTTGATTCTAACAGTGTTAACAGACGTATGCATACTGAATAATTAACCTAGGTTTTAAGGGTCTGATTGCTTGGTCATGTGTGTGGTCAATAATCACCCTGAAGAGTTTCTGCGAGTGCTTGATGAGGAATGCCATACTGTTGTTTAGTTTCTTCAGATTGTCTTTCAGGTCAGCAGCTGTCATCTGATGCAGGACAGAACAGAAGTAAGAAACACTTAAGTCAATTAAAGCTTCATTCAAATATTTCTTGTTTTTTTCAGACTCCCTTTAATTTAGATTCAGCCAGCAATAGTTGTGTTGTATCTGTATTTACTTTTCTTCCCTGTGCAATTTTTCTGACACTACCACTGGGGGTGACAAAATCAAGATATTTCAAGTTCTACACATAGTAGCTTTAAGGATAATGTTGACGTTTGTGGCAGTTTTCAGGCAATTTTCTTAAAGGGGGATGAATAATTTTGGTCCTTGGAACAATTATGCTCCCAAATTGAGCAAAATCCTCATATTTGGTTCTTGAACCCTTATTATGCAGTTATAAACTACAAATCTTACATGTCTGGGCCAGAGGACGTGTGGGGCAAACATGATAGCCAGGTTGTAGGCGGACATCTTGTTCTTGTCTTGCTGCTTGGCAGTGTGGTAGAGCAGGTCCAGAAGCAGTTTGAGCAGTGAGCGGTTGGCCTGAGGTAACAGCAGGAAGAGAAGCTGTAGAGCCTCTATTTGACGCTCCTTGTTGGGTATCGCTGTCTTGTTGCCATGTTCATCAAACAGAGTCATATCTGGATGAAGGACAGAGGTGGAGGAAGTAATGAACAGATTTACTAAAATCCATTTATTCCAAATCTTCTATTTGTTTATTGTGCAACAAACAGAAGATATGCATACATAAAATAATGATTTACATGGAGATGCATATATAAAGACAAACAAGACTGACAAGACAGAACCAGACAAACCAGGCTGACCACACTACCTGAACAATATGTTATGTTGACTAATGAATTTAAGGGGTTCTACTTCTTTTAAAATATGCAACATTTTATACTAAAACATCTAGCAAGCATTGCTGCTTATCTAAAAGTTTGATAAAAACATGACAGAATTTTAATCAAACTTTTTAAATCACATCTGTGCTCTAAAATAGGAACAGAAATTCATACCAGCTATCTTAAGGTGTGCGTGAAAATGTCTGTGTGTGAGCAGGGGCTCAGGCAGCTCTCCCAGGAAAGTCTTGAGCAACGTGGCCACATCATTGGGGTGAAAGTCTCCAGACTCCAGGTCAACGTCAGCATCGCTGTTCAGGAGCTCCTTCAGGGACTGCTGTCGAACACTGTTCCCTGGCACCCGAAAAAGACCCTCCACGTGCAGGTCTAAGTGTATAAAGCCAGGCGGGTATCAGCAAGTAAAAACTTCTGATCATTCCAAAGCAGTTTGGTCTATTCATTTGTGCTCATTCATTCTTGGAATGTGTCTGTATGTTTTAAATTTTAGCTAATTAGGACAAAAAGAAAATATGTCATCTACACTATAAAATACAGTGTTAATGGATTAACGGCAGACAAAAGGGTTGTTCATTGTTTGAAATCATTCATGGGTGTATTATGTGTTAAAAATAAATACTTTATTAAAAGTTCTTTATCTAAACACCAGCAAGCAGTTACTGCTGTTGGCGTGGGAAAGTCACAGCGGCGAGGATGTAAACACAACTGTGGGGAATCGGTGGATTTTATTTAGATGACTCACTTTTGCTGAGGTACTCGATGAGCTGGTAGATCTGGGCAACGCAGCTCTCAGTCAGTGTTGTTCCAAATACAACGCCTTTATCTGAGATGACAGTCAGCGATAAGTGATAAAGACCCCGAAGAGAAACAGTTCTTCCATTTCTGCTGCATGTGCCTTACAACAACATATTCTAAATCACAAAGAAGCAGGACAAGCTGACATTAACGCTAAATAACCACGTCTGATCACATGTCATCCACTAGATTTAACAGGCGACCGGCAAAGAAAATATATAAAATAGAAAAATATTGAATAGGTAGCCAACTCTCTCAATATGTGTTTAGTGGCAGCTGTTAAATTCCACTGTTACAAATATTAAGTGGATCTAAAGGGAGAGTCCCTCTATCAGCACCGATCCTGCAGAACTTAGCAAGATTTGTTTTCATTTGCACTCATCCTGTCTTTTCACCGTCATCACTTCCAAAACACAGAAGCAACCTGCGGTGTTCATCAGAGAACATGGACAGTGAAGTTAAGTATGAATGTGACGGAAATATTTTTTTAAATGCTTTGAAAGCTCAAACAAAGAAGTGAAGGTTCTGTTACTTACGTGCCACAGCGGCTGCTAAACGACAAACATTGGGATTATCTATTTTCCATGCCATGAATAACAGAGAGGGGCATTTACTGTGGATATTGCTACTATTTCAAGATGTCACCTATTTGACGTCTCACCTTTGCGTTTGAGGAAGTTGAAAGAGCGAAAGAAGCCTCCATTTCCACCTGTTGGCGTTTTAGAGCCCTCCTCACCAAGGAGCTGTGCAAACTCTGTACCAGGAAGATCAATAAGGCGAGTGATGTTACTAAGCACTAGCTCCAGGAAAATATCAGGGTTCTCATGGCGAAGTTTCTCCACAAAAAAATCCGGGTTGAAGATGACTGGTGGTTGTCCAGCACGAGAGCCCCCCAGCGATTCCTGTTGATTGATCACCATACTGCACACTGTACTGCTGATGGGGGAGACAGAGAGGGATTTTACACACTTGAGGTCACTATACACAAGTATGCTGACAGTTGCATCTTGTATGCTTTAAAAACAAGTGGACCATAACAATTTTGTTTTGGATCTTTGTTGGATATGTTTCTCCTGATAATCAACACCATTACAATTAAAAACTGTGTACATAATAATTCAAATTTAAACATTTCGTGCACACAGTGTAATAGCCCAAACTGATATAACAACATTGTCAGGTTTATTTTCTCAGACTTTACGAAGCTCCCTCAGGATCCACACAAGACATCGCAACTGTTTTGGAAGTTAATGTCTAAAATCTTTATAGTGCCCATTTAACCTTATATTCATCCCAGTGTTATGTTGTTTATTCTGAGAACAGCATCAACCTCAAAAGCTACCACAAAGCTGGATCTAAGTTACACTTCTTCTGACAGTTTCAACAAAGCCTGAACATTATAATCTAACTTAAACAAAGGCAGGATTTGTTGCAGGGCTATTGATATTGTGTTCGCACATGTACAAAACAGGTAACGTTTTATAATAATAATAATAATAACTTTATTTGTATAGCACTTTTCAAAACCATGTTCCAAAGTGCTGTACAGCGAGACAAACATAATCCATACTTAACATGTAAACAAAAGTAAAATTAAAAATCAACAATAAAATCAGAAAATACAATAACAGCAATATAATATATAAACAATATAATGTTTATAAAAAAGCCATCCGATAAAAGTGAGATTTGAGAAGAGATTTAAAAGAGGCCACTGACTTTGCCTGCCTGAGATCCCCGGGCAGGGTGTTCCACAGCTGAGGGGTCCGAACAGCAAAGGCTCGGTCACCTTTAGAGACCAGACGAGACTTTGGAACCACTAGAAGACCCCTGCCAGAGGACCTCAGGCAACGGTCTGGCTTGTATGGAGTTATCAAATCAGAGATGTAGGCAGGAGCCTGTCCGCTCAGGGCCTTAAAAACGAGTAATAAAATCTTAAAATCAATTCTAAAACTCACAGGTAACCAGTGAAGCTGCAAGGATTGGTGAGATGTGTTCACTCCTCTTAGTGCGAAGTTAAAAGCCTGGCTGCAGCATTTTGAATTAGCTGTAATCTATGAATGTTTCCCTTACTGATACCAGAGTACAGGGCATTGCAGTAGTCAAGTCTTGAGGAAATAAAAGCATGGATTACCTTCTCTAGGTCAGCAGAAGAGAGAAATGTTCTAATCTTAGTTAGCAGTCTCAGCTGGGCAAAGCAGGACTGCACTACTTGTGTCACCTGGGCATCAAAAGACAGCTCTGAGTCAAAAAATGACACCAAGGTTGCGAGCTTTTTTCTGAATGTTGTCTGAGAAGGCCCTCAGGCTAGTGGTGAGGTTTTTGATGTAGCTAGTGCTGGTCTCGATGGGGGTAAATACAATTATTTCTGATTTTGTGTTGTTTAGCTGAAGGAAGTTGTTAGACATCCAGGCTTTTATTTCATTGAGGCAAGAGAGAATAGCAGAGGCATCAGAGGAACCGGCCTTAACGGGACATACAGCTGGGTGTCATCTGCATAAAAATGGAAGTCGATATTATAAGACTGAATGATTTTTCCAAGGGGAAGCATGTATATGGTGAACAATAGTGGACCCAAAATCGACCCCTGGGGGACCCCACAAAATAGAGGCGCTTGAGAGGAGGAGACTTCTCCAAGGGTCACGGAAAATGACCTATTTGACAAATAGGAGACAAACCAATCCAGGGCCACATCACTGATACCAACATAGTGTTTCAGACGGCTAATTAAAACATCATGGTCCACAGTGTCAAAAGCTGAGCTGAGGTCAAGAAGAATTAATATGGAGCACATGCCTGAATCAGCTGCAAGCAGTAAATCATTGGTGACCTTGATCAAAGCAGTCTCAGTACTGTGCAAGGAACGGAAACCTGATTGAAATTTTTCAAAAATGTCATTATTGTTCAAAAAGGAGATTAACTGAGTGGAAACGATTTTTTCTAAAACTTTGGATAAAAATGGCAGCTTGGAAATGGGTCTAAAATTATTTAAAACAGAGGCATCTAAAGAGGGCTTTTTTAAAAGTGGATAAACATAGGCATGCTTAAAAGAAGAAGGAAAAATGCCAGTTGCCAATGAGTTGTTAATGATGGCTAAAATGTCCGGGCCCACTGTCTGAAATACTGGCTTTTAAAACCAAGTCGGAATGTAGTCTGAAGGGCAGGTGGACAGTTTAGACAGTGCAACAGTGCGCTCCAGGGTTGACAAAGAGATTAATGAAAAATGAGTAAATGAAGTGTGTGGGCAAGTGTCTGCGCCAACCTCACTAGGGTTATTGTTAAAATGTTGCCGAATCTCCACAATTTTGTTAACTGAAATGATTAAGAAATTCTTCACATTTTTTCTGGAGAAGATTCACCTGGCTGTGTGGGTGTCGGACTAGTTACTGCAGATATTGTTTTAAAAGGATTCTGGAATTATGACCTTGATTAGCAATCAGATTTGAGAAATATGTGCTCCTTGCCTCTTTGACAGCAATCTGATAGGAGTACATAAGATCCTTTAAAATGGCAAGGGAGACACTGAGTTTGTCCCTTTTCCATTTTCGCTCTGCTTTCCTGCATTGCCTCTTTAAAATCCTCAGTTCCTCATTCAACCAAGGTACACAAGAGATTCTGTGTTTTTTTGTATCTGATTGGTGCTATTGAGTTTAAAATAGTGGTGCAAAAGTTATTAAAAAAGACTGACCTGCTCATCTATAGTGTGGTCAAGTTGTCCAGAGCTATTAAAGGCATCTTGCATTTCCATATAAGCTTGGCAGAAAAGCGGAGCAGAGAGTGAGTTTAGGGGCTAGAGCTGAATTCGTGTTGGGGGTTTAGGGTCAATGGAAAGGTGTGGTACCTGGAAAGCACTGCATTATGGTCAGAGACCACAAAATCTACTAAAGACACATCATCTATACAGAAACCATGGGTGAGTACAAGGTCAAGTGTGTGACCTTTGTTATGAGTGGGCTGTTCTACATATTGGACCAAGTTAAAAGACTCTATGAGTTTGATAAAATCAGAGATAAAAGAGGAAGAAGACGGACAACAGATATGAATATTAAAATCTCCAAGAATAAGAACTTTGTCATACTGAGACATGATGTGTGCTAAAGGTCAGAAAATTCCTGTATAAAACCGGAAATAAATTTAGGGGTCTGTAAATTAAAACACATAAAATAGACCGTTTGTTCTTTAAATTAAAACTAAGACACTCAAAAGTGGAGAAAGAACCCAGCAGGACTGGGGAGCAGTTAAAAGCTCTTCTGTGGATTACTGCGAGCCCCCCACCTCTACCTGTTGTTCTAGGTTGGTGAAAAAAATAAATAATCTGGGGAGGACTCAATAAGGGGGTACATTCATCAGAATTTAGCCATGACTCAGTAATAATAAAAAAGTCGATATTATTGGTCATAATAAAATCCTGGCAGATAAAAGACTTATTAGAGAGGGACCTTATGTTAAGTAGACAGAACTGAGCAGATTTACTAGCAGGGGCTAAAGAGGCGCTTTTAACTGAAATTAGAGCAGTTTTGTATGGAGATTGAATATTTTTTCTACACACCGCCTTGCAGAGATCCTGACAGGAATGTGTGAGTTTGTAACAGAAATGACACCAGAACTAAAAATCAGAGCTAGGCGCAGAACTAAAAACAGAATCAGAACCAGTACCAGCAGGACCCAAATTAACAAGGACGGGGCTATGTGAAGCATAGCCAGGATGCAGGGCAGGGACCTGCTGGGAAATGTGTCAATTAAGATTAAAGGCAATAAAATTAATACAATTCATAATGAGCTTCCCTGTTCCGTTCCTGTTAGGGTGCAGTCCATCTTGTTTGAAAAGGTCCTTTCTGGTCCAGAAGGAGTCAAAATGACTAATAAAACCAAGACCAGTAGCAGTAGTAAAATTTTGCATCCACAGGTGCAGGCTAAAAAGACGGCTAAAACGCTCAGTGCTTCGGGTCATAGAGGGAGTGGGGCCAGACAGGATACACCGCCTCCCAAGACTCTCGATCGTGGAGGCCAGAGACTCAAGCTCATAGTGCAGCTTTGTTGATTGCCTGGACATCACATCATTAGTACCAGTGTGAGCTATTACAGTGTGGACGGAGGGATGAATGTCAAGGAGGGCTGGAATTAACTCGATAAAATCAGATGTCTTTCCTCCTGACAGACAATATGTGATTGCACCAGGAAGTTTTACAAATCTGATTACAGAGTCTCCAACGATTAAAATTTCTGGTAGCTTGGTCCCAAGGTTATGTGTGTTTATGTGTGAAGACACAGGAGCAATCGATTAACTTCAAAACTAAGCAAACGTTAACGAAGTTAACTCAGCTAAATATAATTTAGCTAATGTGTAACTTAGTTTAACATTACCCTAACAACTGACGAGCCCTCAGCTAAGAGTGCGCTAACATTAGCTGATCGATGCAATTCGCACTACACTACATCAATAATGTTAGAAATAAACATTTACATTTCTAGCAACAATGTCTGACCACCGAGCTGTAACGTTACCTAACTCACCACTGGTTTAAAGTTGTTACTGTAACGTTAAGCAGCTAATGTTAGCTAACGATAGCTAAATGATGGCTGACTGCTAACTTAGTTAACGTAGAGAATGACAGTCCTTGTCAATCAGTCTCACTTATTTCACCGGTTTAAACTCTCAATTTCAGCTTTAGTCTTATTATTTGAGAGTAATGTTAACTCTGTGTCGATGTAAATACCATTAATAACTCATTAACGTCAGTTGCCGTTCGTTCTTACCTTCTATTTTGCGTGTTTTCATCGGCATCTTTACCCGCAGCCATGTTCAGTTTGAATCCTCCGCTGTTATCATACAGGCCCCGCCCACGTCATCAACCATTGGTAGGTAGTCAAATATGGGCGGGGCATACTGGGTCTGATTTGCATGTCCCTCTCTGTGATTGGTTGGTTTGAATTCAGTAGCCGAGTCAAGAAGAAAACAACATCTGTATGCAAAATCCAGCTGAAGAACTCTCGCTAATAAAACATAACAACTCAGCTCATCACAACATTTCAGTTAAAATTTTATTTTGCACAGTAATACATAAATCTCAATTTTTTTACACCCTCTTGCCTAAATCCTCTCCACCCTTCTTTATCATTTTGTCTCTCTTTTTCATTTGGAAAAAATGGAGAGTAGACAAAATATAGTAGTGGTACACTTACATTGTAAAGAGATAGTACCCTAAATAAAATTTACAAAGTACTAGGGAAACAGTTTAACAGAATAACAATAAGGACTAAATGTAGCACATATACCTTTTTGCTAAACAATTTTAAGTTTATAATGTGGAAAGATTTAAACACCATTTCTGCATCTCTCTCTCACACACACACACTTACACTTTTATTGTTGTTATCATCATAAGCTTCATTATTAAACTAATAAAACTTTGCATGTTATTAATAGTTAGCCTCTTGAGTATTGAAAAAGTACAGGCCTGCTAAAAATCATTTCTTTGTAAGAAAATTATCTTGACATTTTGTTGCATGATTTTGTTTTACTTTTACTTACTGAGAGTCTATTTGAAAGATTCAGGTTTACAGGATATTGTAGTATTTTGCCTATCATATATATATATATATATATATATATATATATATATATATATATATATATATATATATATATATATATATATATATGATATACATACATAAATACAGTGTCTCTTACACTAAAGGCATGTGTCTTATCCACTGCACTTTCACCACCCCAATCTATCAACAGCTGCAGCTATTGTGCCTATTTTTATATATTTTCAAACAAGATGATCGCATTGTAGACAGCATGTAGGCTTCAAGCCTCTGCATGGGCATTTCCCATAACATCTGAGGCCTGGCATTGCTAAGAGGTATACTCTCAGCTGGAGCACTTCATATTTCATAATCATATAGGCTGAGCTACAATCATTATTTTTCAACACCACATAGCGTTGGCAAGACATTTAAGTTGTCTAACGCTTTATAACATTGAATATTCAACACAGGCTAAACTCTGATCTCATGAGGACACTAAAGCTTTCCAATGAAACCAAGACTCAAGAAACTCTTTTAGTGCTGCTGCCTAATCAGGACAAAGAAAACAAAGGATTTTTAGGGAGTTTTTGCTGTGATCATGTCAGATATGGACGATAGCTGTCCTTCGTTGGTGTTGATGGATGATGTAAATAACTTGAGATTATGTCAAAAAGAAAAGAACAGTAACACTGCTAATCGTCTATGATCAGTTTTGCCTATGTTTCAGGATATTTTATGTCTATTTGAATATTTATGACATTATGCTGAGGACTATTATATTTAACTCTAAAATAGTTGTTGACCAATGCTCCTCACATCTGTCAGTTCCATAATTTAACTTAGTGTAAAATTTGATTTTCAAGATTTTTAATTTTTAATAATTTAAATTCATGTGCTTAACAAATTTAATGCAGGAAGATGAAAGCTATAGACTCCTCTAATAAACTGAATGACCTTGTGCACAGTCTTAAGGTTAGGCACAGAAAGAACTTAGATCATGATGTCAATCAAATTGTTCAGAGCCTTTATTTTAAGATCAAATCTAATGGTAGGCTGATTTTATGAATGCTGCTCATTGTCCACATCTTGTTTTCTCTCTCCATCAGTTGGACTCTGGTCCTGACTACCAGAACCTTAAATTCCCTCACTGCAGCAAAGACTGAAGTCGGAGAGGAACAGGACCTGAATGTGTGTTTTCAAACACTGAAATCAATCAGATCCCCAGCAGTATCAACACATTTTTCAAGCGTTTCAGTGCCTGAAAAACTGCTTGATCCCACAGTAAGTCCATCCATTCATCGTCAACCGCTTATCCTGCGTACAGGGTCGCGGGGTCTACAATAAGTCTTGTTTGAAAATCATTTCAGTTCCCTCTTCGTGCTGCAGAGGGCGACAATGTGTAGAAGGAATTTGATTTTAGCTTTAGACAAATTGTCTTATTTTTTTCCAGAAGATTGTTTTATTTAATATTATTAAAGAATCTGTTATTTTGTACTTCTTTTTGTCTAAATTTGGATATTAGTGATATGAGAACTGTTTTCACAAAATTAGAAAAAAATCAGTGTTTGATGAAGTGTTTTATGTTGCTTGTATAAAAGTCATGATTAAGATGTTAAATCAAAATTCAAGGTCCTGAAATGAGTCATCAGTGGCAGAATCCTTTGAATAGTGGGTCCTATTTGTGGGCCTATTGGCTCAACTTCGAAATGCTCCCCACAATCACCACTGAGATGTAAACAGGAACTCTATGAAACTCTTCCTACTTTTCGTGTGGACTGATGGCCCATTTATAGTCCTGCATAGGGTCTTCATGCGTAGGCTACGCATGTAGCCATGCATTTATACTTGACAAGTGTGTTTCAGTTAGTGGCATACACGGACGGAGATGCTGACCCTCAGATTTTTTAAATCATTTGGAGGAAAGGGCAAACTGTTTGAACATGTCCGTTAACCACACAAATCGCACTAATAAGTATAAATTGAAGAACATGAGCTGTGAATCTTGAATCAGCATTCACACCCAACAAATGTAATAAAGTGCAAAGACATTACACGTCTTGTGTGAAGAACACAGGCTGTGAATGCAGAGTTGTGTCAAGGATCTGACTCACAAGTGTGTTTCAGTTAGCGACATACATGGACACATGTATGTTGCTAACTTTGATTTTTAGTAATTTGAAGGGAAGGGCTATTGTCTGAACATGTCCATTAACCTCACAAATGGGACTGTGGTTCAAAGAAAAGTGCAAAGACACCATAAGAATGGAAGAACATAAGCAGTGAATGCGTGCAGCACACACACCCGGTAATTTATTCACTGCAACTTGGAGACAAGTGATTTACAGAAATGCATCTGATACATACGTATTAATTATGTAAAGAGGAAGGAAGCCAGTGTAGTTTTTTAACATTTATCACAACTTTACCAAGCACAGATACACACTGTCTTCAAAGACAACATCATTCTTTTTTGATTAGAAATGTTTATTGTGACTAACTGACATACAGGATTCTCATGTATATGATCTACCTACTGATGTAATTTCACAGATGTGCACAGCAGCTATGATTTTAACAGCAGCAGCGAGTGGATTTGTTCTCTTCCTTCTATCTGTACAAGGTACTGTACATCTACATTCATACTGTAATTACATTAACACTCAGAGGATGGTGTTTTAGTAAATGAAAAGATTCGAAATGTGATATTTTGCAGTACTGAAGGGTGGGGTCTCACTACAGGTCAGGGGCCGCCTCAGGCTCAGGGTTTAAAGGGGATCACCTCGGAGCTAATCTGCCTGACTGAGCATGCATTTTTGTTGAGTATTTTGCATAAAGTTTGTTTTGAATATTGATTGCGGCCAAAAAATAAACGGTAGCAGCGTGGGCATTGTGGCCTGTTTATATTGTCATTGAATCCTACCCCTTAGTACCTCATTAATGGGGCCCCCATTACACTTTGTTTGGGCTGATCAAACTGTGGCTCGGAGCAGACTACCGGCAGCAAGACTGCTTGAAAAGGATGACTGCTTTACACTGGACAAGGCGAGGCGCTAACTAAAGCTAAACTAAGCTGCCACCACAAACAAAGCATTATTGACAGTGGAAAGAAAAAAGTATGTAAACCTTTTGGAATTTCACGGTTTTCTGCATACGCAACGACTCAAAACACCGGAACAATTCCACAACAGAATGGCTTCAGAAAAACGAAATCCGCCAAGTCAGAGCCCAGACCTCAACCCAGATGTGTTGAGTTGTTTCTCTTTTTCCTTTTCTATCCCCCCTAACTTCCCCATAAGTCCCTTCTCTCTGTGGATCGCTGCTACATGGGCGGAAATAGAATTAGTGCCAACTGTGGTATAACCACAGAAAGCAATCAATCTAAGGGTTGACTGGTGAGTTTACCTTTACCTCATTCCTGAACATAGCTTTAATTTACTTTTTAAACCTCAGATGCTGCAATTTCTCTCTCTAGAACATGTCTGTTTTTTTCATTTGCATTGCACACTATACATACACTGTCACACCTCAGTGTTTCTATTCACACTCTGCAGCAGCCTGACAACAGGAAGGAAAGCAACTGAGAAAGCAGACTATTTTTTATGTATTACATCCTTCTACTATTTAATATTCAGCGTTTTTCATCCTGTTCAGTAAGTACTGTGTTAAAGTGCACTGTTTCAAGACATTGCTGTTCCTTCACTGCTCTGTCTGTATGATGTGGTTTTGTTCCTGAATCTCAGTTATAATAACTCTATATCATCTATCATTATATCATCTGTACACCTTTGACTGTTTCTTTGTGTTATTTATTCTCATGTAAAACTGAATAAATAGTATATTTCTCCATTGCTCTCTTCACTTTAGCATAAGTCCCCAAACACAGAAGAAAAAACATAAGAAATATGTTTTACAGAAAATAAGTCCTCTCAGTTCTCATAAAGAAAAAAGCCACTGCAGTTTAACTTTTGTAAAGTGTGCCCAAGCTCCTCTACCCCAAAACAAGCTTTTATCAACCGGCAACCTCTGGCTCTCACGACTGAAGCCAATGCAGATTTCACTAGCAAGGACTACACGATCAACAGATATGATTAAATGATTTATTGATGATCGAAACGTATCTTGCAAAACATTCTTATCTCAGTGCGTCAGTTCCCGACGCTTTGAGACATATTATTGTACATTTTTTATCTCTTTTTTATATATTTATATTTCCATTATTGTTCATGTGTACTGTAAGCACCGATTTAGAACAAGGCAAATGCCTCGTGTGTGAAAATGTACCTGCTAATAAACCTGATTCTGATTCTGATTCTTGCCAAAAAAATAGGGTATCCTGGTTAGAAACTGTGTCCAATTTTTGCCAAACATCACCATGTCACATGACATTAAAACCTCCTTCAGCTGCACAAAGCAAGAACCACCTTTTGCCTGATCTCGCAGCATTTTTATTTGCAAATGCCGCAAGATCAGTCATTGATATCAGCTCACAGTTAGCTCACGCAGGTAGATCTCCGACTTGACAGTGCGCTCCTGCAGTCGCCTGCAGCTCACGTTAGACTATCAAATCGGCAAAAGTCAGCCACAGTCATCTCAAACACACGTATTGGCACCTATTGTGCCTAACATTTACGTACAGTGGGATGGCACTGGAGCCAAAGTAGTTTTTTTAAATGTAGCTTCACACACTGAAGCACCTCCACTACAAATGGAAGTCTGATGTAGTTATGAGTCTGATTGTAGTTTCTGATGTGCTCTGTGTTACAGTGATACAGGGTCAGAATGAGTGGGGAGTGACTTACACCTCTACTCAGATCTGTGCCTTAAAAGGATCAACAGTGGAAATAAGCTGCACCCTCACATACCCATCCAGAAGAAATGGTCGTGTCACTAGAGTTGAGGAAACATTCTGGTTTACTCAAATGAATGGAGATGTACCTGTGGATCTGAGGACAGACTTACGGTACGCAGGTCGTTTGCAGTACAGGTGTTCTAACAACATCTGCACTCTGAGAATCAGAGACCTGAGAGAGAGCGACTCAGCTGAGTACAAGTTCAGGGTCATAACAAACCAACCAGGTGGAAGCTTTACTGGTTCACCTGGAGTCACTTTGTCTCTCACAGGTAACATTTTGATATGTGTCAATTATTTTCAAATGTCAAACATCTAGGACACAATATTATAAATGTGCTAAGTGTGTATTTGCATGTGTGTAGGTTGACTGTTTTGTAAAAATAACATTTATGTTCCTTCACAGATCTCCAGATGCATGTGATCAGATTAACAGTCAACCAGAATTATACTGAGGCAGAGCTGAAGTGTCTCAGCAGTTGTCGTCTACCTGATCATTCTTCCTACATCTGGTTCAACAATGGACAGAAAGTTCAGACAAAAGAATCTTCTTATTCAGTCAATGTTTATCCTGCAGACAGTTATTCATGTGCTGTGAAAGGACTGGAGGGTTTCCCCTCTCCTTCAGTGTGTGAGTTTACTGCACTGTGTCAAGAAAAAAAAACACAGACTTCACAATACATTTGCAAACTATTACAACAAAACTAAAACTCACTTTGCAACAGGATCTGAACACAACCAAGACTGAAGATTCATGTTCAGTCTTATAAAGATAGCAAGCGTGTAGTTGATGATGTAAAGAAAATATAAGATGTGTTGATAAGAGCCTTTTAATTTAATGTTATCTCCCAACCCTGAATCTTTTTATACAGTCTATTATGTAAATGCACCACAATTATTTAAAAAAACAAGGAAATGATCTGCCAACTGGCAAAAACTAGAACTTAAATGACAAGACTCTCAGGAGGACTGACTCAGCAAACAGGACCTGAACACCAGCATCCTGTAAATAGAGACAAATGTTTGGAGTGAAAATTACAAATGATTAAAGGCTTGTCATTGGCTACTGTGACAAATACTACAAAGAACCAAAAATACACAAACACAGAGGAGTTTTTAATGAAATGAATCAATCATATATGATAACATATTCTAATCTTTAAGTAATTCATGTTCATCTCTCCTCCAGATGCTCCAAAGCTTCCCTCTCTGTCAGTGAGTCCCTCTGCTGAGATAGTGGAGGGCAGTTCAGTGACTCTGACCTGCAGCAGTGATGCTAACCCAGCAGCTAAATACACCTGGTACAAGGAGAACCAAACACTGCTCAGTAAAGAACCACAGCTTGTCTTCAGCTCCATCCAGTCCTCTGACTCTGGAGAGTATTACTGTGCAGCTGAGAACGAGCTGGGGAGGAGGACATCTAAATACATTGTTAATATGAAATGTGAGTGAAAAAAATTATTTAAAAAACATTTTTTTAAAAAGCAAACAGCTTAAATCTGTCCAGTCTTTGCAGGATAAGATTTTACTTACACTTTTACGTCAGCAATCTTGGCACAGTGCTGTCGACTTTGAAGAAAGACTGATGACATTATTAGGAGGAGGAACACAGAAACAGCAGGTGGAGTTGGAGCAAGATTTAACAACATCCAATCATCAGTACTTCTCATCCTCTTTTGAGTTGAATTTAGGTTAAAGGTCTGTGTGTAACGATCTGTCTGTCTGATTTTATGTTGTTATTTCCATAAGCAGTTACAGCAGGTGTACTCACGTCTGACAAGCTTCCATGTGTATAATCATGCCAAAACTTAAAATACTGTGATACTGTGAAATTACATATAAGCAGAAGATTAGAAAACTAATAATAGTAATAATTTGGTAATGTGATTCTTTTGAGAATATATTTCTATTGTTGATCCTTATATTATATATTATATATATTTTGTTGTTACAAAGCTTACAGCTTTAATGGATTCGGAATGATTCACCATGTAAGTGCCTCTCTTGTCCATTCAAAAGTATTAAAACATGTTAATATTGTATTTTCACTAAATGTCATAGTTAGTGACTACACAGTTTCTCCACTACAATACTGAGAATCTGCATCACATCTTCTCATGTGGAGCATTAGTAAATAAGGCATCAGGTGAATTATGACATAACCTGTTAATCTGTTATTAAAGTTTTTCTTTGGTGTCTCTCCCAAAGGGTGGCACTCAAAACAACAACCATGTTTGCCTGAAAACTGTTGTATTTCTCTACATGTTCTCTCTCAGATGCTCCAAAGCTTCCCTCTGTGTCAGTGAGTCCCTCTGCTGAGATAGTGGAGAACAGTTCAGTGACTCTGACCTGCAGCAGTGATGCTAAACCAGCACCCAAATACACCTGGTACAAGGAGAACCAAACACTGATTCAGAGACCAGAGGACATTTATCATTTATCTATCAGCTCTAAGGACAGCGGGATCTACCACTGCAAGGCTGAGAATAAGTATGGCCAGATCAACTCCACATCTGTATCCATAGATGTCCAGTGTAAGTACAAAACATCAGCAAATCACATCCACATAAAATGTGTCGAATTACAGAGAGAGGATATAAATGTCTGATGAACTCATGTTCTAAAGTAGGATCACAAAGTGTTTAAACGATCATTTCAGATTTTTCAACACCATATTATACTCACATGCCATTTGAACATTAAGAGTTTTGGTCTCTAATCATTCCTCCTGTCCATGAAGCAATACTTTCACAGAGCAACATGCATTCCAAGGTTCAGCTGAAGCTAATTTAAGTTTTTAGAAGTGTGAGTTACTTGAATCAACAGTCTTTTTCTGCCGAGCAGCAGAAAGATTCGCCTCATTGGGGCCCATAGTACTCTGTGACTCTGTCACGTAATCTTTCATATGCAAACCCTGGAGATACAGTAAAACCAAAACATTATTTTTACACGTTATCCAGCGGTGGGTTGTATTATTTTGATCCCACCAATTTCCTGCAGGTTCTAGCAAAGGAGAAGAGCAGAGTGGCAGCATCTGAGAAAATATAGTATTTAAACATTGTCTTTGCAGCTAAAGATTTTATCTGTCCTGATAGAAAGTAACATTTTGCGTCGATCATAAACCAAATCTTTCCACAACTAACAGAAAAAAGATACGCACTCAGTTAGCCTGAATGAGACTACTGAGACTTCGTTTTAACTTCGGCTAAAGGTTAGACAGCATTCTGCACAGAATGAGGACAGTCGATTTTGATCCCTTATTTCTTACAGCGTAGTTGTGCCAGCCGCTCCATGGTAAGTAAAGGAAGAGTGACTGCTGGGACCAATGACTCTTTCAACACGCCTATGGAAATTAAAATGTTATATTTAGATAAACTTGACAATCTGGACCTCTGATTTGCCCATTTAATGATAATGGTTTGTGGAATGATACTGTGTTCTCATTTTGAAAGATTTTTGTCACATGCTGTGTTTTTGGTTTAGATACGTGTCATGTGAAATATGGACATGCTTTCTGTTATGTGTTGCTCCGTTTTAAATATTTTCTTTGTTACTAAGAGCACAGCTTTAATGTGGGTTAATTCACCATGTAAATGCAAAATACCTTGGCCATTGTGATAGCCTATTGGAAAACACGTTAATATTGTTTTTTCACCAAATGTCACAGATATTAGTTAGTCACTACACGGTTTCTCCCAAACAATGTTGGGAACCTGCTGCACAGCTTATCTAGTAGAGCAATAAGAAATAAGTCATCAGATGAATTATAACATCTCCTGAAGCATTATGGTCCAAATTTACTAAAAATTTGCACGAGTAAAAACATGTGTAAACTTGATATCACCAGCAAATTAAAAAATGCATTTATTTACTACAGGCAATGTGATCTAACAAGCCTAAAAGCAATTTCAACTGAGTGCAACATCATCTGTATTTAATACATTTGAAAGGAAGGTGCAAACCACCAATTGTTGCACAGAGATGGCTGCTGTTATCGTTGCGAGAAGGAGACACAGCCGTAATTAAAGGAGACATAGAGAAATTAAAATGATTAGATAATATAAATTCAATGAACTGTATGAATTGAAGTGTTTTTTTATATTTTCCTTGAAGCTTTGGCAATACTGTTGTAATAACATTCATGCCAATAAAGCAAATTTGAATTGAATTGGGAAAGGATTTTTCCCTTTGTGTCAATATTTTTGGCATGACTGAGGAACATATAATGCGCACCTCTCTAGCCTAATTGTATTAGAGCTGTTGGCTGACCAAAGGGCGGATTTGGAGTCACTTACAAGAAGGAGTCCCGCCCAAACTTCTTGCAACTCTGTATTAGCGTCTGGGTCATTCCAGCATACTGTATCTGTTTCTGCTGGGGTTTCCCATAGCAGTTTTTCTGAAGTGCTGTCCCAAGTACTTAGTGCATTTGGGATGTGCAGGTACATAAGATTTCCACATACTCAGGACTCACTGAATGAAACAAACCAAGGTTTTTATGCAGTGGCTGCTTTCCCTCCCGACTCTCCATAGCAGAAACCATTAAAATAGGCAAAACCCTCATTGAAATACTGCCACCTCCACTGTGTTTGTAGCTTTTATCATCCATGCAATAATTCTTAGTAAATCACAGGTACTACTAATTACACTCCCTTTGTGTATTAATGCTCGTCTTTGTGGCCCCTTCTAGTAGGTGGCACTCAAAACAACAAACTTGTCGGCCTAAAAGCGGTTGTATTTCTTTATATGTTCTCCGCCAGATGCTCCAAAGCTTCCCTCTGTGTCAGTGAGTCCCTCTGCTGAGATAGTGGAGGGCAGTTCAGTGAATCTGACCTGCAGCAGTGATGCTAACCCAGCAGCTAAATACACCTGGTACAAGGAGAAACAAATAATGATTCAGGGACCAGAAGGCGTTTATCATTTCACCTCTATCAGCTCTAAGGACAGCGGGATCTACCACTGCAAGGCTGAGAATGAGTATGGCCAGATCAACTCCATATCTGTATCCATAGATGTCCAGTGTAAGTACAAAACATCAGCAAATCACTTCCACATACAACGTGTTTAATTACAGATAGTGGATGTTAATGTGTGATGAGCTCAGGCTTGTAGAAACAATATCATGTTCTAAAGAAGCATCACAAGGGGTTTAAAGGATCATTTCAGAGTGTACATGCCATTTATTCGTTATAATTGTCATCAACATCAACATCAACATGCATTCCAAAGTTTGGCTGAATCTAATTTGAAGCTTCAGCAGTCTGAGTTACACTGATCAACTGTACTCATCAACTTCCAAAATGATAGGCTTTTCAACACAAAATTCCACTTTTGTGTTTGTCCAGTGTTACTTTACTGAGCTGCGGGAGAAAGATTCACCCCATTGATGTCCCCAGCACTCTGTGATTTGATCACATAGCGTTTCATATGCGAACCATGGAGATAAAACCAAACCATTTTTACATGTTATCCAGCAGAAGGTTAGTATTATTCCACAGACTGCAGGTTCCAGCAAAGGAGAAGAGCAGAGTAGCACAATCTGAGAAAATATTGGTTTTAAACATTTGCTTTGAATAGTGCTAACATTTTATCTGTCCAGACAGAGAATAGACATCTGTGAGGGAAATGCATTTTGGAATGCAAGCTGCTGCTGGATAACGACTAACAGATGTTATGACTTCTCTCCTGAGATTTGACGTAGATTGTGTATCAAATCACAGAGTAACATGGAGAGTGCAGGGGTCACAGATTTGTCCACTACCAGGACAAAGATACCCACTCAGTTAGCCTGACTAAGACTACTGAGACCTGATTTTAGCTTCAGCTAAACTTTAGACAGCATTTTGCACAGTAGATTTGGACCCTCATTTCTTACAGTGTAATTGTGTGAAACACTGCACAGCCGGTGTGGAGAGGAGGGGTGAGTGTAGGGACCAGTGACTCTTTCAACATGCCTATGGGAATTAAAGTATTACATTTAGATAAACTTGACAATCTGAGCCTCTGTTTGGCCTGTTCAATGATAACGTTTTGTAGAACTATATTGGGTTCTCAATTATCCATGATGTTTGTGACATGCTGTATTTTTGGTTTACATCTGTGTCATTTAAAATTTAGATATGCTTTCTGTTTTGTGTTGAACTGTTTTAAATATTTGCACTGTTAACAAGCTCACAGCTTTAATGAGCTAGAGGCAATCACCTTGTAAATGTCTTAGCCAATGTGATAGCCTGTTATTAATGTAATATTTGTATGTATATTTTACCACATGTCATCGATATAAGTTAGTCACTAAACAATTTTTCACGCACTCATATTGGGAACCTGTAGCACAGCTTATCCTGTAGAGCAATAACATATAAGCGCCAGATGAATTAGGCTACAACATCTCCTGAAGCATGATGTGTTAATGTTCGCCTTTGGTGCCCCTTCCAGTAGGTGGAACTCCAAACAACAATTTAGCTGGAATAAAAACTGATGTATTTTTCTATATTTTCTCCTCCAGATGCTCCAAAGCTTCCCTCTGTGTCAGTGAGTCCCTCTGCTGAGATAGTGGAGGGCGGTTCAGTGACTCTGACCTGCAGCAGTGATGCTAAACCAGCAGCTAAATACACCTGGTACAAGGAGAACCAAAGACTGACTCAGGGACCAGAAGGCATTTATCATTTCAACTCAATGAGCTCAGAGGACAAAGGTATCTACCACTGCAAGGCTGAGAATAAGTATGGCTCGACTCAATTCCACATCTGTATCCATAGATGTCCAGTGTAAGTACAAAACATCAGCTGAATCATTTTGACATACAACATGTTTAGTTACAGATAGTGGATGTAAACGTGTGATGAGCTCAGGCTGGTAGAAACAATATCATGTTCTAAAGCAGCATCACAAGGGGTTTAAAAGATCATTTGAGATTTTTTCAATCCCAACTTAATCACATGCCATTTGTACATTAATTGTTTTGGTCACTGACTTCCTGGCAAAGATGAGACACCTTTGTAGAGCAACACAAGTTCCACAGTTCAGTTCAAGCTAATCAGAAGCTTCAGCAGAGTTACATGAATCAACTGTAACCACCAAAATTAGAGTTGCTTTAGTACAACATTCCAGTATTTGACACTCAAAACAACATTGTTTGACTAAAA
Organism: Lepomis macrochirus; assembly: GCA_024633595.2. Taxonomy (NCBI): domain Eukaryota; kingdom Metazoa; phylum Chordata; class Actinopteri; order Centrarchiformes; family Centrarchidae; genus Lepomis; species Lepomis macrochirus. The sequence goes on from JALXJV020000003.1 coordinate 33,941,228, forward strand.
AAATCTGGTGTTTCTATATATGTTCCCCAGATGCTCCAAAGCTTCCCTCTGTGTCAGTGAGTCCCTCTGCTGAGATAGTGGAGGGCAGTTCAGTGACTCTGACCTGCAGCAGTGATGCTAACCCAGCAGCTAATTATACCTGGTACAAGGAGAATGAAGACTCACCAAAAGCATCAGGACAGAACTTCACCATCACTGACTTCAGACCTGAACACAGTGGGAATTATTACTGTGAAGCCCAGAACAGAAGAGGACGCCATAACTCCACCTTACATCTGATTGTTGTGGCAGGTACGTTTCTCCATGACACCACCTGGCTGATCAAGAGACAGCATCACCTATCAAAATGATTCATGAATCAGACCTAGTAAGCTCCAGCACCGTTTATAACTGTCTCTCTCCATTTCTAGACAAATCAGAAATGACAATAAACATAATCAGGTTGACTCTGTCGGTTGTGATGCTGATTCCTCTGCCTCTGCTTTGTCTGTTGATGAGGTGAATCAAAGAATCAGATCCATCATTTTGAATATTTTCTTTCATAGTTTTGGAGTTATCTATTTCATTGATCTAATTTATTTGTTTCTTTCTTTTTTGATTCAATTCAGGAAGAAGACAACTCTGAGCTCCATCGCTGAACCAAATGAATATATAGAGACAATAGAGGTGAGAAAGCTGTTGGGCCACAGTGACAGAACTTACTTCTACCAAAGGGATGTATTTTGTCAGCATATACATCCATTTTAATATAAAAATCAAATCATATCCAAATTCAATTTTCAAGGTCTCATCTTTCTTTCTCTCCCATCAGCTGGAATCTGATCATGTTGATATCAGCCCTTCAGCAAACTGTACGTGACTTTCTCCTGACGTAGTCACAGCAGAGGGGACTCGCCTGGATGGAAACAGAGAGAAGTACTCCAGAGGACAACAAAGGGCTGTGGGGAAAGTGGATTTACCTTCAACTCCAAACATTTTTATTTTTATTTTTTATTAGCAGCAGCTTGCATCTGCAGCAACATGTAGCAGAAGATTTAAGTTGAATGTGCACTTTTTTTTTACTTTTGCAGGTATATTATATATAACTTTTTTGCATGTCCTTGGTACGAAAGCCAATAAAGTCAAAACAGACACATCAAACTCGAAGCTAAGAATTTCACAGCATCTAGAGTCATATATTTCATATATGTATTTTCATATGTATTTACCAAACAGTCCCGCTCTACCACACTTTGCTAGCTGTATAATTTTAAAGATATTGCAGTGGATGATGGAAATGAACAGCCAGCTTCCACAGTAACTCTGTAGTTTGAACTTCATTTCAGTTTCCTCTCACGGCTGTAGAGGGCGACAGTGTGCAGAAAGTTTGGATTTCAGGTTTGGTCATATTATGCTCATTTTCACGTTCATCATTTTATTAAGAGGTTTTACCAGAACAGGTTTCCATGGTTTCATTATTAATAACACCATATTTTGTTCATACTGCACATTGCTGCAGATCTCTTTGAAAAATCTGGAAAAGCATAATATGATCTCTTTAAACAAACCCTTATTGTGTTTAGTATTAAGAATGAAGTTTGTATTTATCAGTAAACTAAAATAAAATTGAATTAATTTGACTTAATCTGCCTTATTTCTGTCAAGTATTTGTAGAGATCAGAATTATTGCTTTGGTAAAAAATGTTTATAAAGTGCTTGTGCTCATCAGCCTAAAAGCAGGTTCAAATATGTCAGTCTGAGGATTTTAGGCCAGTTGGGGGTATTTTCTGCTCTGGGAAGGTTTATAAATACAGGTCCTGTCCTGTCATTCCAATAATATCTCTTTAACAGAGATTGAAGAGATCCTGTGTCTTGACAGTGTAATGAAAATGCGTTTCCTTACATGAGGAGGGTGATTAGAGAGGTCTTACAGGCAGTGGCCAAAGCAACACGATCTCTCCGTCTCTCTCTCTTTATGATGCATTTCTACATTTTTTCATGCAACATTATTAGGGCAGGAAAACTTGACTGTTAAACTGTAGTAACTAAGTATTTGTGTTTTGACCCTGGTGAAGTGACATCATCTATTATTTTATGAGATTTACTATGTAGTTTTCAAGAAGTGCATGACTATAAAAGATAGGCCTTAGTTTATCCTGAGGGAAATGTTTGCAGCAGTTGCTATGCAAAGTAGGAACAAATGACTACTGTCAGAGGCAAAGAGCAATTTAAAGAAACAGTTTTACATTTTAATATAAAATCTAATTGAATCCAAATACCATTTATGGGGCCATTGACTCCCTTCTTGCTTTTTCTCCCCATCAGTTGGAGTTTGGTCCTGATTGTAACACCTCAGCCTTGAACCAAAACTGTATGTGACTTTCTTCAGAGCTGGAAGCTGGAAGTATTTTACAGCGTCTACAGTCTAATATTTTATATGTTTAATGCTATTAGAAAGGTTTCTGTACAACATGAAAACATGCAATGCAATGTAAATATAGAAGAAACAGATCTGCATTTTCCAAAAAAAGTAACTTAAACTATAAAAAAATCAGTTCACTGATCACTGCGTTCTACATTTATGAATTGCCACCCGCCACCTGAATTTTGTGCTTAGGCTTTAAGATTCCTATTGTTATTGTTTCTCACTGAGTCAGGGCTGCAGGTGTTGAGCTGACTCTATACCTACTACGAATCATTTACTGTATGTGTCACAGTAGGAGTGTTGTCTTCCTACCTCTGATACAAGGTCAAAATGAAATGAGTATTGTTCTTGTACGACATAGCTTTGTGTGCCTTGTACATATCTCCATCCAGTGGTGCCTTTTAATTAATGTGTTGTGCCATGACTGTACTACTGTGTGTGTGTGTGTGTGTGTGTGTGTGTGTGTGTGTGTGTGTGTGTGTGTGTGTGTGTGTGTGTGTGTGTGTGTGTGTGTGTGTGTGAGCATGTGAACAACCTTTCTGTATTACTTACAGTACCAGCAACATGCATTTTTCATTGAGCTCAGTAGCTCTTCCTGCTCTGTGTTACTGCAGTGAAAGATGTAGCTGTTCCAGTGCCGTTTTTCTTTCAGGTGTATATAGTCAAACACTCCACACTAACAGAGGCCCCTGTGTCTCATCTGTAGACATTTCTTGCCCGTACAAAAGTCATGAAGAAGATGCTGAATTCAAATTTTGGTCCTGAACAAAGTCATCCATGGCGGAATCCTTTGAATATTTTAAATCCTGCATGTTTGCACATCGCTCTGTTTCTTCTATCAGTGGAAATGTGTGAAACCAGCAGCAGGAGTGTTAATCTACGTCCTTCTTGATACGAGACAAACACAACCAGGACTCACTCATAAAACATCACTATTTTCAGCATCAGGCAAAACAACACGAGAATACAAGAATAATAAAGATTGTAAGAAACATACTAATTTATTTTTTCATTTCAAGTTTTGTTCAGTTTCAAGTTTTTTCATTTAGAGATTTGTGTTTTACAGATAATCATCTTTTTTGCATGTAAAGAGGAAGGAAGTCTTCAAACACATCACCCTCCCTTTTATTAGAAATATTTATAGTGACTTACTAACATACAGGATTTCTCATATATGTGATCTACCTGCTGATTTAACAGACGTGACAAGCAGCTATGAGTTTAACAGCAGCAGCGAAGTGGATTTGTTGTCTTCCTTCTCTCTGTTCAAGGTACTGTACATCTACATTTACAGTGGATAGAAAAAGTCTACACACCCTGTTAAAATGCCAGGTTCTTATGATGTAAGATAATAAGACAAAGATAAATTGTGTTAGAAATTTCTATTTAATGTGACCTGTAATATGAACAATTCAATAGAAAAACAAACTGAAATCTTTGAGGGGGGAAAATGAAAAATAAAAACCATACAATAACCTGGTTGCATAAGTGTGCACACCCTAATAATAAGCTGCCATAATAATATTAGTGTTTTAGAAAAGTAATCTGTTACACTATTAGTTATTGGGAAAAGTAAAAATATTACAGTAAGCCCACGTTCGTAATATCTCACTTGTCTTACTATGTTTTGAGGGCCACTGTAGCTATGTCCAGACCAAACCTTATCAGCCTTTTTCACAGCCGACATTTTGACTTGTCCAAGCAGGAAACGCACTGTTGAGACATATTCCAGTAATGGAGGCACCAGAGAGAGAGAGTAGCACAATGAACAAAGTTAGGATCCCCACCTAAATGGAATGCAGCCATTACTTTTGCCAAATTGGTTGTGTTTTTCAGTGCCGTTTGTTTATCTGTTTAGCAGTCACAAGAATTCAGGAAAGACTACTGACCTGATTTAATTTAGTTTCTGAGTTTATTTTTTTTCAGATTTCTGAGAATAAAGGTCTGAAGGTGTTTCCAAGAACCAAGAATGCAAAGAAAGTACTTGTGTCTTGGGGAAGAACCTTCTTGCTACACATTCTTGAAAGACTGAATTTGCTGACAGTTTGAGACGATCCGTTCTTGTTGCTATTGCGTCACACAGAGGCCCCCGGCAGAGCTCTAAAATAACAGCCAGGCTTCATCAACCAAAACAATAAGCTCAGAACCGGGTTGATTGACAAGTTTTTAACTTACAAGGTTTTAACTTACAAGGAATTTGTTTAGGTATATTAGTGCATAAACAATAATTAAAATAATAAAGAAAAGCAAATAAAAACCAAGTAATGTACGCTGTATGCAAACAATGTAATGTCTACTTATAATAATTAAGCAACAACACTACACTTTCATTATACTTCTGTTTATTTTGTATATTTTACAAAGTGTTTCACAAACCAATAATTTTCAAAAAGATGACGTTTCACAAGAATACAATAACACAAGTAGAGACATGAATGTAGATTGAGAAAGGCCTTACAATTTTCACATTACCCTAATCCTTTTCTGTACAGGTGTAATATCAATTACCCCCTGTGCTTTAGGGGGCAGCGAGGGAGGCCACCAGGAATTTTGGGCCCCATGACAAAAAAATCAAATTGGACCCGCTCTGCGCAGCTGTTGGACCTAACAGCTTCTCTAGGACCTAACTGTCTTCTCTAGGACCTAACTGTCCCATCAAAAGCTTTTCAGAACTCTAATTAAAGGCTTGCAAGTGTCTGGCTTCTTGTAGTTCAAAATTAGTACTGGCACAATATTTACTGCTGGTGATTTGTACATGCAAGCCTGCATACGGGATGCAGTTCACTATTTGCTTCTCAATTAAATTGCCCTCCACAATGGGAATAATAAAGTCTGTATTTATAGATGCCATTTACGGCTACAATTCAATTTAAATGAACATATCAAACTGGATTATTTTAATCCAGATTAAAAGGTAAGCAGGAAGTTGTTTATTTATTTTATTGATTTCTGATCATTATGTGAGAAAATAATTTGTGTTTGAATTTCTGTCATTAACAAACATTTCATTTTCTTTTTTGTTATGATAAGAAGAGCAAGAGAGACAAAGAAATCCCCACAGCCTCCCTGGAATGATGCTAACTCATTAACACAGTGTTGCTCACCTTCTTCACTGGGACAGGGAGGCTACAGTTAGAGGGAGACTGAGCTGCTGCCGACTCATCTGTTGTTAGTTTGCTAAAAGGGGCAGGGAGAAAGATTTAATATGAATATCTTGCTAAACGTTTCCCTGCACTGATTGAATGTTGATGAAATGTAGGCTAACAATAGTCTGTAGCTAGCTAGCTTATTTCACTGTGGACATTAAGCCAACAGGTTAACACACCTTTCCTTTGTCTTTTCTCTCTCTTTCTCTCTTTCTCTCTCCTTTTTTGAAAACCAGATTTTGGTTTACTAGACAACACTGTTAACACTGTATTCCTGGCGAATCTACTGATTGCAACTAAACACCAGTGCGCTGAGGCAGGAAACGATTTCATGCAGATACAGGGGAGGTGGTCGGTCAATATGGAGGTTTACTTTTACTGCCAAAAACAAGTTAAAAACAAAGAGATCATCCATTTTCTTATTATACTTGGCATATATATACTCGATGACGGTTTATCATGTATAATATTATTTGATATTAGTTTATAATTATTTTTTGGGGCCCCTGTCAGCCAGGGACCCTTGGAATTGCCCTAACTTTCCCCTTATATGGCACCAATGTAAACAGCCAGAATGTCTGCAGTGAAAAACGTCTATTTAACTCAAAATGATGGTGTATCATGAAGAACGCCTTGTGACAGTGACTGTAATAAATTAGATTCTGGGCTTTTTGAAGATGCTCATGGTTACTTTTCTGCAACCACCTCCACACATTCAAGTCTGTCTCCTGATGTTGTTGAGTCTGGTTGTATTTTCTGATGTGCTCTGTGTTACAGTGATACAGGGTCAGTATGGCTGGGGAGTGACTTACACCTCTACTCAGATCTGTGCCTTAAAAGGATCAACAGTGGAAATGAGCTGCACCTACACATACCCATCCAGATTATATGGCCTTGATACTACAGTTAAGGAAACATTCTGGTTTACTCACATGAATGAAAATGTACCTGTGGATCTGAGAACAGATTCAAGATACGCAGGTCGTTTGCAGTCCAGTTGTTCTAACAACATCTGCACTCTGAGAATCACAGACCTGAGAGAGAGCGACTCAGCTGAGTACAAGTTCACGTTCATAACAAACCAACCAGGCGGAAGATTTACTGGTTCACCTGGAGTCACTTTGTCTGTCACAGGTAACATTTTTATTTATTTGTAAAAATAAAAGATTAGGATTAGGATAGGAAACAATAATATAAATGTGTTGTGTGTGTCTGTGTGTTTTTGTGTGTGGCTGTTGACAGTAAAAATCTAAAATAAAATTCCCGTTCCTCCGTCACAGATCCAGTTCTCCAGGTGCAGGTCAGCAGATCTAAAATTTCTAACTGGGCAGACCTAACGTGTCACATCAGCTGTCATCTACCTGATCATCCTTCCTATGTCTGGTTCAAGAATGGACAGAAAACTATGAAAGAAACCTCTACTTATTCAGAGTACTTTGGTTCTGCAGACAGTTATTCCTGTGCTGTGAAAGGACTGGAACGTTTCCCCTCTCCTTCAGTGTGTGAGTTTACTCCACAAACTTCCACAAACACCATCTGGTGGAGCCGTGTAACTACATGTTTTTTTACATGTGAATCGCTAACTCTGGTTTAAAGATGGTCCAAAAATTGTTTTATCTTTCAGGTGTCCGGGGTCAAACCTGTAACAGAGTGACTTACACCGACAGAAGCATCTGTGTCTTCAAAGGCTCATCAGTGGACATTTCTTCTACTTATAACAGTTATGAAACTATCAAATCAAAACTCTGGTTCAGTCCTGAACGTAGTCCTCAGTGGCAGAATCCCTCACAGCCTGAGGACCTTAGTAAAGACTCCCAGTATGCAGGTCGTGTTCAGGTCCTTGAAACAGAGGGAGGACGCTCCACTCTGAGAATCACTGACCTGAGAGAGAGCGACTCAGCTGAGTATCACTTCAAATTCACAACAGGAAGCTTTGAATGGATGAATAGTTTACCTGGTACAACTCTGACTGTCACAGGTACTGATGAACACAAACTGTTTCAAAACATTTAAACAATCTGATGAGAAGTGAATGTGCTGAGTAGTGCGTGATTAATTGATTACATGACTGTCCTAATGTTCTATTGTTTTTTTTTATCTCTGTATGTCTGTGTGTGATTCAGTACCACATAAAGAACAAATATTTAATGTTTTTCCTTCACAGATCCAGATCTCCAGGTGCAGGTGATCAGATCAACAGTCTACAAGAATTATACTGAGGCAGAGCTGCTTTGTCACAGCAGTTGTCGTCTACCTGATCGTCCTTCCTACATCTGGTTCAAGAATGGACAGAAAATTCAGAGAGAAACATCATCTTCTTATTCAGCCTACATTTATCCTGCAGACAGTTATTCCTGTGCTGTGAAAGGACTGGAGCGTTTCCCGTCACATTCAGTGTGTGAGTTTACTCCACAATCTTCCACAAACATAACACCATCTTGTGGAGCCATAAAACTACATGTATTTTTAATAAAGAGAACCTCACTGTGAGTCCTCGCCGACTCTGGTTTAAAGGTGGCCTAAATTTGTTTTATCTTTCAGGTGGCCATGGTCGTTCATGCAACAGAGTGACTTACACTGACAGAAGCATTTGTGCTGTCAAAGGCTCATCAGTGGAAATTTCTTGTATTTACAACAGTTATGAAACTATCACATCTAAATTCTGGTTCAGTCCTGAACGTAGTCTTCAGTGGCAGAATCCCTCACAGCCTGAGGACCTTAGTGAAGACTCCCAGTATGCAGGTCGTGTTCAGGTCCTTCAAACAGAGAGAGGACGCTCCACTCTGAGAATCACTGACCTGAGAGAGGCTGACTCAGCTGAGTATCACTTCAAATTCACAGCAGGAAGCTTTGAATGGAGGAGTAGTTTACCTGGTACAACTCTGACTGTCACAGGTACTGATGAACACAAACTGTAACAGCACATTTAAACAATCTGATGACAAGTGAATGTGCTGAATATTGATCCTAATGAGAAATAATTGTATGTGTGATCAATTGATTACGTGACCTTATCATAATGTCCTATTGTTTACATCTCTCTGTGTGATTCATATCCACATAAAGAACAAATATTTCTGTTATTTCTTCACAGATCTCCAGGTGCAGGTGATCAGATCAACAGTCTACCAGATTTATACTGAAGCAGAGCTGCTTTGTCACAGCAGCTGTCGTCCACCTGATCGTTTTTCCTACGTCTGGTTCAAGAATGGACAGGAAATGGAAAGGGTGGAGACGTCTTCTTATAAAGATCAGTTTTATCCTGGAGACATCATCTCCTGTGCTGTAAAAGGACATGAGGATTTCCGCTCTCCTTCAGTGTGTGAGTTTAATGGACTGTTTCAGAGGTGTTACAATACAAATTAAAATTTTTGACATAACTCTATTGGAGTCTTCTAGATCCTAATATAAACACAACAGAATTATTTATAGAAAGAAAAAAATACTACCAATAGAAAATCAATATTCAGATGCATGTTGTCAGGGACATGCACCGACATTTTGTTGGGCAGGGGCTCAGGTTAAAAAAGGGAACTTCCCATAATTATTTTTTAAATCATTTTTTTAACCAAACATTAAATATATTAACACAACTCTGTTATTTTAAATTCCTTACACTCATGCAGTTGTTTCTGCAAAATAATCAGTTCAAACAGAGACCATGGTCTTCTTTAGAATTCAACTACACACACACACACACACACACACACACACAAACTGATAGTGACAAGGACTTTGTTTCATATTTAGGGAGGGCTGTCTGTATCATGTAAAGATACACAACAAACTAATAGAATGGATCTTCCCTATTATGTGAAATTTCTGAGATTCTGAGATTTCTGAGATGCTTGATAGAAACACTAATGAAAATCGTAAATTGTATATGATAACATATTCTACTCTTTAACTAATTCATGTTCATATCTTCTCCAGATGCTCCAAAGCTTCCCTCTGTGTCAGTGAGTCCCTCTGCTGAGATAGTGGAGAACAGTTCAGTGACTCTGAACTGCAGCAGTGATGCTAACCCAGCAGCTAATTATACCTGGTACAAGGAGAACCAAACACTGCTCAGTAAAGAACCACAGCTTGTCTTCAGCTCCATCCAGTCCTCTGACTCTGGAGAGTATTACTGTGCAGCTGAGAACAAGCTGGGGAGGAGGACATCTAAATACATTGTTAATGTGAAATGTAAGTGAAACATCTTATTTAAAAATATAAACAGCTTAAATCTGTCACATCTTTGCACAGTGTTGTCTATGTAGAAGAGAGGCAGAACACAGAAACAGCAGGTGGAGTTGGAGCAGGCCTCAGTAACATCCAATCATCAGTACTTCTCATCCTCTTTGAGTTTAATTTAGGTTTCAGGTCTGTGGTAACAAAAGGACAATTCCAAAAATGATTATAAACTAATATCAAATTATATTATACATTATATAAACACTTCATGATTGAGTAGTTATATATTTCAAATATAATAATAGAATGAATGATCTATTTGTTTTACTTGTTTTTGTCAGTAAAAGTTAAAAATCCCCATTGACAAAAAAGTAAATCTTCATATAGATCCCCTCCACCCCCCTAAAGGTAGGACCAGTGGTTTGGTCCTGGCTCATCCGTGAGGTGTCTGGATGCAGTCAGTAGATGTGGCGGAAACACAGTGATCACAATATTGCTTAGTAAACCAAACTCTGGTTTTCAAAAAAGGAAAGACAGAAAAGAGAGAGAGGAAAGACAAAGGAAAGGATATCAATCTGTAACCCAGTTTTTCCCCAAGAAAGGTGGAGAGCCTTTAGTGAGTGGTCAGCCATTCTGATCCTGTATCACTGTAACACAGAGCACATCAGAAACTACAATCAGACTCAACAACATCAGGAGACAGACTTGAATGTGTGGAGGTGGTTGCAGAAAGGTAACCATGAGCAGCTTCAAAAAACCCAGAGTCTAATTTATTACAGTCACTGTCACAAAGTGTTCTTCATGATACACCTTTAAAAGCTTGAGATCATTTTGAGTTAAATAGACGTTTTTCAATGCAGACATTCTGGCTGTTTACATGGGCGCCATGTAGCGGGGAAGTTAGGACAATCGAGTATATATATCATCGAGTATATATATGCCAAATATAATAATAAAATGAATGATCTCTTTGTTTTTACTTGTTTGTGGCAGTAAAAGTAAACCTCCATATTGACCGACCACCTCCCCTGTATCTGCATGAAATGGTTTCTTCCGGCCTCGTGCACTGGTGTTTAGTTGCAGTCAGTACATTCGCCAGGAATACAGTGTCAACAATGTTGTCTAGTAAACCAAAATCTGGTTTTCAAAAAAGGAAAGAGAAAGAGAGAGAAAAGACAAAGGAAAGGTGTGTTAACCTGTTGGCTTAATGTCCACAGTGAAATCAGCTAGCTAGCTATAGACCTGTGTTAGCCTACATTTCATCAACATTCAATCAGTGCAGGGAACGTTTTGCAAGATATTCTTATTAAATCATTGTCCCTGCCCCTTTTAGCAAACTAACAACAGATGAGTCAGCAGCAGCCCAGTCTGCCCATAACTGTAGCCTCCCTGTCCCAGTGAAGAAGGTGAGCAACACTGTGTTAATGAATTAGCATCATTCCAGGGAGTCTTTGGGGATTTCTCTGTCTCTCTTGCTCAAGAAAAAGAAATATTTCTTAATGACAGTAATTCAAACACAAAACATTTCTCACATAATGATCATTATGAAATAAATAAAATAAATAAACACCTTCCTGTCTGTACTGGATGCTGGGAAGCAGCTTACCTCAGACTGCCTTTACATTTAGATTGAGTTATGCCCACTGATGATACCTATAGATACAGATATATTATTATTCCCATCAAGAAGGGCAATTTATTTGAGAAGCAAATAGTGAACTGCATCCTGTATGCCGACTTGCATGTACAAATCACCAGCAGTAAATAATGTGCTACTAATATTGAACTACAAAGCCACTTGCAAGCCTTTAATTAGAGTTATGTAAAGCTTTTGTTGGGACAGTTAAGTCTTAGAGATGGGTTGACAGCTCTGTGCAGAGGGGGTTAAAATTAGATTTTTTTTTGTCATGGAACCCAAAATTCCTTGAGCCCCCCCTGGCCTGTCTGACTGATGTGAAATTGTATCTAAGCAGAAGAATGGAATACTCCCTGTAATAATCCCCTCAATGCAATGGGGAAAACATGTGATCCTTTAGAGGAAATATTTTTATTTTTTATGATTATATTTTATTCCTTGGATTATTGCTTAACAGCTTTGATTTAGGATTCATCCTGATGGTTGCCACTATATATCTCTTCAAATAATTTCACAGTAAGGCTTAAAAAACGTGAGTCTAATATCTTACTATTTGTGTGTATAAAACCACAGGACGTCAATCATCTATCTTTCAACATGCTTGATACTGTGTTGAAAGATGTCATGTCACTGGTGCCGTGCAAACCACCAAGTTAAATAATTTTCTCTTTGTTGCCCCACCCAGTTCGTCGCACTCAAAATGACAACCTTGTTTGCCTTTAACCTGTTTTATTTCTATACATGTTCTCCTCCAGATGCTCCAAAGCTTCCCTCTGTGTCAGTGAGTCCCTCTGCTGAGATAGTGGAGAGCAGTTCAGTGACTCTGACCTGCAGCAGTGATGCTAACCCAGCAGCAGTGGCAGGTACAGTATGTTTCTCCATGACACTACTTGCAGATTGATTTTCATTCGCTGATTTACAGAAGAGCATCACCTGGTGTAATTTACAAATCCTACTAGTGAGGTCCAGCACAGCTGATCTAATAACTGTCTATCTCCATTTCTAGAGAAAACAACAATGATAATAAATATCATCAGGTTGACTCTGGTGGTCGTGATGCCGATTGCTCTGCTTCTTTTTTGTCTGTGGATGAGGTGAAACTATAAAAATGACCAGCTCCATCACTGATCTTTTACTTTACTTTTTCTTTCATAGTTTTGAGTTATTGATTAAGATAAGTTATTTTTGTATTTTTTTATTCAATTCAGGAAGAAGAAAACTCTGAACTCCACTGCTGAACCAAATGAACCCATAGAGACTATAGAGGTGAGAAAGCTGTTGGGCCACAGTGACAGAACTTAGTCCACCAAAGGATTATAATTTGTTGTTTGTTTCAGAAGCAAAGAGAAATTTGAGGAAACAGTTTTGTTTTAAACATGTCTGGGTACATTTTAATATAAAATCTGAATATTCAAATTCCATTTATGAGGCCTTTGACTCTCATCTTCTTTTCTCTCCCAATCAGTTGGACTCTGGTCCTGACTGCAGGACTGAGTGAACTCCTCAGCCTTGAACCAGAACTGTATGTGACTTTCTCTGATACAGTCAAAGCAGAGGGGAGTCACCTGGATGGAAACAGAGAGAAGTACAACATTGAAACAGTCCAGTGGAGGATGTGGGGAAAGTGGATACATTAAACTTCAACTCCATCAACATTTTCAGTTTTAGACGTCAGCCGCAGCATCTAGCTAAAGATTTAAGTAGAATGTAAGCTTCAACTTTACCTGTGCATTTACTTTACATAAGTTCAGGAGCCCTTCAGTTTCCTTTCTCTGCTGCAGAGGGCGACAAATTTCAGCTTTTAACAAACTACTTATGTTTATTATTCAGAAAAAAAAGTTTGCAATTATCCTTAATGAATAAAAGTAAAATGTAAATTGGTGTCCCTTTTTCTGACTTATTTCTTACAAATATCCTAAAATCAGGATGATTTTGTGTTTAAAAAATTGTATAAAATGCTTGTGGACCTCAGCCTAAAATGAGGTTCTAGGAAAGCCAGGACAAGTTGCTTGTCTGCAAAGGTTTATAACACAGTCCCTGTCACATCATACCAATAATATGTCTTTCATAGAGATAAAATATTTATTAAGATGTACTTTTACACTTTTTCTGCGATCAGCAACATTATTAGACATGGAAAACTTGTCTCTTAAACTATTAAGTATTTGTGCCTTGGCCACAGTGAAGTTTCAATCATCTTCTGTGAGATTTACTGTGTAATTTTCAAGAAAGGCCTGGCTATAAGATAGATAAGATATACCTTTATTTATCTGTAGGGGAAATTGTTGTGCAGCAGTTGCAATACAAAGTAGGAACAAACACAAAATATAAAGTATCAATAAGGTGCAATTCCAAAATATACAAAACAAGCAGGTTACCGTTCACCCTTGGTGACATATATGTATGTATTGTATGTACTGTACACATGACATCATTCAATTCAATTCAATTCAATTTTATTTATATATTTATTTTCACTGCCTGTCACTCTGACATGCAAGTATTTTTTTGTCTGCCACTCAGAAATTTTATCTGCCACTTATTAAATGTATGTGCTAAATAAAGGAATAACGTTCAGCCAATTGAGGCATCATTTAATGTTAATAATGTCATTTAATGTTTAATTTATCTTTGTATGCACAAAGGACATCTTTTATATCTCCACTTTATTTAACAACTAGGTATTTCAAATGAAGATGCACAATCAAAATATATCATTACTCTTTATGTTAGCCACAATAAGAAGGAAGCTCATTAGGCAGGTACAGAGTAAAACAGGTTGCTTGATGAGCAGTGGAGGAGAAGTATCACATTATAATAATTCATTTGAGAGTGAAGTCATGGCATTAAATAATATCCTATAGTATGAAAGCTCACCAAAGAGCATTATCCAGTCAGTGCTCAATTCCCAAAGTTCAACCACCAAGGAATGAGTTCTTATCTGAATTCATCCATCCATCGATCCATCCATCATCAACCACTTATCCTGCGTACAGGGCATAGGTACAGGGGGCTGGCAAAAGGCGGGTTACACCCTGGACAGGTCGCCAGTCCATCGCAGGGCCACACATAAACAAACAACCACTCACACATTCACACCTAATAGCTTAAACAAATTTATTTCACGATATTTATCATATTTCCTTTATTCTGACCAACTTAGCTTTCTGCATTTATTGGCTATACTAAATTTAAATTTCTATGTAGATGTTGCCTAAATGTAGGCTATAGGCTACATATGAGCATATGCCCACAGATAGCCTACTGTATACACACATTTAACAAATATAAATTAAATAATAAATGAAAATGAAATAATAAATGAAAGCAGTTATACATACATACATGCACCCCTACTATAAATAATAAGCAGCAGCCCTATGATAAGCTTAGTGATTTCACCGCTACCGTGTACAGCGGGAGTATTCACCTTTATTAGCAAGATCATTTGTTAGTCACTATTTCATGGACACGGACAACGCTATTTAGACAGTAATATAGAGCAACGGCCTGTAGTGACCCTGTTTCACCACTAGAAGGCAATCTATACCTACAGTATGTTTTAACAGGAGTGCAGGTGATGTGAATGTCATTTTCTCCTGTTAGGAGTACTTTAACCAGAGGGAACCCGTTAACATAATAATGAATATTCTGCTATGTGTATGCACTAAACTTTATTATTTCTTTCTGTTGTATTTCTGCATAATCACACACACAAACACAAGCTCACAAATCTAGTCTGTTTAAGTGCCCTGTGTTCTGCTGTGCCTCCAATCTGAATAATACAGTGCAGAGAATGAACACTGATCCATGACCTCCTAGATCCATATCAGTCTGGTTTTAAGAGTGCCTACTCTACTGAAACGGCTCTTTTATGTGTATTTTATCTGTATGTTATCTGTATTTTTTATTTGCAGCCCAATCCTCGGTTCTTAACCTGCTTGACCAATCAGCTGCCTTTGACACAGTCAATAACAGGATCCTCCTATCTGCAATCTGAGCAATGGGCACCTAGAGTAAAGCACTCCTGTGGTTCGAATCCTATCTCTTGGGGCGTTCCTACAATGTCTTGTGGCAAGGACAATTATCATCCTCCCACTGCCTCTCCAAAGGGGTACCCCAAGGCTCAGTGCTAGCGCCCCTTCTCTTCTCAATTTACACCACCTCACTGGTGCCAATCATTCGCTCACACAGCTTCTCTTACGACTGCTACACAGATGATACATAACTCTACCTATCCTTCCCACCAGAAGACCCCACCGTCTCGGCGTGGATCATATCTGCATGGATGAAGACCTTCAACTAAACCTCTCTAAGACTGAACTCTTGGTCATTCCAGCCAAGAATCTATCCACCATAACATTGAACTACAAATTGACTCCTCAACCATCACTCCAACCAAAGTGGTGAGAAACTTGGTGGTGTCATGATAGATGACCAGCTGTCCTTTTCAGACCATATAGCTGCCTTCTCTCAGTTGTGCCGCTTTGCTCTATACAACATCAGAAAAATCAGGCTCTACCTCACTCAATATGCCACCCAGCTTCTAGTACAGGCCATGGTTACCTCTCGCCTTGACTACTGCAATGCCCTCCTAGCAGGTCTTCCAGCTTGTGTGGTGAAAACCCTACAAATGGTTCAGAACGCAGCAGTGCGTCTGGTTTTTTGATCAGCCCAAAAGCACTCATGTCACTCCATTACTCAGTGACCTCCACTGGCTACCTGTGGCCTCCAGAACCAGGTTCAAGTCACTAATGCTTGCATACAGAGTGACTACTGAGTCTGCACCCATCTACCTAAACTCCATAATACAAGTTTACATTCCTTCTCGGCCGCTACGCTGATCTAACGAACGCCGCCTGGCTCTGCCATCCCTTCACACAAAGCAATCCCAGTCCCGGCTGTTCACATCTGTGACACCATGATGGTTGAACGAGCTACCACACGCCATCAGAGCAGTGGCGTCCCTCTCTCACTTCAAGAAGCTCTTGAAAACTCATCTCTTATGAGAACACTTCCTCTTATAAAACCTCTAACTCCTAACATCTAACATGCACTTGTTAACATGCTTTTCCTCTTCTATCCCTACAATTACCTTGTTTTGATTGCACTTTTTGTTCTTCTTTCCCTAGGTATTTACTCCATTGATGTGATAGGTGCCATTAGCACTTATTAGCATTGATTGTAATGTGTATTGTCAGTTGTAGATCTTGTGCTGTATTTTATGCTCTGTTAATGATTGTATGTTGTTCCTCAAATGTAAGTCGCTTTGGATAAAAGCGTCTGCTAAATGAGTAAATGTAAATGTAGAGTTAAAGTGTTACATCCTTTTCTGTTCTTGTTACTTGATATAACAATTATTACCCGGACTACGACGTAAGATTAACCGTTTATATTTACAACGCATGTCACAGCAAGAGCATGGTTCATCGCAACCAAGAGAAGAACTGAAGGTTACCCATGATCCGTTAGGCATCTTTTATTAAATTGAATTGAATTGAATCCCTCACTTCGGATCTTGTAGTAGCCCAAAATACACAACATAAAGAGCCTGATAGCTTGGGAGGAAAAGCTGCTCTGCAGTCTGGTGGTGCAGCAGAAGAGACTCCCGTATCTCTTCCCAGAAGGCAGCAGGGTGAACAGGCTGTGGCTGGGTGGGTACTGTCCTTTAGTATCTTTTGGGCTCTGCGTAGGCACCTCACCTCACCGATATCACTGATGCTCAGGAGAGAGGTACCAATGTTCTTCTGAGCAGTTTTAATCACCCGCTGCAGAGCCCTCTGGTCCTGGGCCCGTGCACATCCCATGCCAGTTTGTGATGTTTCCTGTCAGGATGCTTTCTACTGCTCCTCTGTAAAAGCTGACAACAACTTGGAGTGGGAATTTGGCTTTCTTAAGTTTCCTCAAGCAAAACAGTCGTTTCTGAGCGTTCTTCACCAGCGTGCAGATGTGAGATGTGTAAACTATTCCCTTTTTTTGCTGGGGATCCCCTGAAACCCTCTCAAGGACCTCTGTGGGTCCCTGGACGCCACTTTGAGAACGACTGCACTAGTGGACATTTCTTGCATGTACAAGAGTCATGAAGAAGATGTTGAATCAAAATGTTTGCACATTGCTCTGTTTCTTTGCAAATTACTACCAACATCTGTCGATCAGTGGAAATGTGTGTGACCATCAGCAGGAATGTGTAATGCTTTAGTCCTGTGCTGATGTGTTAATGTTTGTCCTCCTTCTGCAAGAGACAAACACAACTGGGACTCACTCATAAAACATCACTGTTTTGGCACCATGCAAAACAGCAGTAAGAATAATAAAGATTGTAAGAAAAATACTAATATTTTTTCCATTTCAACTTTGACACTTACAGACATTCATCTGTGCATAATGTGAAGAGGAAGGAAGCATAATGTGCATAATGTAAAGAGGGCAGCTTTTAACACGTCAGTGTCTGTTAAACCAACCACAGAGAGACAAACTGGTCAAAGACCACATCGTCCCCTTTTCATTAGGAATGGTTATAGTGACTAACTCACAGGATTTCTCATATATGTGATCTACCTGCTGATGCGATTTAACAGACGTGAGGAGCAGCTATGAGTTTAACAGCAGCAGCGAGTGGATTTCTTGTCCTTCTTCTCTCTGTACAAGGTACTGTACATCTACATTTATATGGGAGGCATTTAGCACATTTGATGTGTGATGTTATAAAATGTGTTGTGATCTCTGTAACACCAGACATTTACTTCTTTTTCTTTCCAACAGAGAGCTGCGTCTGTTTTTAAGACCAGCAGTATCTCTATATGTTAATCAATGTAAACTTTATAAAGTGAAGTTCACAAAATGTTGATTATAAACAATCTGAATTGTGTCGACTTTTGAAAGCCATCACCAGTCAAATGCTTAAAAATGATCTGATACAGTTTACCTCATAAACACAGCAATAATTTTAACTTCCACTTTTACAATAATAGATAAAAAGTTGAAATAGTTGGCAACAAGTAGTAAACAAAAAACAAGGATAAACAGCTGAAATATTTGGCTAAAGGTACAGGATAAACTAATGTCGACGACGAGGAGTGAGTATATGAGTTCATCTGACAGGGCCCTGGAGTGTCTGACAAAAACGGACTGGAACCACTAAGTTAGTTCACTGATCGGTAATTTGATCTCCTGCATTATCAGTTTCCTTTTCATAACTTCTGTGTAAATTATGTGTATTGGTGGGAAATTTACTATCAACAGTTTGTAATCATTGGTGTTAAAGGTGCTGAATACAGGAAATAAATTTTGATGTGCCATACTTTATAATATCTCACTTGTCTTATTATGTTTTGAGGGCCACTCTGTATATCCAGACCAAACCTTAAAAACCTTTTGGGGCTTGACATCAACACCCGCCAACCTGCCAACTGAGGGTGGATTTTGGTCGTAGCGGGTAACACAGTCACTCCCACTAGCCACTTGGGGGTGTTGAAAAATTATAGTCACAAACTAATTGCAATGTGACACTACAACTCCCATATGTTTGCTCATTGGTCCATTAGTGAAGCCTATTGTCTTGCGCATTACTGACCAACAACACTGTAAAAAAGAAGACTTTTTGGAGATTAAAGAAGCAGACGGCCGTGGTGGCCTAAGTGCTGTTTGGGTGTGCCATTAATGATCAACTTAACCTCCTTCATGTTGCTGTGCATTACCACCAACTCACCACGAGATGGCGCTGTCGCAAAAGCACTACACAACGTCAAAACATTAAAAGTGCAACACATGCATGTACGTGTTTATGTAGGAGATAGAGAGAGAGCACAGCCTGCCTTGACATGAGCAAAGCAGATTTGCAGAGGGCCTATTTATTGGAGCTTTTCAGGGGCCCAGTCATTTCTGTGGTCAGGCCTGTGTACAACCATAGGTCTCTGGAGGCTTTGCAAAGGTCAGGGCACAAGAGACTGCAGAGGCACAAAACATCCGTCTTACTTAAAATGTTGTACTTTTGTAACATGAGCTAAGCAGTTAACGATTATCAGTCTTAATGCAAAGGCAAATCATTTACTATATGGCTTGTATATGTGTCAGGCAGTCACATGTTTTTATGCCATTTGTCTGTTTGTCTGTCGGCAGATTTCAGGAAAAACTAATGGCCTGATTTAATTTAACTTCAACCTTTAACTTGGTGGAAGGTCCACGGAAAAACCCATTCAATTCTGGAGCGGATCCAAGTCATGGGGCGCAGACACAAATTATTTTTTCAGTTAGTCAAATCAAGTATCAACATCAGGTGTACAGAAGAGGATAAGGGCCACATGTAAAAAATTTATTTGAGTTCTGAGTTTTAATTTAGAAATCTGAGTTTATTCTCAGAAATCTAACTTTAAGCTGAGATTTCTGAACTGAATATTTCCAAGAACCAAGAATGCAAAGAAAAGACGAGTGTTTTGGGGATGAACTTTGTTGCTAGACATTCCTGGAAGGATGAATTTTCAATGTCACAGGCTCACAGACCGCTGCTGACAGTTTGAGACGATCTGTTCTTGCTCCTATTGCATCACACAGAGGCCGCCTGCAGAGCTCCAAAATAACAGCCAGGCTTAATCAACCAAAACAATAAGCTCAGTATCGGGTTTATTGACAAGTAGGTTTCAACTTACAAGGAATTTGTTTTGGTATATTAGAACATAAACAAATTAATGTAATAAAATAAAAGCAAATAAAATGCAAATACTGTACACTAACAATGTAATGTCTACTTTTAATTTAAAGCAACAACATCAACTGATGCATCCTTGGTAAAATGGACGTGTTGAACACTTCCGTGAATTTTAACCGTTCTTGGCGATATGCAGACTTGTGTGTTCAGACAGTACTTGGGCCACAAAAGATGACGTTTCACAAGGACACGGGAGCACATGTAGAGACATGAATGCAGATTGAGAAAGGCCCTCCCATTGTTCACATGTGGCCCTAATCCTCTTCTGCACAGTTGTAATATCAATTACCACCTGTGCTTTTCCTGATGTGACCAGCCAAAATTTCTGCTGTGAAAAACATCTATTTAACTCAAAATGATCTCAAGCTTTTAAAGGTGTATCATGAAGAACGCTTTGTGACAGTGACTATAATAAATTAGAGTCTGGGCTTTTTGAAGCTGCTCATGGTTACCTTTCTGCAACCACCTCCACACATTCAAGTCTGTCTCCTGATGTTGTTGAGTCTGATTATAGTTTCTGATGTGCTCTGTGTTACAGTGATACAGGGTCAGGATGGCTGGGGAGTGACTTACAGCTCTACTCAGATCTGTGCCTTAAAAGGATCAACAGTGGAAATGAGCTGCACCTACACATACCCATCCAGAATAAATGACCGTGATACTACAGTTGAGGAAACATTCTGGTATACTAAACTGCAAGATAAAGAACCTGTGGATCTGAGAACAGACTCAAGATACGCAGGTCGTTTGCAGGACAGTTGTTCTAACAACATCTGCACTCTGAGAATCACAGACCTGAGAGAGAGCGACTCAGCTGAGTACAAGTTCAGGTTCATAACAAACCAACCAGGTGGAAGATTTACTGGTTCACCTGGAGTCACTTTGTCTGTCACAGGTAACATTTTTGTTGGAAACCATAGAAGTTTGCCCCAAATTTTATCATGTTCACTCTAAAAATATATTGTTGTTCCTTTACAGATGCAGGTTTCCAGGTGAAGGTGAGCAGCTCACAATCATGCCTGATATACAAATGTACATGGTTACAGCTTAAGTGTCTCAGCAGCTGTAGTCTACGTGATCAAACCTCCTACATCTGGTACAAGAATGGACAGAAAATTAAGGAAGAAGCACCTTCTTATTCAGACTACTTTTATCCTGCAGACAGCTATTCCTGTGCCCTTAAAGGACATGAGGATTTTGCTTCTCCACCAGTGTGTGAGTTCACTCCACAATCTTCTAATAATGTGACGCTGTTTTGAGCATCTCAGCTGATGTTCTTTATCATGACTTCATGTATCTTTAAAAATAAGCAAACTCATCAACAGCAATACAACCGACTGTGAATCACTGCAGTAAAGAGTTTTAATAATAATCAAAAATGTTTCATTTTCAGGTGGCCATGGTCATTCATGCAACAGAGTGACTTACACTGACAGAAGCATCTGTGCCTTCAAAGGCTCATCAGTGGACATTTCTTCTACTTACAACAGTTATGAAACTATCACATCTAAATTCTGGTTCAGTCCTGAACGTAGTCTTCAGTGGCAGAATCCCTCACAGCCTGAGGACCTTAGTAAAGACTCCCAGTATGCAGGTCGTGTTCAGGTCCTTGAAACAGAGAGAGGACGCTCCACTCTGAGAATCACTGACCTGAGAGAGAGCGACTCAGCTGAGTATCACTTCAAATTCACAGCAGGAAGCTTTGAATGGAGGAGCAGTTTACCTGGTACAACTCTGACTGTCACAGGTACTGATGAACACAAACTGTAACAGCACATTTAAACTATCTGATGACAAGTGAATGTGCTGAATAGTGATTCTAATGGGAAATAATTTTACATGTTGTATTGTTTTTATCTCTGTGTATGTTTCTTTTTTTTTCTTCACAGATCCAGATCTCCAGGTGCAGGTGATCACATCAACAGTCAAGAATTATACAGAGGCAGAGCTGCTTTGTCACAGCAGCTGTCGTCTACCTGATCGTTCTTTCTACGTCTGGTTCAAGAATGGACAGAAAATGGAAAGGGTGGAGACATCTTCTTATAAACATCAGTTTTATCCTGGAGACATCATCTCCTGTGCTGTAAAAGGACATGAGGATTTCCCCTCTCCTTCAGTGTGTGAGTTTAATGGACTGTTTCAGGGGGCATGCTTGCACACTAAAATTACAAAACAAAAGAAAATTTCAGTCATAAAGATAAAAAGATTAAAAAAATACTACCAATAGAAATCAATATTCAGATGCATGTTGTCAGAGACATATACAGACAGTTTGGGGGGCAGGTGCTCAAGTGTAAAAAGGGAACATCTCATTATTATTTATTAAATTCCTTTTTAAGCAATTGTTAAATATATTTACACAACTTTGACTTTCTTACAGAGTTATTTTAAGTTCCTTACACTCACACAATTATTTCTACAAAACAATCAGTTCAAACAGAAACAATGGTCTTCTTTAGTACTCATGTATGGACACACGCAAAAACTGATGGTGACAAGGACTTAGTTTCACATTTGAGGGAGGGCTGTCTGTATCATGTAAAGATCAATCAACATACAAACTAATAGAATGGATAGTTGTTAGATGAGGAGTCTACGATCAAAATGATGAAGTTAAAGCAGGACACTTTCTGGCAGGTGCTCAAACCCCTTTTAATGTCTGCGTGTGCACTTGTTTTGAAATATCAGAAATTCTTTCTTATGTCAAATTTCTGAGATTCAACAATATTAGAAGTATAACATTTTTCATTGAGACAGGATGGATGTTGTTTGTCTGTAAATTTTAATTTTTAATTTTTAATTTTAAAACTTTAAAACGGAGTTACCAGTTTCTGAAGATTTGTTGCCGACAGACTCGACAGACAGACAGTCTTTAGTAGTGGTAAATGTGAAACACTTAAGTGCTGCTACGACCACTGACAAATTGTGTTTTTAAAATAAAAACAGGATTAATTGTTGGGCTTCTGTAAATAACTTCAGAGTACGGTCTAGACCTGCTCTTTATGAAAAGCGCTGTGAGTTAACTGTTGTTGTGATTTGGCGCTATATAAATAAAATTGAATTGAATTGAATTAAAGGCTTGTTATTGGCTGCCAGTTTCAACAAACAGGATTCAAAACTGGAACAGCTTCAGAATCAGCACTTTGGACATCCACTTTGACAAATACTAGAGAGAATCAAACAGAGAAGTTTTAATGAAAATAGTCAATCGTCTATAACTTATTCTAATCTTAAAGTAATTCATGTTCATCTCTCCCCCAGATCCTCCAAAGCTTCCCTCTGTGTCAGTGAGTCCCTCTGCTGAGATAGTGGAGGGCAGTTCAGTGACTCTGACCTGCAGCAGTGACGCTAAACTAGCAGCTAAATACACCTGGTACAAGGAGAACCAAACACTGATTCAGAGACCAGAGGGCGTTTATCATTTCACCTCGATCAGCTCTAAGGACAGTGGGATCTACCACTGCAAGGCTGAGAATGAGTATGGCCAGATCAACTCCACATCTGTATCCATAGATGTCCAGTGTAAGTACAAAACATCAGCAAATCACTTCCACATACAATGTGTTTAATTACAGATAGTGGATGTTAATGTCTGATAAGCTTAGGCTGGTAAAAACAACACAATGTTCTAAAGTAGCATCACAAGGGGTTTAAAGGATTATTTCAGATTTTTTATAAAATACTCACACGCCATTTGTATGTTAAAATAGTTTTGGTCAACAATCATTCCTCCTGTTCCTCCTTGAAGAGATACCTTCGTAGATCAGCATGCTAAAGTTCAGCTGAAGCTAATTTGAGGCTTCATGAATCAACTGTAACTTCCAAAATTATTTGTTTTAGTGCAAAGTTCCTTTTAGTGTTTGTCCAGACACTGATGGTTTAGATGTAATTTAAGGCAGCAACAACAAGTGACTCAGAACTACTAGTAACTCTTAGCAACGATGTAAGCCTGAAGACATCTGGAAACGAGCAACAGGTGGCTGGCAGTTGATAAACCTTCTGAGGCGATGAGAAAGAGCTGCGCCACCACCACCAATACACCTGACCGCCTCCTTGCCTGGGAAACACCCACTCATTCACACAAAGACAAGGCAGAGAAAACACAAATAAAACAGACGTTAATCTGCCATTTAGTCACGTAGCTTTCTGTACGCAAAACAGGTAAAATGGGGTAAAATCAGAATTTCATCGATGTCTACTGTCTAAATGTTTGCCCTGAGAAAAAAAACATGATTTCAATCTAGTATGTCACCAGATTGCAGCTTCCAGCAAAGGAGAAGACAAAAATAGAGTGGCACAACCTGAGAAAATACTGGATTTAAACATTGAATTTGGTCCATCCAAATATTTTATCTGTCCAGACAGAAAGAAGACATTTGTGAGATCAACAATATTCTTTTTAAGATATAAGCTGTTGCTGGAAAACGACATAAACACTTAATTAACTTAATTAAATTAATTTGGTACAAACCAAGGGAAACAAACATCCATCGTTGCGTTCCTGGTCACAGTAAGGTTGTTTGGCCTGCACCAGAACAGGACGGTCCTAACCGGGCAAACAAATCAGAGTTTGTTTAGCACCCATTAGATCAAGAACCAAATCACAGAGTAACATGGCCAGTGTGGAGAGGAGGACTGACTGGAGGGACCAATGACTCTTTCAATGTGCAAATGGCAAAGAAAGTATTATATTTAGATGAATTTGACAATCTGAACATCTGGTTGGCTTATTTAATTATAACATTTTGTGGAAAGTTACTGTTTCTTATTTGTCCATGTTTTTTGTGGCATGCTGTGTTTTTGGTTCAGAGATGTCATGTGAAACAGTCATGCCTTCTGTTTTCTTTGTTGATCTGTTTTAAATATTTTCATTTTTATGCATCCTACTGCTCTAATGAGTTAGGAGTACATTATCATGCACATGCCTTTGTCCACTTTGATATAGCAAAACATGTTAACTTAACTGTACTTTCACTAAATGTCCTAGTTTGTGACTACACATTTTCTCCCCTACCATGTTGGGAACATGTAGCACAGCTTCTCAAGTGAAGCATTTGTGGAAAGGTAGATAAATTATGACATATCCATTTTATGTACATTTTTCTCTTTGTTGCCCCACCCAGTTCGTCGCACTCAAAATGACAACCTTGTTTGCCTATAACCTGTTTTATTTGTTTATACATTCTCCCTCAGATGCTCCAAAGCTTCCCTCTGTGTCAGTGAGTCCCTCTGCTGAGATAGTGGAGGGCAGTTCAGTGACTCTGACCTGCAGCAGTGATGCTAACCCAGCAGCTAATTATACCTGGTACAAGGAGAATGAAGACTCACCAAAAGCATCAGGACAGAACTTCACCATCACTGACTTCAGAGCTGAACACAGTGGGAATTATTACTGTGAAGCTCAGAACACAAGAGGACGTCATAACTCCACCTTACATCTGACTGTTGTTGCAGGTACGTTTTTACCTGGCTGATTAACAGAAGAGGATCTCCTGGCAAAGTGACGTACCAATTCTGCTAATGAGGTCCAGCACAGTTGATCTAATAACTGTCTATCTCCATTTCTAGAGAAAACAACAATGATAATAAATATCATCAGGTTGACTCTGGTGGTCGTGATGCTGATTCCTCTGCTTCTTCTGTTTTGTCTGTGGATGAGGTGAAACTATAAGAATGAATCAGTTCCATCACTGATCTTTTACTTTGAGTGTTTTCTTTCATAGATCTGAATTATCAATTAAAATGTTTATTGATTTTTGTTTTTTGATTCAATTCAGGAAGAAGAAAACTCTGAACTCCACTGCTGAACCAAATGAACCCATAGAGACTATAGAGGTGAGAAAGCTGTTGGGCCACAGTGACAGAACTTAGTCCACCAAAGGGTTATAATTTGTTGTTTGTTTCAGAAGCAAAGAGAAATTTGAGGAAACAGTTTTGTTTTAAACATGTCTGGGTACATTTTAATATAAAATCTGAATATTCAAATTCCATTCATGGCCTTTGACTCTCATCTTGTTTTCTCTCCCAATCAGTTGGACTCTGGTCCTGACTGCAGGACTGAGTGAACTCCTCAGCCTTGAACCAGAACCGTATGTGACTTTCTCTGATACAGTCAAAGCAGAGGGGAGTCACCTGGATGGAAACAGAGAGAAGTACAACATTGACGCAGTCCAGTGAAGGATGTGGGGGAAGTGGATAAATTTAACTTCAACTACGAACATTTTCAGTTTTAGTTTTCATTAGCAGCAGCAGGTAGACGTCAGCTGCATTTAAGTAGAATGTAAGCTTTAGTTTAACTGTGCAGGTACATTATATTAAGCTCAGGATTTAACTCAGGATGAAAAATGTTTTTTTTTTCTGAAATACTGCCCTTTTATGTCACACCTGTCCTGCTACTGAATACCAATAAAGTCAAAACAGACAACTTGAAGCTAAGTAATTCCCAGCATGTACAGTCTATATTTAAACAGTGAAATCAAACAGAAGCCCAGCTCTATCATAGTGTGCTAGTGTTGCAGTGGCTGAATATACAGCCAGCTTCTACAGTTTGATCATCATTTTTTTGTTTATTATTCAGAAAGAAAAGTTTGTAATTATCATTAATGAATAAAAATAAAATGTAAATCTTTTTTCTCTCTGACTTTTTTCTTACAAATATCCTAAAATAAGGATCATTTCTTGGTTGAGAAATTGTGCAAAATTCTTGTCCCTCAGCCTAAAATGAGGTTCTGGGAAAGTTAGGACAATTTTCTAGTCTACAAAGGTTTATAAACACAGACCCTGTCCCATCATACCAATAATATGTCTATCATAGAGACTGGAGAGATTTATTTCTATCCTGTCTTCACAGTATAATGAAATGTGCTGCTTTCGTAGGAATGTCTTGCTGGCAGCAGCCAAAGTAACACATCACAGAACATTCCTCCCTTATTTAGCTTTTTATCTGTGTTGTGTTTTATCTGGTGCATCACATGGGTTTTAATTAGGCTGTTTTAAACTTATAAACATTTAACTGTAATACATTGTTAACATTTATTTTAACTCCTGTGGTTTGTTTCTGCCCTGCTCCAACCGTGATTTTAAAAGAACCTACATGTCTGAGTCCGAGGGCTCTTTCCCTAGGTGGCGTTGTTGGCGAGCCCCAGTAACTTATTTTTTAGCCAGCATGCAAGCAGCCGAGCTAATAAGGAGAGCTAAGTTAATGTTAGAATGCTGCTGGATTTTCGAGGATAGCACACTGTGTATAGCTGGCAGACAATATCGATGCAGAATGTCACCGGTGAAACTAATCTTGGCTTTCACTCAGCAGCTACCAGCTGTTATTTATTCAGGAAACAATCATTTTTGAGATGCAGATAGAGAGAGAGAGAGAGAGAGAGAGAGAGAGAGAGAGAGAGAGAGAGAGCTGCAAAGCAAGTGGTTTGATTGGCTACATTTTCATAATAAAAGATACAATAGTGGCTGGGCAGCAAGCTGATATTTTAAAGTGATCTTCATAGAGATTTAAAAAGGAAAATGATTGTATAATAGCTAAAGATAATCAACCAGCAAATTGCATTCCCTAGAAATAACCATGTGGCAGCTGTTTCTACCTTTACTTGAGTATGTTTGTCATTTTTTTCTCTAACTTTTTATGGGAGTATTGTACTTTTTCTTGAGTAAAGATTTTGAGTACTCTACCTGCCAGCGGCACCAATAGTAGTACTGACATGATGGACATGAGACAGACAGCAGCGATGGGGGCAGAACAGAGTTAAAACACCAGTTTATGGTCA
This sequence comes from Lepomis macrochirus, assembly GCA_024633595.2. NCBI lineage: Eukaryota > Metazoa > Chordata > Actinopteri > Centrarchiformes > Centrarchidae > Lepomis > Lepomis macrochirus. The sequence goes on from JALXJV020000003.1 coordinate 33,969,069, forward strand.
GATTGATGATGATATGGCTTATTTAGTTATCTACTCAAGAGCTCAGCTGAAGTGATTACTTTACTTGTGGAGAGTTAGAGAGATGTTTCTAGTTTTGAAGTGTATTTTAAAGGCTGTTACGACTGTGGTCGTAGGTTCTGCTTTATATAGTGTTATTGCCCTCTGTTTTGTTTATGTAAATAGGTCTGTGCCACAGCCTCAGAGGGATTGGTGGAGTCCGTCTCGGCTCGGTGAGGGATTGGTGGCAGCGGCTCCAGCCTGCAAGCAGATGATTGGTTGTTTCCTGAGGGGCTCCTTACTTAAGCGGAAAAGCAGATGGCGGTGGCCCGCGCGCGTGGGCAACTGGGCATCCTCCTCCTCTCCCAACCGGCCACAGTTTCCTCTTGTATAAGTAGGGGTGGGCCGCCAGTTCTGTTTTCTCCTGGTTTTCTCTTGTTTATTTTAGGTAGGGAGGTTAGTTGCATGTTGTTTATTTTGTTTATTTGATAGGTTAGTCCTGATTTCTAGGAAGGGGTGTTTTGTTTGTTATGTTGGCCTGGGCCCACCCTGAAGTAACTTAGTTAATCCTTAGTTATCCTGCATTTGTTCTGAATAAACTTATCGTCTTTTATCCTTTGATAACCTCCATTGTGTTTATGTGGCTTCTTGGGAGTTGGGGATGGGTTAGTTTCGTGTTGCGTCTGGATCCCTAGGCCGGGCGTAACAAGGCTCATTTAGTTATGTTCTCTACTTGCATAAAATTCTCAAGAATGCAGGAATAAAGGTCTCTAAAAAACCCAGAGAGCCTTTGCTTTGTCTGCAGAGTGGGCTGACCAAGGACAGACTCCTGGGTCAAATTTGAAAAAAACTTGTGTCCTGAGATGTGTATGTGTCTCTGCTACGTGTCCATAAAATTGAAAAGTAGTCAATTGTCACACAGAGATGAGCATCCTGCAGGATTATAAGAGGAAGAGGTCAGAGGTCACAGGAGCAGGAGTAGAACAAACTGAGGAGGATGAGCTTGTAAGTTGTTTGGATAGCTACTAGACATACTGTATATTCTAAAACTCACATAGTAATATCTTTGTCTGACCAGCATGTCATCAGAGTTTGCATTTAAGACAATTTTGTGTTCACAAACATTTGTTGCATAGAGAGTCAGGGCCAAGTGAGACACAGGAAATATTACAGACAGCTTATAGGTGTAACATCAGGATAACTAAATACATTTGTGCTGTGGCAGCTCTTCCATGGTTTTTTATGGTATGTAGTCAGTTTTGTTCTAGTTATTTTATACTCCGTCTCTCTGACCTTCTCTCTCTTCGAGTTTTCTCCATCTTCTCTCACTGCAAAGACCCTCTTTCAGCCAAACTAAAGTACATTCTGTTTTCAAAAGTCATTAGAAATTAGGTTTTAAGTGCTTTATTTTAATAAAAAAAGTCGCGGGGCCATGCCCCCGAACCCCCCTAGCATTTCAGCGTTCCCCCCAGATTCAAATTCGCTCCTACGCTCCTGGACAAACTCTTTGGTGAAAGAAAAATGTAAAAAAAAAAAAAGAAGAAGAAAAAAAAGTAGCCTATTAGGATTCCTATTGTTATTGTTTCTCACTCAGTCAGGGCTGCAGGTTTTGTGTAGACTCTATCCTTACTACTGTAGTGTCCAGTGCTTACTTTGTATTTCCATATATTGTGGTTTTAATTTTCATGCGTTATTTTGCAACAGAGACTGGTTGGTGTTTTCTTTTCTTCCAGAGTATATGGGGATGTACAAATGGGGATTCAGATACTCACACAAGGACAATATGAATGGACTCGGGACAAGGATGGTGTGGACATGTCTGGATTGCATCGACACTACACTGAAAGTCGACACTGCTGAGGAGCTGCTGTGGAATACCTTCCTGTGTCTGCTTTGATATGAATACATGTTTCAATGGATAATACTTAAGTAACTATCATGTCCTTTTTTGTTAATTGTATAAAGACTTATACTTTCGGTTATGGGGTTAATACATGGGGACCTCGGGTTTTTTCTTTCTTTCTTGATGCTTAGGGATATAGGGTCTAGGCAAGGACAGGTCCGTTGGAGGGTCCGATGGGTTGACTAGCCTGAATTCAGACATTGTTTTGATTTTATTTAATTTCCTGAGGTTTTCATATGTATTGGCTATACCATATCTCTACATAGACTGATAAAGATGCCTAAGGCAGAGGGGCCATGAGAAAATTTTCCTGTCTAGATTGTCTTGAAGGGTATTTTGGAATGAAGGCTGCCGGACAGGTTTTTCATTTTCACACTCCATAAAGTTGATATATTGTTAAAATACTACTGCAAGAAGCATATATTGGAGAAAGTGTTATCTCTTTGTTTTTCGAAACTCATTTAGTCTCGCAGGGGGGAATATGTAGTGTCCAGTGCTTATACTTTTGACTTATAACAGTTCAAATAACACTGTAACAGCAAGACAGAGGGTCAGTGACCTTCTACAGGGAGAATAGTGATTGATGGTTATGTAGAAACTGAACGCTTTATGGAATTTGACTTCTAACCCCTTGTTTTGTCACTTTAAATAGAACTGTACCCTTCTATGGGGTTGACCTCTTACTTTGCAGACTTAAACCCTTTTCTGGTACCTAACAGATGCCTAAACATATCCTATATAAGCTATGTGTGATGTACAGTGAGACAGAGTGGTTCATCGGGCTGGGTCACTCTCCAAGCCGCTGCAGAGCTTGTTATTGATGCTGAACTCTTCAATTTAATAAACTTTAAAGATCAAGAACAGCGTCAAGCGGATTTCTTCTCAACACAGCATCACAACATTATTGTTGGACACCACATCATTTACTGTATGTGTCACAGTAGGTGTGTTGTACCTTATTGTCCTTCCTACCTCTGATACAAGGTCAGAATGAAAACAAATATACTTTTTTACTTTTTAGTATTATTATTTTACGACATAGCTTAGTGTGTGTTGTACATCCATCCAGCGGTGCCTTTTAGTTAATGTGCTGTGTCATGACTATACTACTGTGTGTGTGTGTGTGTGTGTGTGAGCATGTGAACAACCTCACTTCCCCCCTTTCTGTATTACTATGTATTATTAGTCTATATTAGCAACATGTATTTCTAATTGAGCTCAGTAGCACTTCCTGCTCTGTGTTACTGCAGTGAAAGATGTAGCTGTTCCAGTGCCATTTTTCTTTCATGTGTATATAGTCAAACACTCCACACTAACAGAGGCCTCTGGGTCTCACCAGTAGACATTTCTTGCACATACAAAAGTCATGAAGAAGATGTTAAATTCAAATTTTGGTCCTGAACAAAATCATACATGGCAGAATCCTTTGACTATTTTCAATCCTGCATGTTTGCACATTGCTCTGTTTCTTTGCAAGTTACTACCAACAACTGTCGATCAGTGGAAATGTGTGAAACCCGCAGCAGGAGTGTCTAATGCTTTACCCGTGTACTGACGTGTTAATCTATGTCTTTCTCCTGCACAAGACAAACACAACTCACTCATAAAACATCACTGTTTCTGTATCATGCAAAACAACAGTAAGAGTAATAAAGATTGTTAGAAAAAAACTTTTTTTTTTGACTTAGAGATTTGTGTTTTACAGACATTCATCTGCTCAAACATGTTAATAATGTAAAGAGGAAGGAAGCCAGGGGAATTTTTAAGACCTCAATGTCTGTTTAACACATTTATACCAACCACAGAGAGACAAACTATCTTCCAACACATCATCTTCCCATTTTCATTAGAAATGTTTAGAGTGACTTACAGACATACAGGATTTCTCATAAATGTGATCCACCTGCTGCTTGGATTTAACAGACGTGAGGAGCAGCTATGAGTTTAACAGCAGCAGCGAGTGGATTTGTTGTCTTCCTTCTCTCTTTACAAGGTACTGTACATCTCTATTTTCATTGTGAGGCATTTACGAAAATTGATGTGTGATGTTAGGAAATGTGATCTCTGCAATACCAGACTTTCACTTCTCTTTCTTTAAACTGAAGTATTTACAAGACAACCAACAGAAAGCTGTGATGTTTTTTGTACACCAGCAGCATCTCTGTATGTTTATACTTAAACAAAGTAATGTTGTCTCACAACTGATGCATCCTTGGTAAAATGGGTGTCAAGAACACTTCAGGGAATTTTAAACGTTCTTGGCAATATGCGAACTTGTGAATTCAGACAGTACTTGGGCCACAAAAGATGACATTTCACAAGGAGACAGGAACACAAGTAGAGACATGAATGCAGATTGAGAAAGGCCATCCTATTGTTCAAATGTGGCCCTAATCCTCTTCTGTACAGCTGTAAAATCAATTACCACCTGTGCTTTCCCTGATATGACCAGCAAAAATTATTGCAGTGAAAAACATCTATTTAACTCACAATGATCTCAAGCTTTTAAAGGTGTATCATGAAGAACGCTTTGTGACAGTGATTAAATAAATCAATTAGCTTCTGAGCTTTTTGAAGCTGCTCATGGTTACCTTTCTGCAACCACCTCCACACATTCAAGTCTGTCTCCTGATGTTGTTGAGTCTGATTTTAGTTTCTGATGTGCTCTGTGTTACAGTGATACAGGGTCAGAATGGCTGGGGAGTGACTTACAGCTCTACTCAGATCTGTGCCTTAAAAGGATCAACAGTGGAAATAAACTGCACCTACAGATACCCATCCAGAATAAATGACCGTGTTACTACAGTTGAGGAAACATTCTGGTTTACTCAAATGAATGGAGATGTACATGTGGATCTGAGAACAGACTCAGAGTACGCAGGTCGTTTGCAGTACAATTATTCTAACAACTTCTGCACTCTGAGAATCACAGACCTGAGAGAAAGCGACTCAGCTGAGTACACATTCAGGTTCATAACAAACCACCGATATGGAAGATATACTGGTTCACCTGGAGTCACTTTGTCTGTCACAGGTAACATTTTCATTCATATGTTCAACATCTACGAAACAATAAAATGTGCTGTGTGTATTTTCAAATGTGGATGTTGACAGTTTTGTCTAAAATAACATTCCTGTTTCTCCCTCACAAATCCAGACCTCCAGGTGCAGGTCATCAGACCTACAGATTATACCTGGGCAGAGCTGAAGTGTCAAAGCAGTTGTCCTCTACCCGATCGTCCTTTCTACATCTGGTACAAGAATGGACAGAAAATTCAGACAGAAACATCATCTTCTTATTCAGTCTACATTTATCCTGCAGACAGTTATTCTTGTGCTGTGAAAGGACTGGAGGGTTTCCCCTCTCCTTCAGTGTGTGAGTTTACTCCACAATCTTCCATTAACATAACACCATCTGGTGTAGCCATATAAATACATGTATTTTTCTACATGTGAATCACTAACTCTGGTTTAAAGATGGTCCAAAAATGTTTTGTCTTTCAGGTGGCCATGGTCATTTATGCAACAGAGTAACTTACACTGACAGAAGCATCTGTGCCTTCAAAGGCTCATCAGTGGACATTTCTTCTACTTACAACAGTTATGAAACTATCACATCTAAATTCTGGTTCAGTCCTGAACGTAGTCTTCAGTGGCAGAATCCCTCACAGCCTGAGGACCTTAGTAAAGACTCCCAGTATGCAGGACGTGTTCAGGTCCTTGAAACAGAGAGAGGACGCTCCACTCTGAGAATCACTGACCTGAGAGAGAGCGACTCAGCTGAGTATCACTTCAAATTCACAGCAGGAAGCTTTGAATGGAGGAGCAGTTTACCTGGTACAACTCTGACTGTCACAGGTACTGATGAACACAAACTGTAACAGCACATTTAAACTATCTGATGACAAGTGAATGTGCATCCACTTTAAATGTTTTATGTCTGATGAATCGATTACATTATTGTCATCATGTTCTATTATTTATATCTCTGTGTGATTCAGTTCCACATAAAAAATAAATATTTCTTTGTTTTTCTTCACAGATCCAGATCTCCAGGTGCAGGTGATCAGAGCAACAGTCTACAAGAATTATACTGAGGCAGAGCTGCTTTGTCACAGCAGCTGTCGTCCACCTGATCGTCCTTCCTACATCTGGTTCAAGAATGGACAGAAAATGGAAAGGGTGGAGGCATCTTCTTATAAAGATCAGTTTTATCCTGGAGACATCATCTCCTGTGCTCTAAAAGGACATGAGGATTTCCCCTCTCCTTCAGTGTGTGAGTTTAATGGACTGTTTCAGGGGCATTACAATACAAATAAAATTTTCAGACATAACCGTATTGGACTCTTCTAGATCTTAATATAAACACAGCAGCATTATTTATAGAAAGAAAAAAATACTGCCAATAAAAATCAATATCCAGAATCATGTTGTCAGGGACACATACAGACATTTTGGGGGGCAGGTGCTCAAGTTTAAAAAGGGCACTTCTCATTATTATTTTTTAAATGTGTTTTAAACCAAACGTAAAATATATTTACACAACTCTGAATTTCTTACCAAGTTATTTTAAGTCCCTCACACTCACACAATTATTTACACAAAACAATCACTTCAAACAGAAACAATGGTCTCCTTTAGTATTCCTGTATGGACACACACACACACACACACACACACAAAAACTGATGGTGACAAGGACTTTTTTGGTTTCACATTTGAGGGAGGGCTGTCTGTATCATGTAAACATTGATCAACATACAACAAACTAATAGAATGGATAGTTATTAGATGAGCAGTCTACGATCAAAGTGATGAAGTTACTGCTTAAGGCAGGACACTTTCTGATAGGAGCTCAAACCCCTTTTAATGTCTGTGTGCACCTGCCTGTGTTGTGAAATATCAGAAATTCTTTCCTATTATGTGAAATTGCTGAGATTCAGGAATATTAGAAGTATAACATTTTTGACTGACACAGGAGGGATCTTGTTTGTAACTTTTCATTTTTCATTTTTAACAACTTTAAAATAGAGTTACCAGTCTCTGAAGATTTACTGCCGACAGACTCAACAGACAGACAGTCTTTAGTAGTGGTAAATCTGAAACACATAAGTGCTGCTACGACCACTGACAAATTGCGTTTTTGAAAATATATGATCAAGGGCTTGTTATTGGCTGTCAGTTTCAACAAACGGGATTCAAACCTGGGACAGCTCCAGGATCAGCACTATGGAAATCCACTTTTACAAATACTAGAGAGAATCAAAAAGAAGCAAAACAGAGAAGATTTAATTAAAATAGTCAATCGTCGATAACATATTCTAATCTTTAATAATTCATGTTCATATCTCCTCCAGATGCTCCAAAGCTTCCCTCTGTGTCAGTGAGTCCCTCTGGTGAGATAGTGGAGGGCAGTTCAGTGACCCTGACCTGCAGCAGTGACGCTAACCCAGCAGCTAATTATACCTGGTACAAGGAGAACCAAACACTGCTCAGTAAAGAACCACAGCTTGTCTTCAGCTCCATCCAGCCCTCTGACTCTGGAGAGTATTACTGTGCAGCTGAAAATGAGCTGGGGTGGAGGACATTTAAATACATCATTAATATGAAATGTGAGTTGTAATGTCACTGGTGCTGTGCAAACCACATGGAAATTGCACGCAGCTCTTTTAAGTTAAAGCATGTAAATTGCAATGCAATTGCACTTAGGAAAGCCTCATGACATTAAAAACGTGGTTAATGTTGTCAAACAGTCACAGTTGGTTTATGTTTAGCAACAAAACTACTTGGTTGTAACATCATGGTTTAGGTCAAAGTAAGTTTTGAAGGCAAGTGACATAATTCAAATAAATCACTTGACTTCAGCTGCTTAAATTAAACGTAAACTATATAACACAACATTCACTCGGTTTCAGATGGGACTCAAATGTCGGTGTCCTGTGTGAAAATCCTGGGTTTTATCCATCCATGCACCTCATCCACCTCCTTACATAGACTTTATCACTGTTTATATGACGTCAGCTGACTTTCTCCTTTGCTGCTGTCATACAGCTGCTAGAGGTCGCAGTTACAAAAAATGTAAATATGGGACATATATGGTTCCTTTTATGGTGAGAACAGCCAGGGACTAACCGGGCAAACAAGTCAGAGTTTGTTTAGCACCCTTATCATGTATATCAAGAACCAAATCACAGAGTAACATGGAGCATGCTGAGGTCACAAATAGGTTTTCGGAGGGATATGTCCCTCTGTCCTAGGAGGGACTCCTGAGACACAACACTGGCAATAAACCTACATACAACTACACAGACAAAGATACTGGCTCACTTAATGTGACTGAGACTACTGAGAACTCATGTTAGCTCCGGCTGAACTTCAGACAGCACTGGTCCAGAATGAGGACAGTAGATTTTGACCCTTATTTCTTACAGTGTAGTTGTGCCAAAACAGGGTTGCTGCATGGCCAGTGTGGAGAGGAGGACTGACTGCAGGGACCAATGACTCTTTTAATGTGCATATGGCAATGAAAGTATTATATTTAGATAAATTTGACAACCTGAACCTCTGGTTGGCTTATTTAATAATAACATTTTGTGGAAAGTTAGTGTTTGTTATTTGTCCATGCTTTTTGTGACATGCTGTGTGTTTGTTGATCCGTTTTAAATATTTTTATTGTTATTAAGCCTACTGTTCTAATGAGTTAGGAGTGATTCACCATGTAAATGCCTCTCTTGTCCATTCAAAATTAGTAAAACATTTTAATTTTGTATTTTCACTATGACTCTTATGTCATAGTTAGTGACTACACAGTCTGAATCTGCATCACATCTTCTCAAGTGGAGTATTAGTAAATAAGGCATCAGGTGAATTATGACATAACCTGTTATTCTGTTATTAATGTTTTTCTTTGGTGTCTCTCACAGAAGATGGCACTTCCATTCTGATATAGCAAAACATGTTAACTTAACTGTACTTTCACTAAATGTCCTAGTTTGTAACTACACATTTTCTCCCCTACCATGTTGGGAACATGTAGCACAGCTTCTCAAATGAAGCATTTGTGGAAAGGTAGATAAATTATGACATATCCATTTTATGTAAGTAATGTTTCTCTTTGTTGCCCCACTCAGTTGGTGGCACTCAAAATGACCACCTTGTTTGCATATATACCTGTTTTATTTCTATACATGTTCTCCTCTAGATGATCCAAAGCTTCCCTCTGTGTCAGTGAGTCCCTCTGCTGAGATAGTGGAGGGCAGTTCAGTGACTCTGACCTGCAGCAGTGATGCTAACCCAGCAGCTAATTATACCTGGTACAAGGAGAATGAAGACTCACCAAAAGCATCAGGACAGAACTTCACCATCACTGACTTCAGAGCTGAACACAGTGGGAATTATTACTGTGAAGCCCAGAACAGAAGAGGACGTCATAAATCCACCTTACATCTGACTGTTGTGGCAGGTACGTTTTTACCTGGCTGATTAACAGAAGAGGATCTCCTGGCAAAGTGACGTACCAATTCTGCAAATGAGGTCCAGCACAGTTGATCTAATAACTGTCTATCTCCATTTCTAGAGAAAACAACAATGATAATAAATATCATCAGGTTGACTCTGGTGGTCGTGATGCTGATTCCTCTGCTTCTTCTGTTTTGTCTGTGGATGAGGTGAAACTATAAAAATGAATCAGTTCCATCACTGATCTTTTACTTTGTATATTTTCATTCATAGTTCTGAGCTATCAATTAAAATGTTTATTGATGTTTGTTTTTTGATTCAATTAAGGAAGAAGAAAACTCTGAACTCCACTGCTGAACCAAATGAACCCATAGAGACTATAGAGGTGAGAAAGCTGTTGGGCCACAGTGACAGAACTTAGTCCACCAAAGGATTATAATTTGTTGTTTGTTTCAGAAGCAAAGAGCAATTTGAGGAAACAGTTTTGTTTTAAACATGTCTGGGTACATTTTAATATAAAATCTATTTATTCAAATTCCATTTATGAGGCCTTTGACTCTCATTTTCTTTTCTCTCCCAATCAGTTGGACTCTGGTCCTGACTGCAGGACTGAGTGAACTCCTCAGCCTTGAACCAGAACCGTATGTGACTTTCTCTGATACAGTCAATGCAGAGGGGAGTCAACTGGGTGGAAACAGAGAGAAGTACAACTTTGAAGCAGTCCAATGAAGGATGTGGGGGAAGTGGATAAATTTAACTTCAACTACGAACATTTTCAGTTTTAGTTTTCATTAGCAGCAGCAGATAGACGTCAGCTGCATTTAAGTAGAATATAAGCTTTAGTTTTAACTGTGCAGGTACATTATATTAAGCTCAGGATTTAACTCAGGATGAAAAATGTTTTTTTTCTGAAATACTGCCCTTTTATGTCACACCTGTCCTGCCACTGAATACCAATAAAGTCAAAACAGACAACTTGAAGCTAAGTAATTCCCAGCATGTACAGTCTATATTTAAACAGTGAAATCAAACAGAAGCCCAGCTCTGTCACAGTGTGCTAGTGTTGCAGTGGCTGAATATACAGCCAGCTTCTGCAGTTTGATCATCATTTCAGTTTCCTCTCTGTGCTGCAGAGGGCGACAGTGTACAGAAAGTTTTGGATTTCAGCTTTAAACAAACTCTTTATGTTTATTATTCAGAAAGAAAAGTTTGTAATTATCATTAATGAATAAAAATAAAATGTAAATCTTTTTTGCTCTGACTTATTTCTTACAAATATCCTAAAATAAGGATCATTTCTTCGTTGAGAAATTGTGTAAAATGCTTGTGTCCCTCAGCCTAAAATGAGGTTCTGGGAAAGTTAGGACAATTTTCTAGTCTGCAAAAGTTTGTAAACACAGACACTGTCTGAAATGTTCTGCTTTAGGAATGTCTCTCTGGCAGCAGCCAAAGCAACACATCTCTCTGTCTTTCACTTTAAGATGTATTTTTACACTTTTTCTGTGATCAGTGTAGTGTCTAGAACTTTTGCATTTGACTGTAACAGTTGTCTAGTGCCTATGCATTTCACTCACAACAGTTCAAATAACACTGTAGCAGCAAGACAGGGGGTCAGTCTATGGGGAAAGCAGTGATTGATGGTTAGGTAGGAACTGAACCCTTTTATGGAATTTGACTTCTAACCCCTTGTTTTGCAACTTTAAATAGTACTGTACCCTTCTATGGGGTTGGCGTCTTACTTTGTAGACGCACATCTTTTTCTGTTACCCAATAGATGCCTAAACATGTCCTATATAAGCTATGTGTGATGTACAGTAAGGTAGAGTGGTCATCGGGCTGGGTCACTCTCCAAGCTGCTGATCAGAGCTTGTCATTGATGCTGAACTTCTTGCTTTAATAAATTTTTGAGATCAAGAACAGTGTCAAGCGGATTTCTTCTCAACACATCATCGCAGCATTATTGTTGGACACCACAGAATCTGGCACCCCAGATGGGACCGTGTTGTGCCTAAAGTCATCGTTCCATCGCAGGCTCCGTCGACCTGACTCCCGCTCCAGAAGCTAGCATATATGGTGAGTTTTCTCATAAACTGTGGGCGCTGGTCAGTTCGAGTGTCTGTATGTGCGATTAAGGGTACACCGGTTCGATCCCATGTGAGTGTTTGCGGATGGATGTGTGAAAAGACTCCGTTCTAAATTTTGTGTGCAACATAATAAGGGTGTGAGAATATAGTAAAAGAAAGATAGATAGAATTAAAAGGAAGAAAAAGGAACAGCCTAGAGTAACGGACAGTGAGCTGAAATAGCTTTGCAAAAATTAAGAATATGGGCCCTCAGATTCTTATAACAGTAAGACAGATGAGATGGACGCTACTGCCGCGTGAGACTAGGCTTTAAGGAATAGTCAAAATTGGAATAAGGAAAAATAAATTAATAAGAGTGTAACCCTGGCCAGGGTCATTCGGTTTGAATGAATTTAGTAAGATTAAGGAAGGATATAGTATAAGGTTAAGGAATAAGGAATAATATAAGGATTAGGACGCCGCAAATCTGAATAAAAAGCCCTTATGAAGGCGATCTTAGATGGGCCGCAAATCCTGGAAAGGAACTAGGTGAATTTCCGGGTCCGTTCAAAGGAACTGGGAGCTAGTAGAATAACGTTTGATTGAAGTTACCGCTCGCTACATGTGTTGACGAACTATGTTCGAAGTAGCCTCTCATTAAATATCTACGAACTCGAGGTAGCATAAATTTAGGAAGGAAATAATAAAGGAAATAGTGAAGGGAAAGGAGCGGCGGTAGCATGCTTTATAAATAGTGTAAAGGAATGCATTCTTGTTGACTGGAGAGCTACAGTGTGTGTGTGTGTGTGTGTGAAATAGGAGAGGGTGTAGTGTGTGTGAAGAGCTGTCTCTGCTGTGTCTCTGCTGTGTATGAGAAGCTATGAAGAGAATGATAGGTGAGAATTAAAGGAACTGTATATATGTAAAATAAAGAAAAGGGAAACTTGGCCAAGGGGAGCTGTGTTATAAGATTTGCTAAGGCTAAATTATTAGATTATTATATTATTATATTGATTGGTGCTGCTGAATAGTTTGGGTTATTTCATAATCAGCAGATAATTTGTTTTAGCTTAGCTACTTCTATATTTTACGTGTAGTTGATGTTGTTTCTTTATGTGCAATTACACTTTTTAAAGGCCTTTGTATTTGGTATTTAACCACAAGCTATATTTTAGAATGTTGTTTAACAGAATGTGTTTTAAATGAAAGTGGTGAGAATGAGTTCTCAGCGTTCCTAGTATGAATGATACTTATGTGGCTTGGTTTGAATATGATGTGGGTATGTAAAATGATAAGGAAAAGAGATTGTGATTACTCAGAGAGTTAACACTCTTATGTTATGGTTGTAATAACTTTGTGAGTACATAAAAGGGATAAATTGTTGTATGGTTGTGTTTGTTTTTGTTCTCCTGTGGTCTGAGAGACTAGAGAGAGAGGAGAGGCAGTGCCGCCAGGGCGTCAGGCTGACAGAGATTGCAGCCCAGGATCCAGTCTGGCCAGTACTGTTCAATCCACAAACTCTTTACAACACCTGTGTGTATGTGTTTATATTCATTTACTATTATCACTGTTGATATATATTTAGTTGGTTTTCTTTTAGGATATTAGAGACGCATTTTTAATAAGGGGAATCTATTTGCTTGTGTGTGCTTGACATATTTCATATTATGGCTATTTAATGGGAGACTTGGCAACGGACTGATCAGTTAATAAATTTGAATATTATATATTGGAGTTTTTGTGAGTGGGTTGTTTGGATTAAAGTGGCGTTGAAACTTTGGTATTGAGATTATTTTGGGAATAAAACTTAAGGTGGGTGCTTATTAGGTAGTGGTTGGTGCTGTGTGATTGCTGGATAATAAGTCTTTTGTGATTGCTCTGGAGTTGACAGATTCCCTTGACATTTCATTAGCGGCTGTGGAGAAAAAATAAACCAATAAATAATAATAAAAAATAAAAAAATAATTTACAATAAGCAACTGTAAAAGGGTTGTCAAAATGCGGAAAAAGGACAGTAAAACTTTGAAAGTAATTACTCCGGTTGATGTGGTACAAAAAAATAATCCTTTAGTTAATGGTATTGCAAAATTATCTGAAAAATGGCACAAACGTTGGCCTGGCATTGAACAACCATGGCCAGTGGAAGGAACTCTTAATCCAGAAGTACTTAAAATAATGCAAGTGCTTGTGTCCACATATAAGGCAGATGAAAATAAGGGGAAAAAAGGGGAACGACGTAAAGAAAAAAGACAAAGAGAACTGGGTGTTCTTAAGTTATTTGAACATGAGGGACAAAAATTGACAAAAAATATTCAAGAAAAAAGGGACAGAGGTGAAGAGCAATTGGCAAAAGAGGCAAAGATGACAGAAAAACTAATGGCAGAAGTTAACACACCCTTCTCACATACGGATTCAACAAGAAGATCTCCACCTTACGAGGAGGGAGCGGAGTTTAAGGACATTTATCCTCAGCTCCCAGTGATCACTCAGGAGGGTGATTACTGCATCAGGGATGAAGAGGAACGAATCATAGAGACAGGACAAGCAGAAACGACCATAAAATGACCCCAGCTCCAAAAGTAAGAAGAAAATGACACGCTTGGAAACCAAGGGTAGAGCGAGGCTTAGGAGAATGGAAATTGATAATGATCAGAGTGATTCAGAAGAAATCATGGGTGGATATGATCCTGCAATCAGACGGAGGCTGGCCAGAGCGGAAAAAAGGGGTGATGGGAGTTGGAAAAAGAAACACATAAGAGACCAGACCTCTGATGAGAGCGAAGATGGAGACAGCGATGAAGAATGGGAGTGTAAAGGTGTTTCATTTTCAAGGGGGATTTTATCCTGCAACAACTACCGAAGAAATAGAAAAAGACATGGATCGATGTGTATCATGCTTGGAGAAGTCGATTAATCCAGAAGAAACGAGAGAATTGGAGGAACATCTCGAGAAGCTGACAATACAGAGGGAGAAACTGCGAAAAAAAGGGCCCCTAAAATTGGAAAGTAAGTATGCATTACGTTCAAGAAAAGGGAGCACAAGTAAAAAGATGCTGCCAGTAATAATCCGAGGACAGAATCTGGAGTATAAGCCTTTGCAGCATACTGATATGTCAGATATACTTGAGAAGTTGCCTACTCTTCAAGACGGAGCACATCCTTGGATTTCAAAGTTGGAAGAAATTACTGTGGGAACACAAACCGCTATAGGAGATATTAAGAGACTTTTTTGCTAATCTCCTTGGGATTCCAGGTATGGAAGAAATCTTTCAGAGAGCTGGACTTAACCGATATGTGGGGACTGCTGTAAATGATCCTGAGTTGTTCGCTGCAAGTAGGCATCGACTGTGGAGAGCACTGAAAGATACGTTTCCAACAAATGTGCATCCTGATAATATCCTGATTGATCCATTGGGAAAGGAAGAGAATCCGAGAGCCTATGTGTCAAGAGCTCATCAGGTGTGGAGAAATATTACAGGGAACGATCCAGATGCGAGCCAAATGGAGCGGTCAATCTTGCGAGCTAAACTGCAGATGGGGCTGCCCTTGCCCGTGAGGAGCAAACTGGCAGAGGTGGTTGGCCTTGGAAGCATGGCAATAGGGGTCTATACAGATCATATAGCCCATCAAGTGGATCTGTACAGAAAAAAGGAACGCGACCAGAAAGAACAGGATCAAGTAACCCTCAGGAAACTCAATCAAATACAACTGGTGGAAAATAAAAAGAAGGAAAAGAACCAGGCTCTGGTTATACAGGATCAGTGTCTACCAAAGCAACAATCACCACCACAGCCTCAGTCAAACCCGGTTCAACCGCAATTGCCCCAACCACCACTAGTGGTTCCAGTTGTTTCATATCCACAGCCAGTTTATGGACAGACACAGAATTGGAGAGGAAGAGGACAAGGACGCTCAGGAAGAGGATTTAGAGGAGGATTTAATCCATACTTCCAGCAGCCTCCAGAAGTGTGTTATAACTGTGGACAGGTTGGTCACTTTGCCCATGAAGTGTAATAGGCCAGGAGGAAACTTCAGAGGAGGATTCAGGGGCCAGTCAAGGTCACTTGGGGACCGGTGAACCCCCACAGGGGCCCTGAGCCAGGATTCTAGAGGTGCCCAGAAAATCCGAAAGGGGGGTGTCAGCTGGTAGCATCAGGGCCAGAAAGAGATCCAACAATTAAGGTGAAAGTAAATAATCAACCATTGGAAGTGATGGCGGATAGCGGAGCTGCTTTCACATGTGTTCGGCCTGAAGATGCTACACATCTTCCTATGTCCAATCAACTGATTCGGACAATCGGGTTTGAGGGAGTAAAGCAGCTGATTCCTCTCACGGAACCAATTGAGCTCTGCTATAAAAACCAGAAAACTACAATACCCATATTGGTATCAGAACATACACCTATTGCCTTATTGGGAAGAGATGCCTTGTGTAGATTGAATTGCACAATAAAATGTACACCAGATGGCTGTCTAATAGAAGTACCTAAAGAAACAGTTCACCAACTATTGATGACAACGGAGACGGAGTCCTCTTCAGTATTTTGGATTGGGAATCTCAGTCGCGAATTTTGGAGCCAGTTAAGACATGGGAGAAATTTATTGTGGCAAACATGCCAGAAGCTGAAACTTCCAGAGTATCCATTTCATTGCACGCTCAAGTATTTCAAGAATGCTGCCCAATCAAACCCAGAGGAATGGTTGGCTCATCAACCAAAGGGAATTCAACTAAGTTCCTGTTGCATAATTTTGGGTCCACAAGGAGCAGCTATGAAGATAAATATCGATGATTATCTGGAAAAAGAATTTGATATTGAGAAGAGTGTGCCACATGTGACCTTGTTGGTTTCTGAAGACTATGAGCAGAAACACATAGGGGAAATGATGATGGAGGCAGAGAATGCTGTTTTTCTACCAATAAAAGAGAATTTGGCAATTTGGAGGAGTGCAGATCAGCGATTCCTCAAAATCATGATTTCAGCTAAAGGACATGGACAGCCACAAGCTGTATTGATGACACATGAATCTATTTGCAGTGCTAAAATAGAATCAGATTCTATGAAAGAGGAGATGTTGCAACAAGTTCCAGATTGTTTGTGGTCTCGACACAGTACTGATATTGGACTTGTGAAGTCAGCCCAACCGGTGAAAGTTGAACTTCGACCAGGAGCTACACCTCCTTGGAAGTATCAGTACCCACTGAAGGATGAAGCCATTCGAGGAATTGAACCGCAAATTGAAGGACTTTTGAAAGCAGGAGTGTTGAAGATAGTAACAAATCCTCGGAGTAACACGCCTCTGCTACCTGTGAAGAAACCCGATGAGACTTATCGTATGGTTCATGATTTGAGAGCGGTAAATGAAGTTGTAACTGATTTTCCAGCGGAAGTTCCAGATCCACATACTTTGTTAGCCCAAATCCCTTCTGAGTCAACATATTTCACGGTGTTAGATTTGTGCGGTGCATTTTTAGCATCCCCTTAGCATAGAAAGTCAGGGTTTATTTGGATTCACATATAAAGGACAATTCTATGAGTATGAAAGATTGCCACAAGGACTTAAACATAGTCCTCATATTTTTAATAAAGTATTAAAAGACGATCTTGTAGGAATAGATCAGGTATTACAGAGTACTGTGATTCAATATGTCGATGACATTATGGTCTGTTCAAAAGATAAAGAAACATGTCATAAAGACTCAATTAAACTGCTACAGATATTGGCAGAAAAGGGGCATAAGGTCTCACAGAAAAAGTTGCAATATTGCCAGGAGAAAGTTGTTTACTTGGGTCAGACAATAACACATGGACACAGAAGCATTTCTGACTGTCAAGTGGAAGCTATTCGTAAGGCTCCGAAGCCTAGAACTGTCAGAGAGATGTTGACGTTTCTTGGTATTGCTGGTTATTCTTCAGCATGGGTTGAGGATTATTCTAGCTTAACAGGACCTTTGAGAGCTATGGTTAAAGATGCTGGGAATGCCCAACTTCATAGCAATCTCTCCTGGACACAAGAAGGCCTTGTGGCATTCGAAACAATCAAACAAAGGTTACAGGAGGCACCAGCTCACACTACCAGACTACTCCAAGAATTTCTTGTTATATGTGTCTACTTCCACCGGAGGTAAATATGCATGTGCAGTCTTATGTCAGCCAACAGGTACAGGGACAAATCCATAACCTATCTCCTATTATTCCACGGCCTTTTCAGAAGTAGAGCTGGGGCTACCACTGTGTTACAGAGCCATGGTGGGTGTCTATTTAATGTATGATAAAGCATCATCTGTTACAATGGGTTACCCAGTGACAATTCTTACCCATCATAGTCTTAGGAATCTACTGAATTATGGAAAATACACATTGACTATGCCAAGGCTTAGAGATTATCATAGGCTTTTAGAGCAGGAAGATGTCACCCTGGTGAGGTGTGACACGGTAAATCCAGCTGAGAACTTGCCAACTTCAGAGGATGGTGAGCCACATGATTGTGTTCAAGAGGCAGAAAAATACTCAAGGCTTAGATCAGACTTGCAGGCCCTTCCTCTACGTGAGGCAGACCTGGAGTATTGGACTGATGGGTCTTGTTATCGCGTGGGGGATAAATTGTGTGCTGGCTACGCAGTAGTAAAAGCTCAAGGAACTGGATTTGTTGTTGAAAAAGCTGAAGTAATACCACAGCCTGCGTCTGCACAGCTTGCAGAACTTGTGGGGCTAACAGAAGCATGTTCATTAGCAGACGGACAGCGAGTGACAATTTACACTGACTCTGCATATGCATAATGTATGTCATTTGTTTGGAGCAGTGTGGAAAGGTCGGGGTTTAAAAAAACAGATGGTTCTCCAATACAACATCACGCCCAAATAATAAAACTGTTGCATGCTATGATGAGGCCCAAAGAAATAGCAATAGCTAAGTGTGCAGCTCATAAAACAGATGTGTCAAGAGTGACACAAGGGAACAAAGCGGCTGATGAAGCTGCAAAAGTTGTAACAGGAGCCAACAAAGTGGGCAAGGTTTTTTTGGTCACTCATGGGGTGGACTTGGAAGATAACATTACGCTTAAGGATGTGATTTTGATGCAGGAAGCTGCTCCTATGTCTGATAAACAGTTATGGTTAGACCGGGTGCTGTTAAGGATTCTACTGGTCTTTGGAGAAATCATGAGGGACTGCTAGTAGCCTCTGGACCTGTTAGGTTTGATGATTCAGGAAGCACATGGGCTAGCTCATGTTGCAAGGGGGGAGGTTAAGAGAAAAATTACACAGGAGTATGGTTTTTGGGCACCTTATTTGCTTGAACAGATTGACTATGTCATAGGCAGGTGTACAATCTGCTTAAAAAATAATGTCCGTAGGGGTGTAACTGTTCTTCCTGGTTACATTCCCACCCCAAGGGGTCCTATGCGTGAGTTGGTTGTTGATTTTGTCGACATGATAAAACCAGTTGAAGGGAAACGATACATGCTAGTGGTCGTGGATAGATTTTCACGATGGCCGGAGGCTTGTCCGACCAAGCGAAAAGACGCTCAGTCGGTTGCCAAGTTTTTGTGTAGAGAGGTCATAAGCAGATGGGGACTTCCAGATCGAATATCCTCAGATAATGGGAAAGAGTTTGTGGATAAAACAGTAAAATTGATTTTGCAAAAATTGGGTATTAAACAACGTTTGGGAGCTGTCTATCATCCACAAAGTCAAGGGATTTGTGAAAAAATGAATGGTGTGTTGAAAAATCGCATTGTTAAGATTTGCCAACATACGGGTCTAAACTGGATAGCAGCGCTCCCTCTGGCATTAATGGTGTGTCGCTCAAGCGAGCTGCGTGATTTACGTCTAACGCCCCACGAACTGGTCACAGGAAGACGGATGCCTACGCCTTGTTTACGAACAAGCGGCAAGGGTCCAAGCTTGGCTCTTTTAGAAGACGAAATGAGAGCTTATGTCACATATATGGCCAACTTCCATAAAAAATTATCCACATATGTTTCTGACAGGCAAAGGAGAGAAGAGGTGCAGGAGAAGCTCGATGAGCAAAGAAGGAGTACAGTGCAACCTGGGGACAAGGTGTTCGTGAAGATATTTAGGAGAAAGTGGTATAACGAACGCCGTGAGGGACCATTTGAAGTGGTTCGTAGTACTGGAACAGCTGTCCAAGTTAAAGGGTCTCCAACGTGGTATCATTTATCACATTGTGTTAAAGCGCCTAGTGAAGAAGTGCCACGTGTGGACAGCCAAAATGTTGAAGGCTCAAGAGAGCCGGATGACAGTATCCAGAACCAAAACCCAGAAGGAGATATTGTCCATTCAGTGGACAATGATGATGATCATTTGTGCACTTCTGATGATGCCAGATATGACCCTGCAATTGATGGACAGGAAAGAAGATTTGGGGTCATTGACTTTCAATATGTCCCAGAAACAGCAGAGCTTATTTCAGTGGAAGGTGAAACCGCAGAGGTCACCAAGAGCTGTGCCTCTCTTACAGGAGAAGCCAGTGTTCCACTTAGACGAAATAGCCCCAGACCAGTCCGGAAAAGGGTCAGACCAAAACGTTACGAAAACTAAGATTGAAGTACCTCCAGGAGAGTCAGCTCAGCTCCCCTCAGCAGTCTTTAAAAATATAAATGTAACCTCTTTAACTACAGTGGCGCCTCAGATGGTTTCGCCGACACCAACTTCATTGTCTACTATGGTAAAGGTTAAGCTTGGAGGTTCGGCATATCTTCCTTGTAAATGTGAAAGATGGAATACCGGTGGTAGTGCGCCTCCCAAGTGGATAAATAGTCATGGTATAGATGTGTTGTTATCAGGATCGGAGGGTGTACCCCCTAGTCAGAGGAAGTATTCTCTGTTTAATGATATGAGGCGATGGAAAATTTTGGGTGATTGTTCACTTGTGTTGCGTAATGTTACCTGGGAAGATCTAGGGGAATATAGTTGCACTTATTTACATCCAGAGTTCAAGTTTGTTCCGTCTCAAAATCATTGGATACAAGGTTATGTGACTCGTAAGGTGGTGCTTATGATGAAAGATTTAGAGCCAATTGAAGGGTCACTGGTCACCAAAGCAGTTCAGGACCAATATACTACAGTAGTCACTCCAAGAGTGAATAATACACAGAGGACATTTGTCACTTTACCCTTAGAAATGACTAAAAGAATCAATATATCATCTAACTCAATTATTTCAGCAGTAACTTCAGAAGAACCGAATGTTGTTGCAACGGCAATGACAACCATTGTTAATGAGACGCAAATGCCGACTGCAACTTTCTGGGAAGTAAGGGGTATGGTAGATGTAACTCAGAAATCTATGTTACAGCCGGAAACTGGGGAGCAAATGGTAGAAGAAAATAATGAAGAGTCATCTGAAACCGTTCAGAATATTATCCCCTATGTGCAAAATGAGGTCTTTACTTTTGATCAAACACCAGACGATATGACTGATCAATATCGCTTCGTTACGGAAGAGGGAAGCTACATGGAAGGCATATGGGTTTGATTCTTCTGTTTTGAAAATTACAGATAGTTGGGCAGGCAGGAATCTATGGTTCCAGCAGTTAACTCATTCTGTAAGATCACTAAAGAAATTGGATGGTCCATGCCTGTTGAAAGTCCCGGCACCAGGCACATGGGATTCAATTTTAGAGACGGTGGCCCAACCTCTATCCGTTATGTGTCAATCTTATGCTCTATCATGGCTAATGTATCAGCAACAATCATCAACAGATATAGTGATGTCTTGGTCGTCGCAGTTGTTTAGACCTAGACTTAATTGTTCTTGGATAAATGAATTACCCTATGTGAATTTGTTAGATCAGAAGGAAAGTAAATTAACAGCAATCCCTGAAGCGATGGAGGTAAGACCCGTGAGGGCTAGCAGCTGTTTTTGTTCAAATAAGACGTATGATGGGCCAGGGATGTTTATGGGGATATCAGAGTGTGATGAATACATGATGTCTTTGTCTTTGGATAAGCATGACCGTAAGGTTAGTGACAACACATATGAAGTAACCTTTGCTGTGCCATCTAGTAAAAAGGGTAGGACTTTGAAGGTAAGAGATCAGCTTTTACCTGGCAATGTGACTATAGGAAATTTTCAAGATATTTGGTGGATTTGTGGTGATAAGGCATATATATTTTTACCTTATGGATGGATAGGATGTTGTTACATGGCAACGCTAAAACTTCCATATGAGGTGTTTACAATCCAAAAGAGGGAACCACCTTTAAAGGCTCATTCTGATCCTGGTTTTGGAAATAGAGTGAAGAGGGGCATGGCACAATTTAATAATCTTGAATCCTACCATTGGAGGATAAGTCTAGGTGAGAAGTGGGGACTTGGACTTTTTCCATGGTATGGTGTGACGTTTTTGGCAGATCACATTGATAATATTACTTATACATTGCAGGGTTTTGCAAATGAGACTATACGAGGATTTAGTCTTTTGTCAAATACTCAAAGAAGTCACAGACTGACGTTGTTGAAACATGACATGGCTCTCGACTATATTTTAGCCAAACAAGGTGGTTTGTGTGTGGCTTTGAACTTGACGGGGGATGGTTGTTATACTTTGATCCCCGATAGTTCTGATAATATCACTAGTGTTATAGATGCATTAAAAAAGTATAAGGGATGCGTTTGGTCAATCTGAAGGAGCCGGATGGTCAGCAAATGCTTGGTTACAAAATCAGTTAGGACCAGTGGGAGCAGTGGTAGTTCAGATTTTGGTAGCAGCCTTTTTAGCGTTGTGTCTGATGTTTTGCTTTTGTACTGTGCTATTGACTTTTGCGAAAGCTATGATATTAAGATGGGTTGGAGTGGTGATGCCTGGGGAGAACACTCAGATGCCTTTGTTAACCATGGCTGATTTAGACAAAGGTGACGAAGTGGACCCAGATGAAATAATAATGGAAAGATATCCATTTTAATATCACGTTGTATTTCCATATATTGTGGTTTAATTTTCATGTGTTATTTTGCAATAGATACTGGTTTGTGTGTTCTTTCCTTTCAGACTACATGGGAATGTACAGACGGAGATTCAGATACTCACACAAGGACAATATGAATGGACTTGGGACAAGGACGGTGTGGACATGTCTGGATTGCATCGACACTACACTGATAGTCGACACCGCTGAGGAGCTGCAGTGAAAAACCTTCCTGTGTCTGCTTTGATGTAGAATACATGTTTGAATGAATTTAATGCTTAAGTAACTATCATGTCTTTTCGTGTTAATTATGTAAAGATTTATACTGTTGATTATGAAAGTTAATACAGGGGGACCTCAGGTTTTTCTTTCTTTCTTGATGCTTAGGGACATAGGGTCTAGGCAGGGACAGGTCCGTTGAAGGGTCCGATGGGTTGACTAGCCTGAATTCGGACATTGTTTTGATTTTATTTTCTGAGGTTTTCATATGTATTGGCTATACCAAATCATTGGATAGACTAAGAAAGATGCTTTTATTAATAAACTGGAGTACCATGTGTGGCCGCCTAAGGCAGAGGGGCCGTGAGAAAATTTTCCTGTCTAGATTGTCTTGAAGGGTATTTTGGAATGAAGGCTGCCGGACAGGTTTTTCGTTCTCACACTCCACAAAGCTGATTTATTGTTAAAATATTACTCTAAGAAGTATATATTGGAAATCGTTATCTTTTTGGGTTTCGAGACTCATTTAGTCTCGCAGGGGGGAATATGTAGTGTCTAGAACTTTTGCATTTGACTGTAACAGTTGTCTAGTGCCTATGCATTTCACTCACAACAGTTCAAATAACACTGTAGCAGCAAGACAGGGGGTCAGTCTATGGGGAAAGCAGTGATTGATGGTTAGGTAGGAACTGAACCCTTTTATGGAATTTGACTTCTAACCCCTTGTTTTGCAACTTTAAATAGTACTGTACCCTTCTATGGGGTTGGCGTCTTACTTTGTAGACGCACATCTTTTTCTGTTACCCAATAGATGCCTAAACATGTCCTATATAAGCTATGTGTGATGTACAGTAAGGTAGAGTGGTCATCGGGCTGGGTCACTCTCCAAGCTGCTGATCAGAGCTTGTCATTGATGCTGAACTTCTTGCTTTAATAAATTTTTGAGATCAAGAACAGTGTCAAGCGGATTTCTTCTCAACACATCATCGCAGCATTATTGTTGGACACCACATCAGCAACATTATTAGACATGGAAAACTTGTCTGTTAAACTATTTGTGCATTGACCACAGTGAATGACATCTATTATTTTGCGAGATTTACTGTGTAGTTTTCGAGAATAGCATAAGAGAAGATTATTTACCTAGAGGCAAATTGTTGTGCAGCAGTTGAAAAAATCTCCTCTTTCCAGCAAGGAAACAAAAAATACTGAGTTTCAATTCAAAAGTTGGCCAACGAAAATAAAACCAAGTGCCGCCTCTAGTGTCTAATATACAAGTGATTCTCCGACAACACCGGAGTTACTTCCCGTGGCTTCCCGCTGCTGCTGGTAAGCAGCGCTCTGACTGTCGCTCAGGACGCACTGGCTGTCACGGACTGTGCTTCTTCCGGACACGTGAGTTTGGTTGGAAACTCCACCACAGATATTCCCCGAGCTGACTGGGCTGTGTGTGTGTGTGTGTGTGTGTGTGTGTGTGTGTGTGTGTGTGTGTGTGTGTGTGTGTGTGTGTGTGACGCAGGCACGTGCGCCGATCGCCACAATATCCTAACTTAATGTGTCTTCAACATGCCTTTATTGCAGGTCTGGGCACTAAAGCTTAACTTAAACAAAATTATTTCATGATATTTATAATATTTTCTTTATTCTGACCAACTTAACTTCCTGCATTTATTGGCTTTAATAAATTTAAATTTATATGTAGATGTTGCCTAAATATAGGCTAGGCTACACATGAGCATATGCCCACAGGTACTGTATACACATATTTAACAAATATAAATGAAATAATAAATGAAAGCAGTTATACATACATACACGCACCCATACTTATAGTAATCATAACTCCAAATGTTTTATTCCTTCCAACATCAGATTAAAAAATTCAAATAGTAGCCACATTAAACAGGATCCTTACCATCAGCTTCTCTGATAAAGTTATTGTTTGATTGTATGTAAGCCAAACTACAGAGTAAAATCACACTCCGATTGAACCAAGTGCAGTAACAGTAATTAAATAGCCTTCTTTGGACCAGCAACTTATCTAATAGAGGGAGGAATTAGATATGATATAACTTTATCACACATTTACATGAGCAGCTGGATATAGTCACTGCCTACAAAAGTCTTTCCTCAGTAAATTGCCCCCATGCAGCTTTGATGTGTCTAAAAGCTGACATGACAGTGACTTTTGTTCAACAGAGGAGAAATGGAGGAAGAGAATATTTCTGTCACCTTTTACTTGTCAACATTTTTGCTTCCTCACTGGTTGCTGACATAGGTACAGTGTCAGCAACCAGTGTGTAGATTTGGGTACACCCCTACTAACCACATGCTCATCCTCATGTCTTGGCTCAGCAGTCTCTCTCTCAAATGTGTCTCTAACTCATTTCTTTTCTCCTTCTTTGCCCCCTTCAGAGACAGGGTCTTATTCTGACTTGTCTGTGTCTTCTCTTCTTGATCAAAAATGCTGATGCAGATTTTGACGAGGCTATAGCCCCACCAGCTCAATCCTTTTACAAAATACACTCACTTTATTAGGCACACATTGCTAGTACAGGGTTCGACCCCCTTTTGCCTTCAAAACTGTCTTAATTATTTGTGGCATATTTTCAACAAGGTGTTTGAAACATAGACTTTCGGCTGCACATCCATGCAGTTGCTGCTGATTTGTCGGCTGCACATCCATGATGCGAATCTCCTGTTCCACCAAATCTCAAAGGTGCTCTATTGGATCAAGGTCTGGTGACTGTGGAGGACATTGGAGTCCAGTGAACTCATTGTCATGTTCAAGAAACCAGTTTGTGATGATTTAAGCTTTGTGACATGGTTTCCTGTGGTTTCACTTTTTTCCTGTGGCACTCACCCCCATTCTGATGAAGTGCTTTGAGAAACTGATTCTTCAGCACATAGAGAACAACATCCCAGCTGGCCTAAGAATAAGAAGCCAGGTTCTTTGGCATTGCGGGCACGGTATGTTTAGTAACCTGTAGACACAGGTTCAAATATAGTTAGGGTCTACAAATGGTGGGAGAGGTGGGATGGCTTGCCGTCAAGTCATTGGAGTGACCGTATGACGGACCCCCGGGGTGGGGCACCCTGTGATGGGAGAAGTATGGTTGGCCGATGTGTGAGGGAAGGCAGTGTGAAGGTGTAGACTGTAGACCCAGGTTCAAATCCGGGGGCAGGGTGACTTCTCTCGCCCAGCTACCTGCTAAGAGAAGCTTTGTGTGCATTGTTGGTCTACATAACTCCATCCAGTGGTGCCTTTTAGTTAATGTGCTGTCAGATGACTGCACATACAGTTGTAAAAAAAGGCCTAATAATAAGCAGCAGCCCTATTATAAGCTTAGTGATTTCACTACCGTGTACAGCGGGAGCAGTCACCTTTTTAGATAGCTGATTTGTTAGAGTCACTATTTCAGAGATGTTTATAGTATTTGGACAGTAATATAGAGCAACCGCCTTTAATGACCCTGTTTCACCACTAGAAAGTTATCTTTACCTACAGTATGTTTTAACAGGAGTGAAGGTGACGCAAGTGTCATTTTCCTCTGTTACGAGTTCTTTCACCAGAGGGAACCCGTGTACATAATAATGAATATTCTGCTATGTATATGCACTAAACTTTATTTTTTATTTCTGTTGTATTTCTGCAAAATCACACACACAAACACAAGTTCACAAATCTAGCCTAAAGTCTGTTTAAGTGCCCTGTGTTCTGCTGTGCCTCCAATCTGATTAATACAGTGCAGAGAATGAACACTGAGTGTAACTGTCCGCTTGAATGTATTTAAAAGGGGTTTCGGATTTAATAAATGTAAATGTGTTTGTGTTTTTTTTGATGTCTTAATACAAGGTGTTTATGGAGAATATGGTGCAATGCATTAAATCATCACTCCATGCAAGCGTTAGTGGAGCCCACCAGTGGGCAGTATAGTTTCCGCCCTAGGCTAAATTGACCCCCTGCTAAGAGTAGATAAACCCCGTGCCTATCAATTTACGGGGTCACACGCATAAACAAACTAAAAGCATGGACGGAAGACGCCACAGCTTAAAGAGAAGTAACAAAGGTTTCATCTAACGCCCTCGGGAAGCGGAACGAGGTATGCTGGAGTGAGGGGTTTATGTTGTCAATGGGTTTGGTTATGTTTGACGGGTTTTAAATGTAGAATGTGATTTTATTACAGTGTAGTTGATTTAGAATGTGTAGTTTTAGCGTAAAGTGACAGTGATTTGTGTGTTTTAATTAGGGTTGTTTTTATTATGTTTTTAGCTAATTGATGTACATAAAAGCTGTTGTTTACATTTATCTGTTTATATTTTTATAGTTTTCACGGTGTATTACGGCCACGAAAATAAAGAACCGTAAACATCAGTCGAGACTCTCTGCATTTCTTGCTGCGATCCACGGGGGCAGTTACAGTGAAAACTCACCGCGAAGGCCCAGTGAAAACTCACCGCGACGGCGCAGTGAAAACTCGCCGCGACGCTGGAGAGTGAGAAACTACACGGCGCCAGGAGAAAGTATCGCCATCTTGAGAACTCCACGCTGCATCTGAATGAGACTCGTAGCCTTGGCCGGGGTCCGCATCGAAGAAGTCTACTAAAACGGACCACAGTCAGGCAAGAGGGAAGACACACTTAAATGGGTGTATAACGGGTGCAACAAGAGACATTTACTAAAGGCTACTAATAAGACTGTTTATACGCTCATGAAAGTGGCTTAATTGCAATAATATAAGCTGTGCTTGAACGTTTTAAAGACACAATCGTGAAAGAGTGTTTCGATTATCCTTAGATAAAGAGTTTATGGTGTGGTTGCTATTGTGAAGATGTGTTTATGGTTTTATAAACGGTAATTTTAAAGTTGTTATTAAATAGAGATTTTAAAGTTTTGAAATGACTTAAGGTACGGAAATGTTCTGAATTTTAATATTGCATTTGCACAATTTAATAATTTGAGTGTTTAAAATGAGGTTGTAGAAGTGGGTTAAAGTGGTAGTACTAAACTAAGTTAAAATTACTGCTTGCAGAAATTGATTCCAAACATTTACATAACATTCAAATTACCATCAATCAGGACACACAAATCAAAAATGTCACTCAATACAGCAGAAACAAGTAAACCCTCAGACCTACCACCTACCAGACCAAGCTCTCGTCAGAGAACTATGACTGAGAAAATGCAAGAGGTACATGAACAGAATGTCATTAAACATAAAAGGGCCTTTTACAAAACCTACGACTCTTGGAAGCAGACGGCAAAGGAAAGCAGAACAAAAATGAAATGTTTTTGCTCTATGGACGATCTTGACAACATTGAGCAAAATATTCAAACTAAACGTGACTTGCTTCAATGCCAATATGAGCCTATCTTGCGTAACCAAAATAATACTCCAGAGATAGTTGGGAAAATGGATACCTGTACCTCTCTAACTGATGAAATTCTTGCTCTGGTGAGTAAAAGAAGAGACGCAATGGATGAAGACTACAATGAGCGAGTAGAGAAAGAAAGAGTGAGGATTGTCTTAAATAAAGAAGAATATGGATCTGTGTTTGGTGATACTAAAACTGACACTGTGGTCTCCCAGCATACTGACTGTTCCAGTGCAAGCTCCAGCAGTTCCAGCAAACGACAAGATGCAGAAGCAGAGCTTGCAGTCAAAAGAGAGCAAGCAAAGGCAATAAAAGACATACATGCCCATCAGTCACACATTAACAAACTCGAAAATGAATGGAAACTTGAAGAACAAAAAATAATGGCTGATTTGGAACGCAAAAGGGAAGAGCGACGGCAAAAACTAGAAGAAGAACGGACAAAGCTGACGCAGTTAAAGGCTGAAAAGGAGGTCCAGATAGCAGCTGCTCGAGTGAGAGCATACAACAGCTCCGGAAGTGACTATGAAGAGGAGAGAGATCCAGAAACAGACACTGCTTACCTGGAACCTGAACCTGCAGCCCATCTTAATACAAACACTGCATCGCTCCTACCCCAACAAACAGTGTCAAGAACGGCTATAAATGAGGACACAGCCTGCTTAGTCCAAGCAATAACAAGTTCATTGAGCATAAACCGGTTGCCTGTGCCTGAGCCAACAACATTTGATGGTGATCCCATGAAATATGTCGACTGGAAAATGTCCTTCACAACTCTCATTGACCGAAAGCCCCTCTCAGCAAGTGAGAAAATGTTCTATCTGAAAACTTATCTTACTGGAGACGCACGCAAAGCAGTGGAAGGTTTCTTTTATAGAAACTCAGAAGATGCATATACAGGCGCCTGGAAGGTCCTGCAAGAGAGGTACGGCGACCCATTCACAATTCAAAGGGCGTTCAGAGATAAGCTCACTAGGTGGCCCAAGATCAGTTCAACTGACCCTTTGGCTTTAAGAGAGTTTGCAGACTTTCTGCAAGGATGTGCAGAGGCAATTCCACATGTCAAGGGACTAGCCATCTTGGATGATTGTGAAGAAAATCATAAACTCCTGAAGAAATTGCCAGAGTGGATTGTGAGGAAGTGGAGTCGAATGGTAGTTGAAGAGTTAGATAAATCCGGAAATTATCCGTCTCTTAAATGTTTCTGTACATTTCTGAACAAGGAGGTCCGCATAGCCTGCAACCCCATTGTCTCACCATTCCTATTGAATTGCACAACAGAAGACAAACTGCCAAAAAGAGCTAAAGCCTTTACCACCAGTGCTCAAACTAACAATTCCTCACAAGACAGACAAGAAGCATCAAATTACAGGAGGCCCCCATGCCCAGTCTGCAAGGAAGAAACACATGGCATTGCTACCTGCTCCATCTTTGCTGCAAAGGATATGGAGGAAAAGAAGCAGTTCGTCAGTGAAAACAATCTCTGTTTTGGATGTTTAAAAAGAGGACACATAAACAAGGATTGTAAAAGGCGCCACACCTGTGGCATCTGTAGTCGTCGTCATCCAACATGTTTGCATGAGGAGTGGAGACAAAGACCCACAGAAATCTCTACAACTGATTCAGTTCCCGCAGGTAACCACACAACAGAACAAGTCCACAGAGCCATGTCCTATGTGTCTACCCGATTTGCCCCAGCTACCGCCAGTATCGTTCCAGTCCTGGTATCCACAAGGCAAGAGCCACAAAAAGAGGTTCTTACATATGCTCTACTCGACACACAAAGTGATACTACATTTATCCTTGAAGATCTGCTCGAGCATCTGAGTGTGAAACCACGACCAGTGACGCTAAAGCTGAGTACAATGACCGCTGTGGACACCGTTCTCATGAGTAAAAGCATCTGTGACCTTCAAGTTCGAGGACTTCATTATGACACCAAACTTCAAATAAACCAAGCTTATTCTCGCAGTTTTATCCCTATGGACAAATCATACATCCCGACCCGAGAAACCGCACAAAGATGGTCTCATCTTAAACACTTAACAGACAGACTGCCACCTCTCCAAGACTGTGTTGTAGGACTACTTATCGGATATAACTGTCCATCAGCATTAGCCCCCCTTGAAGTAGTTATAGGCAAAGAGGATGAACCCTTTGCGCAACGTACTGAGCTTGGTTGGAGCATAATAGGATCATCAAATCCCCATCTAGATCGACAAGGAAGCCAAAGTTTTGTGCACAGAGTCACTGTGAAAGAGATACCTCCTCCAACAGCCACTGATGTCTTGAAAGCCCTGGAAGCAGACTTTAACGAACACACCTATGAGGACAAATACGTTTCCCAAAATGATGTCCATTTCATTCAGTTCCCTAGTAGTAACGTCAAACAGAAAGAGGACGGACACCTCGAGATGCCCCTTCCTTGTCAGAACGGCAGCCAGCCTACGCTACCAAATAATAGAAAGCTCGCTGTTGGTCGGCTTGAGAGCTGGAAAGGAAAATCGAAGGCAAATAAACGCTATCACGATCATTACAGAACCTTCATGGAAGAGACGGTGAGCAGAGGGGATGCTGAGTTGGTAACTACATCGATAAATGGTGAAAGTGTTTGGATGATGAACGCCATGATGAGGAAGGTACCAAAGAACCCAGACAAGAAGGAAGCTGTGGCCATAGTGTGTGACATCGAAAGAATACGGCATCAGTTCAGTGTTACTCCAGAAGGCAGAAACTACTTGAGGTTCTTATGGTGGGAGCACGGAGAATTGGAAAGGGAACCAAAGGAAAATAGGATGAGTGTCCACCTGTTCGGAGCTGCCTCCTCTCCTGGTTGTGCCAACTTTGGACTGAAGTATTTAGCGCGGCAACATGCTGCTGACTATCCGGCAGTATCAATCTCTTTGGAGAAAAACTTCTATGTTGATGACGGATTAACCAGTGTCAAATCTGTAGAAGAAGCCAAGGAACTGATTATGGAGGCTCAGAGGCTGTGCAAGGAAGGAGGACTAAGGCTGCATAAATTCAACTCAAATCAAAGGGAAGTTCTGAATTGCGTGGATCCTGCAGAAGGAGCAGCAATAAATGGACCTGTAAGGAAGGAAGTGAGTCAGCGGGAGCATGCTCTCAGCCTGCAGGGGTCAATAGACAACAAAGACACCTTTAGCATAGACAACACACAGAAAGATCCGCCTTTAACCCACAGAGACATTCTGTCAGCAGTCGCCTCCCTGTGGGATTCCCTCGAGTTCGTCACCTCATTCAACTTGATCTGGAAATGCGTATTACAAGAGCTGTACTGCAGAAACATCGAGTGGAACAACCCATTACCAGAGGACTTTAAAGCATGGTGGGAGAAATGGAAGTTCAAGTCTCCGAAGGGAAAAGGTCATAATCATAAGGTGTTGCAGGGTCCAGGAATTAGTGTGATCACTGGCATGAGTGGTCAAAGCCTCCAAGGACAGCGATGGATTGGGTTGCAGAGTCAAGATTCAAGTAGGTGAATGAACTGCTGTAAGGAAAAGGAACTGTACTTCTAAACCTTCAGTCATCGAATGCCTAGTACAGAAACAGGTTCTGCTCCTTGAGAGTAAATAAGACCACATTACGTACATCACATACACTGCAGCACATACATTACACATTTCAAGTGTTTAATTTAAGATGGTTAAAGATGAGGCAAGAAATTCTGCATAATTCATGTAGAATAATTGAAATTTATAGCAGAATTTGGTGGGAGTGTAACTGTCCGCTTGAATGTATTTAAAAGGGGTTTCGGATTTAATAAATGTAAATGTGTTTGTGTTTTTTTTGATGTCTTAATACAAGGTGTTTATGGAGAATATGGTGCAATGCATTAAATCATCACTCCATGCAAGCGTTAGTGGAGCCCACCAGTGGGCAGTATAGTTTCCGCCCTAGGCTAAATTGACCCCCTGCTAAGAGTAGATAAACCCCGTGCCTATCAATTTACGGGGTCACACGCATAAACAAACTAAAAGCATGGACGGAAGACGCCACAGCTTAAAGAGAAGTAACAAAGGTTTCATCTAACGCCCTCGGGAAGCGGAACGAGGTATGCTGGAGTGAGGGGTTTATGTTGTCAATGGGTTTGGTTATGTTTGACGGGTTTTAAATGTAGAATGTGATTTTATTACAGTGTAGTTGATTTAGAATGTGTAGTTTTAGCGTAAAGTGACAGTGATTTGTGTGTTTTAATTAGGGTTGTTTTTATTATGTTTTTAGCTAATTGATGTACATAAAAGCTGTTGTTTACATTTATCTGTTTATATTTTTATAGTTTTCACGGTGTATTACGGCCACGAAAATAAAGAACCGTAAACATCAGTCGAGACTCTCTGCATTTCTTGCTGCGATCCACGGGGGCAGTTACACTGAGGTCCTGTCAACTGCATTCTGACCGGAGTGAATGGTCAACATAAGAGTCAGCTAGTACAGTCCTCCTGTTTTGTTCATCTTACAGTGTATAAATATGGTAGGCCTATATACACAGCATGTGTGAGTGACCTTACTTCCTCTTTCTATATCAGCAACATGCATTTGTCATTAAGCTCTACAGTAGCGCTGCCTGCTCTGTTACTGCAGTGAAAAAATTAGTTGTACCTGTGCTGTTTTTCTGTCAGGTGTATATACACTGCACACTAACAGAGGCATATGTGTCTCCAAAGGCTCACTAGTGGACATTTCTTGCACATACAAGAGTCATGAAGAAGATGTCCTGCATGTTTGCACATTGCTCTGTTTCTTTGCAAGTTACTACCAACATCTGTCGATCAGTGGAAATGTGTGTAACCATCAGCAGGAATGTGTAATGCTTTAGTCCTGTGCTGATGCGTTAATGTTTGTCCTCCTCCTGCAAGAGACAAACACAACAGGGACTCACTCATAAAACATCACTGTTTCTGGATCATGCAAACAGTAAGAATAATAAAGATTGTAAGAAAAATACTAATATTTTTTCATTTCAACTTGGACACTTACAGACATTCATCTAATGTAAAGAGGAAGGAAGCATAATGTGCATGATGTAAAGAGGGCGGCTTTTAACACGTCAGTGTCTGTTAAACCAACCACAGACAGACAAACTGGTCAAAGACCACATCATCCCCTTTTTCATGAGAAATGTTTAGAGTGACTTACTGACATACAGGATTTCTCATATATGTGATCTACCTGCTGATGTGATTAACAGATGTGAGGAGCAGCTATGAGTTTAACAGCAGCAGCGAGAGGATTTCTTGTCCTTCTCTCTGTAGAAGGTACTGTACATCTACATTTATACTGTGAGGCTTTTAGCACATTTGATGTAAGCTGTTATAAAATGTGGTGAGATCTCTGTAAACCAGACACTTACTTCTTTTTCTTTCCAACAGAGAGCTGCATCTGTTTTTTTTTACACCAGCAGCATCTCTATATGTTTAACAATGTGAACTTTATAAAGTGAAGTTCATAAAATGTTGATTATGAACAATCTGTTGATGTAGTAAACAAAAAACATGGATAAACAGCTGAAACATTTGGCTTAACGTACTGGATAAACTAATGCTGATGGCGACGAGTGAGTATGAGTTCATCTGACAGGGCCCTGGAGTGTCTGACAAAAAACAGTTTGGAACCACTAAGTTAGTTCACTGATCGGTAATTTGGTCTCCCGCATGATCCTTGTCATAATTTCTGTGTAAATTATGTGTAGGCTATTGGTGGGAAACAATTGCGATTAACAATTTGTAATCACATGGTGTTAAGTTGATGTGCCATAAGTCTGTACTATCTCACTTGTCTTACTATGTTTTGAGGGCCACTCAGTGTATCCAGACCAAACCTTAGAAACCGTTTGGGGCTTGACATTAACACCCGCCAACCTGCCAACTGAGGGTGGATTTCGGTCGTGGCGGGTAACACAGTCACTCCCACTAGCCACTGGGGGTGTTTAAAAAAATGTAGTGACAAACGAATTGCATTGTGACACTACGACACTACAACTCCCATGAGTACCATTTGCACATAGTGTTTGCTCATTGGTCCATTAGTGAAGCCTGTTGTCTTGCGCGCTACTGACGACACTGTAAAAAAGAAGACGTTGTGGAGATTAACGGAGCAGACGGGCCGTGGTGGCCTGAGTGCTGTTTGGGTCCAGACTCTAGTCAAAGAGAATATAAAAGTTTAATCTGTCACAGGGCAGCCACAGTCCCATAGACCCGCTTTCTTTTAACGTGATGATCTTTGTCATCACACGCGACTGGTCGCATGCACGCGCACATCAACACAGCATTCAGTCAGTGCGTAAGTGTGCGTGGCCGAGTAGTGTGCAGAAAAAATGCAAAAGGAGAACAAGAGAAAGAGAAAAGGCAGAGCTGAGGAGGAGAAAAGCCAGGAGGAAAGTGCTGTAAATTATTGACATCTTCATGATTAAGGGACATGCTGGTGTTTATAAAATAAAAGTAGCATATAGCGGGGCTGCCCTCACATCACAACTACCTTTACAGAGTTGATTCTGTATTTTGATAAAAGTTGTCATGCCATGTATGAAAGCAGAAGATGCATTGGTATGGAAACAATCTGGAAAATGAAGACCTGTATACTCGTTTCGTATCACCAGTTACTCAGAGCTACTTCATGATGATAAACATAAATCCAGTTCCAGCTCTGAGGAAATGCATTCGCAAAACAAACAATCCAAAAGCGCAAAAGGCCTACATCAAATTTTATTCTTATTGCCTTGATTGTGCATTTTTCATATTTGCTCTTTGTTTCTAATGCAGATCGTTTTCCTACTCTGTATTACAGCATTTAGTATACAGCTGTTCAAAATAAATAGGATTTGAACATCCTGGTGATTTTTTTGTCCAGTTTGGTTTTTATTTTTCAAATTGATCTTTACACCATGCAGCACTTTTAATAGGCTATATAAAATAAGAAGCTGCTCTTTTAATGTGTTTATCTTAACCCTCTTTCAAAAAAGGAGCTTTCCACACAACCTTATCAGAGCTAATGATAATATTAGCACCTTTTAGCACGCATTAGTCAACTTTAAACATATAGTAAAACATAATTTCCCCAACAACAAAAATGCTATTGAAAATGCTGTGTGGATAGTAACTTTGGAAAACTACACTGGTTAGTGAGCAAAAGAGTTAATATCAAGCCCTGGTCACAGCAGATGTTGTGTGCTTGATTGTCCACAAATCATGCAGGTCTCTTTAACTCATCTTAGTATGATCCTATGAATTTCCAACGAATAAAGGCCAAATATATAGACCACATTTCTTAAACAAAACAAAAGAACATCCCTTCTCTTACATAATCTTAAATGCACACACAAATGAAAAATCTGTTTAAATGCATCACTCCAAATGCAGAATACATTAAACCAATTCATGTAGACACTCATTCTACTCTTTTCATCTCTTTCTGACTTTAAAAAGGAGAGAATCGGCCTTCCTCCTGCTTTTTTATCACAAAACGAAAGAAAAGAGGAGTTGTTGAATGAAAGATGCTCAGACACAAACTTTCCTCAGATCATGTGTAATGACTGAAGGGAGGAAGGTGCACCATGACATAGCTCAGTTTTACGTTCCCCCTGCTGGAGCGAGTATGTAGCTGCGGTACCAGAGGCTGCAGTTTCAGGAAGGCAATCTAGGACAGGAACTGCATTTCTAGGACCTTTGTTTACTTTGATACAGCCTACTAGCTGTCTGGCTTGCTAACTATGTTACTTTTGACTGCCTCCCAAAGCCAATTACCCATACCACAACCATCACCGAGTGTGTGTCTAAACTTACAAGTTATTGATTAGATGCATGTCGATCTGTTAACCCTACAGCTGCGCACAATAATCTCCTTCATGTTGCTGTGCATTACCAACACCACTCCACTAGATGGCGCTATCGCAAAAGAACTAATGTCCTAGAACTGCAGTCCTGAAACTGCAGCCTCCGGCACTGCAGCTATATAAAATATGAGAATGACAAAATGACCGAAGATAAACCCATTAAATGTTGCTCTACTGCTCACTCAAAAGCTTGCTATGACTTACTGGTAAAACATTATTTCCATCTGTCACACTTGTCTCTTCACAACTGTTGTTGTCACATTAGCAAATCGTGCCTTCTTCGCTGAACAAAACAATTATTTTGACATAATGAGGGGAGACATATAGAGAATGTTAATTCAAAAAATGATTAAAGAATTTTATGAACTCAAAAATAATATAGATGTAAAAGCTGAAAACTCCTGACCATCCTTCACAACTTTTTTTCACGCCTCCGCTCATGTGAGCGAGAACTTAATTGCAATGTAGTCCTCCGCCAAGGAGGTTATGTTTTCTGTGCCGTTTGTCTGTCAGCAGATTTAATGGCCTAATTTAATTTAACTTCACCCTTTAACTTTGTGGAAGGGTGTAGCAAGGGCCAAGAAAGAACCCATTAAATTCTGGAATGGATCTGAATTACGGGGCGCAGACACAAATTATTTATTATTAGTCAAATCAAGTATCAATATCAGGTGTACAGAAGAGGATTAGGGCCACTTGTGAAATATTTATTTGAGTTCTGGATTTTAATTTAGAATTCTGAGTTTTGCTCAGAAATCTAACTTTAAGCTCAGATTTCTGAGAATAAAGATCTGACGGCGTTTCCAAGAACCAAGAATGCAAACAAAGTACGTGTGTTTTGGTGGAGAACTTTCTTGCTAGACATTCTTGGAAGAATGAATTTTCAATGTCACAGGCTCACAGAGCGCTGCTGACAGTTTGAGACGATCTGTTCTTGCTCCTATTGCGTCACACAGAGGCCGCCTACAGAGCTTCAAACTAACAGCCAGGCTTTATCAACCCAAACTATAAGCTCAGAACTGGTTTATTGACAAGTAGGTTTTAACTTACAAGGATATTTTTTTGTATATTAGACCATAAACAATAATTAATATAATAAAATGAAAGCTAACACTGTACACTTAAAATGTAATGTCTACTTTTAATATAAAGCAACAACATCAACTGATGCATCCTTGGTAAAATGGGCATGTTGAACACTTCCGGGAATTTTAACCGTTCTTGGCGATATGCAAACTTGTGTATGGAGACAGCACTTGGGCCACAAAAGGAACACAAGTAGAGACATGAATGCAGATTGAGAAAAACCCTCCCATTGTTCACATGTGGCCCTAATCCTCTTCTGCACATGTGTAATATCAATTACCCCTTGTGCCTTTCCTGATATGACCAGCCAAAAATGTCTGCAGTGCTAAAAAACCCCAACTATTTAATTCAAAATGGTTTTAAAGGTGTATCATGAAGAACGCTTTGTGGCAGTGATTGCAATAAATTAGATTCTACGCTTTTTAAAGCTGCTCATGGTTACCTTTCTGCAACCACCTCCACACATTCAAGTCTGTCTCCTGATGTTGTTGAGTCTGATTGTAGTTTCTGATGTGCTCTGTGTTACAGTGATACAGGGTCAGAATGGCTGGGGAGTGACTTACACCTCTACTCAGATCTGTGCCTTAAAAGGATCAACAGTGGAAATGAGCTGCACCCTCACATACCCATCCAAAATAAATGGCCGTGATACTACAGTTGAGGAAACATTCTGGTTTACTCACATGAATGGAAATGTACCTGTGGATCTGAAGACAGACTCAAGATACACAGGTCGTTGGCTGTACAATTGTTCTAACAACATCTGCACTCTGAGAATCACAGACCTGAGAGAGAGCGACTCAGCTGTGTACAAGTTCAGGTTCATAACAAACCAAAAAGGTGGACAATATACTGGTAAACCTGGAGTCACTTTGTCTGTCACAGGTAACATTTTTGTTGGAAACCATGGAAGTTGCTCAACATTTAGGAAACACTATTGTAAATCTCAGTGTGCCTTTTATCATTTGTAAAAGCTCAATCTAAAATTTTTAAAAAATAAGCTTTGAACATTTTAGCTGATGTTCTGTATCATGACTTCATCATGTATTTGTTAAATAAGTCATCAACAGCAATACAACCGGCTGTGAATTACTGCAGTTAAGATTATAGTTTTCATAATAATAAAAAAAAAATCATTTTCATGTGGCCATGGTGATTCATGCAACAGAGTGACTTATACTGACAGAAGCATCTGTGCCTTCAAAGGCTCATCAGTGGACATTTCTTGTACTTACAACAGTTATGAAAATATCACATCTAAATTCTGGTTCAGTCCTGAACGTAGTCTTCAGTGGCAGAATCCCTCACAGCCTGAGGACCTTAGTAAAGACTCCCAGTATGCAGTTCGTGTTCAGGTCCTTGAAACAGAGACAGGACGCTCCACTCTGAGAATCACTGACCTGAGAGAGAGCGACTCAGCTGAGTATCACTTCAAATTCACAGCAGGAAGCTTTGAATGGAGGAGTAGTTTACCTGGTACAACTCTGACTGTCACAGGTACTGATGAACACAAACTGTAACAGCACATTTAAACTATCTGATGACAAGTCAATGTGCTGAATAGTGATCCTAATGGGAAAGAATATCACATGTTATTAATTGATTACATGATTGTCACAATGTTCTATTGTTTTTTATACAGTATCCCTGTGTATGTCTGTGTGATTCAGAACCTGTCACGATCCTGGCTTGTGTTTCTCTGTGTGCTGTTTCTGCCTGTCTGTTAATTGTTAGTTCTTGTTCTCTGCGTGTGTTGGGTTTTATTTGATGGTGTTCTGTGTTCAGCCTGCTTGTTTCCTGTCGTGTTTAGTTTTGACCTTATGATCAGTTTGTGCTCTGCATTTTGATTTGCTTCTGCCTGTTTTCCCCAGCGATCACTCTGCCTGCCTGTGTGTCTGTGTGCTTGATTAGTTCCTCATGTCTCTCACCTGTGTTGCTCCCACCCTGCTCATTAATCCTGTGTGTATATACAGGTGCTGGTCATATAATTAGAATATCATCAAAGAGTTGATTTATTTCAGTAATTCCATGCAAACAGTGAAACTTGTATAATGTATACATTCATTCCACACAGACTGATATATTTCAAGTGTTCCTTTTAATTTTGATGATTATAACTGACAACTAATGAAAACCCCAAAAACAGTATCTCAGAAAATTAGAATTTTGAGAAAAGGTTCAATATTGAAGACACCTGGTGCCACACTCTAATCAGCTAATTAACTCAAAACAGCTACAACCGCCTTTGAATGGTCTCTCAGTCTAGTTCTGTTGGCTACACAATCATGGGGAAGACTGTTGACTTGACAGCTGTCCAAAAGACGACCATTGACACCTTGCACAAGGAGGGCAAGACACAAAAGGTCATTGCTAAAGAGGCTGGCTGTTCACAGAGCTCTGTGTCTGAGCACATTAATAGAGAGGCGAAGGGAAGGAAAAGATGTGGTAGGTAAAAAGTGTACAAGCAACAGGGATAACCACACCCTGGAGAGGATTAAGAAACAAAACCCATTCACAAAGAGTGGACTGCAGCTGGAGTCAGTGCTTCAAGAACCACCACGCACAGACGTATGAAGACCTTGGTTTCAGCTGTCACATTTATTGTGTCACCTCACCTGGGCTAAAGACAAAAAGGACTGGACTGCTGCTGAGTGGTCCAAAGTTATGTTCTCTGGTGAAAGTCAATTGCGTTTCCTTTGGAAATCAAGGTCCCAAAGTCTGGAGGAAGAGAGGAGAGGCACAGAATCCACGTTGCTTGAAGTCCAGTGTGAAGTTTCCACAGTCAGTGATGGTTTGGGGGGCCATGTCATCTGCTGGTGTTGGTCCACTGTGTTTTCTGAGGTCGAAATTCAACGCAGTCGTCCACCAGGAAGTTTTAGAGCACTTCATGCTTCCTGCTGCTGATAAACTTTATGGAGATGCAGATTTCACTTTCCAACAGGACTTGGCACCTGCACACAGTGCCAAAGCTACCAGTACCTGGTTTAAGGACCATGGTATCTCTGTTCTTTATTGGCCAGCAAACTCGCCTGACCTTAACCCTGTAGAAAACATATGGTGTATTGTGAAGAGGAAGATGCGATTCACCAGACCCAACAATGCAGAACAGAGCAGAGCTACCTGGGCTCTCATATCACCCGAGCAGTGCCACAGACTGAACGACTCCATGCCACAACGCAGTGCTGCAGACAAAAGGAGCCCCAACTAAGTATTGAGTGCTGTACATGCTCAACTTTTCATGTTCATACTTTTCAGTTGGCCAACATTTCTAAAATCCTTTTTTGTATTGGTCTTAGTAAGTAATATTCTAATTTTCGGAGATAATGAATTTGGAATTTTCATTAGTTATCAGTTTTAATCAACACAATTAAATGAAAGAAACATTTGAAATATGTCAGTCTGTGTGTAATAAATAAATATAAGATCCAAGTTTCAGTTTTGAATGGAATTACTGAAATAAATCAACTTGTTGATGATATTCTAATTATATAACCCCCACCTGTAAGCTCGCTTGATTTCTCTCAGTTCTTGTCTGGTCATTGTAGCTGGTCGTGCTCTGTCTTGTGTGTTTCCCTCTGCCTGTTTGTTTCATGTGGATTTTGGATTCCCTTTGGATTACTTGTTTTGTTTATTTGGTTTGCTCAGACTCAGCTGCTCTTTGTAAGTGTGCTCGTTTTTGTTTAATAAATCCTCTGAATTGTACCTGCTCCGCGCCATGTCCTGCATTTAGGTCCAACAAACTTCTCTACCCTACACAACTTTACAGTACCACTTACAGAAGAAATATTTCTTCACAGATCTCCAGGTGCAGGTGACCAAATCAACAGTTTACCAGAATTATACTGAGGCAGAGCTGCTTTGTCACAGCAGCTGTCATCGTCCTTCCTACGTCTGGTTGAAGAATGGACAGAAAATGGAAAGAGTGGAGACATCTTCTTATAAACATCAGTTTTATCCTGGAGACAATATCTCCTGTGCTGTAAAAGGACATGAGGATTTCAGGTCTCCTTCAGTGTGTGAGTTTAATGGACTGTTTCAGCAGTGTTACAATATGTATTAAAATTCTAGACATTACCATATTGGGGACACAGCAGCATTATTTATAGAAAGGCGAAAAAAATGTATTTTATTTTATTTTATTTTTATTCCCTCACACTCTAACAATTGTTTCTACAAAATAATCAGTTCAAATAGAGACTGTGGTCTTCTTTAGTATTCACATACACACACACACACACACACACACACAATAACTGTTGGTGACATACTTAGTTTCACATTTGAGGGAAGGCTGTCTGTATCATGTAAAGATTGATCATCATACAACAAACTAATAGAATGGATAGTTATTAAATGAGGAGCCTACGATCAAAGTGATGAAGTTACTGCTCAAGGCAGGACACTTTCTGACAGGTGCTCAAACTTCTTTTAATGTTTGTGTGCACGTTCTTCAAATTCTTTCCTATTATGTGAAATTTTTGAGATTCAGGAATATTAGAAGTATAACGTTTTCTGACTGAGACAGGATGGATCTTGTTTGCCTGTAGCTTTACGTTTTTCATAATAAAGCTTTAGAATGGAGTTACCAGTTATAAGATTTTAGTAGATTTTAGTAGTTTTCTTTATTTTAGTAGTGGTAAATCTACAACCTGTGAAAATAGTGTTTTTGAAAATGACAAATGATTAAAGGCTTGTTATTGGCTGTCAGTTTCAATAAACAGTATTCAAACCGGGAACAGCTCCAGGATCAGCACTATGGACATCCACTTTTCACAAATACTAGAGAGAAACAATAAGAAACAAACAGAGAAGTTTTGATGATAATAATCAATTGTACATGAAAACATATTCTAGTATTTAAGTAATTCATGTTCATCTCTCCTCCAGATGCTCCAAAGCTTCCCTCTGTGTCAGTGAGTCCCTCTGCTGAGATAGTGGAGAACAGTTCAGTGACTCTGACCTGCAGCAGTGATGCTAAACCAGCAGCTAAATACACCTGGTACAAGGAGAACCAAACACTGCTCAGTAAAGAACCACAGCTTGTCTTCAGCTCCATCCAGTCCTCTGACTCTGGAGAGTATTACTGTGCAGCTGAGAACAAGCTGGGGAGGAGGACATCATCTAAATACATCATTACTGTGAAATGTGAGTGGAACAGTTTATTTAAAAATAAAAAACAGCTTAATAAATATGTCTTTGCAGGAGAAAGTTTTAGTAGTAGTGCAATCTGGACACAGTGCTGCCAATGTGGAAGAGAGAGTGAACACATTATTAGCAGGAGGAACACAGGAACAGCAGGTGGAGTTGGAGCAAGACTCAGTTACATCCAATCATCAGTACTTCTCATCTTCTTCTAAGTTGAATTTAGATTTCTGTTCTGTGTGTAACAAAGGCTCTTTCTGAAATTGTAAATAAACATAATAATGGAAAACTCCCTGTAATAATCTCCTAAATGCACTTACACTTGCCAAAACTGAAAGTTTGTCTGCCCACATCACTCGCAGTGGCAGCTGCTCCAGTCCAGAGCATCAAATACTAATGGAGACACTGTAGGTTAATGCTTCTTTAATACACTTAACTTTCCAATGTTCTGAGTTTCATAATTAAGATTTCTTTCACCAAAAATGAGCCATCTGATGTTAGCTAGCTGATAGCCAGCACTACTTTTCACCACTAGCCTATATGATTTTGAATTATTTATATTGTAGAGATACATTTTGACATCAATATACAGTTCATTATTTCATAAAGTGAATCTTTTTACAATAAGCAAGCCATATGTTTTCACTCTGGAACTCAGGAGCTTTACCTGGCTGGGTTAATGTTAAAAAACATGTTTGTTATTTCAAACGTATTCAGATTAAGTATTTTTTATAGAACGGCAATTTATAAGAAAAGTCATTGTACTTTGATGTAGAGCAGCTGTAGACCTTACTCTGTTTGATATTACTGAGACCTGACAATTCCCAATTCCTTAACAATGTATGACCACTGCTTTACTGAATGTAGATTACATTTTGAACTAAAGTTAAAATAATAAGAGTTAGGAATTAGAGCTGATAATGCAGACTGCATTATGACAGTGTCTTTGGTTCTGGTTCTGCATTGTGAGGGTCTGTGTTTGAGCGGTCATGATGGTCTGCTGCTGTGTGCTGGTCTGACTTTCAGGCAGTTTTGCTCTGGAATACTTGGTGCCAGCTGCCGACAAAAGTTGTTGTGTGTTATGGGGCACCCATTAGTGTTAATTTTACCAGCCATTTTTAAATTTAGTTTCAGTTTTAGTCCAGTTTCAGCATCGCTTGTTAGTTTTTATCACATTTAGTCGACATCATCCCATTTTTATTTAGTCTAGTTTTAGTCGACTATAAGTCGAGCATTTTAGTCTTTATTTTAGTCCAAGAAAACATAATTTTATTCGTTTAGTTTTAGTCAACAAAAACTGTCAACATTTTAGTCTAGTTTTAGTCAGGACATCATTTTAACCTTTTACTTTTTTGTCAGCAGATAATATTTAACATTTCCTAAACTTATTTCACATTTCAACATTTTCTCTCATCTTTTTGATAAAAAACACAATTTTAAGGAACACATGCAGACATGGAAGATGTTCTGACAATATTTGCATATTTATTTTGAACATTAAGGTTCAAAGACACAAACACAAATGCTTGCATTAAAACAAATAAAATACACCTGACAAAGGAAACAAATAAATAAAATAAAGTGTCTTATGAACTTAACACAAGTGCTGGCTGTTTAAAGCTAGTTCACATAGAATAATAAAATAAATAGATTTGAGGTCAATGTTGTGAAAAAAAAACTCCAACTGATACAACAAAAGTGCTTTCCTGCCAGCTAGTTCACATGGTATATAAAGGTACAGTATTTAAGGTGAAACAAGGCATAGCTTGCTAGAACGTAAGAAATCTTTTTAACTTGCAAATAAACTGAACAGGAATTAATTTTTAATCACAGTTGTA
Source organism: Lepomis macrochirus (assembly GCA_024633595.2). Taxonomy (NCBI): domain Eukaryota; kingdom Metazoa; phylum Chordata; class Actinopteri; order Centrarchiformes; family Centrarchidae; genus Lepomis; species Lepomis macrochirus. Next base: position 34,012,934 of record JALXJV020000003.1, read on the forward strand.
CACGTTTTAACATTTAAACTACAAAAATTCAACAGTCATGCCAACAAAAGGCAAGACCTATATGTGTTCAATCCAATTCAAACATTAAAATGAATTCAAGTACCCAACTCAAATTGGAGCCAGAGCCCAACACTCACTCTCTGTGTTTGTCTGTCTGTCTCCGTTAGTCTGTCACTCAGTTTCTCTGTTAGTCTGTCTGTCTCTCTGTATGTCTGTCTCACATTCATTGTCTCTCCACATGTAGTTACAACATGCAGAAGTTGCTCACATTAGTATAATGCTGCTCTAACACTGCTCTCTAAAGCTGCTCTTGTCAGTGTTTGGTGTTGTTGAAGGAACCTGAAAAATTATACAATACTAATTTTACAACAGTTCCTGATTGCCATCACACACAGTATATTTAGACCTTATTTAGCTTGAGAAAAGCACTTCTTTCCAATGTGGTTCTTGCTCTGTTGCGACGGCCAGTTTGTTGTGTTTTTTCCAGCTACCATGTGGCCACATTCCTTCCCTTCGACTAAAATCAAGCATTTGGTTTTGTTCTCCACTTCAATGAAGCGAAAATGTGTCCATATATCACGTCTCCTCTTTCTCCCGAGCCCCGTGCAAAGCATGTTTTACTTTTAACCTGTCGCTGCCTCGCCGTGAATCCAGCTCCTGTCTGCTCCATGTGTTGTGTAGGCTACTCTGTGCCCGCCCGCTCCTTGTTTGAAAGTGGGTGTGTGGCGGAAGAGCTAACGAGAGGAGGCGGACGAGGAGACAGGATTTGACAAAACCATATCATATAATAATATGTAATTTTCGTCTCGTCTTTGTTCGTGAACTAAAATGTCGATAGATTTTAGCCCAGTCTTTATTTACCGAACTGCATTTTCGTCTCGTCTTTATTAGTCTACGAAAATTATTTCTGATTTACTCCCAGTTATTGTTTATTAGTGGGGATTTTAGTCTCGTCTCGTCTAGTTTTCGTTCGGTGAAAAATGTGCGTTGACGAAAATATTTTCGTTTAGTTTTCGTTAACGAAATTAACACTAGCACCCATCAACTGGTGTAAAAAATGTGATTTATCATCATCTACAGACTGAAGACATTAGTTAAATAAGCAAGGATATTGTAAGCATTGTAATATTTTAAGTCACTGAAGCACGGACCTGCGCTCCTATTTCCTTGATGACCTGGAAAAAAACTCCTAAAATGCCTAAAAAAAGACCTGTAAAAAATATTGATAAGTTGTCTTTCTGTTCTCCTCCAGATCCTCCAAAGCTTCCCTCTGTGTCAGTGAGTCCCTCTGCTGAGATAGTGGAGGGCAGTTCAGTGACTCTGACCTGCAGCAGTGATGCTAACCCAGCAGCTAAATACACCTGGTACAAGGAGAATGAAGACTCACCAAAAGCATCAGGACAGAACTTCACCATCACTGACTTCAGAGCTGAACACAGTGGGAATTATTACTGTGAAGCCCAGAACACAAGAGGACGTCATAACTCCACCTTACATCTGATTGTTGTTGCAGGTACGTTTTTACCTGGCTGACTGACAGAAGAGGATCTCTTGGCAAAGTGACGTACAAATTCTACTAATAAGGCCCAGCACTGATAACTGTCTATCTCCATTTCTAGAAAAAACAACAATGATAATAAATATCATCAGGTTGACTCTGGTGGTCGTGATGCCGATTCCTGTGCTTCTATTTTGTCTGTGGATGAGGTGAAACTATAAGAATGAATCAGTTCCATCACTGATCTTTTAATTTTGAGTTATCGATTAAAATATTTTTTTATGTTTGTTTTTTGATTCAAATAAGGAAGAAGAAAACTCTGAACTCCACTGCTGAACCAAATGAACCCATAGAGACTATAGAGGTGAGAAAGCTGTTGGGCCACAGTGACAGAACTTAGTCCACCAAAGGGTTATAATTTGTTGTTTGTTTCAGAAGCAAAGAGAAATTTGAGGAAAGAGTTTTGTTTTAAACATGTCTGGGTACATTTTAATATAAAATCTATTTATTCAAATTCCATTTATGAGGCCTTTGACTCTCATCTTGTTTTCTCTCCCAATCAGTTGGACTCTGGTCCTGACTGCAGGACTGAGTGAACTCCTCAGCCTGGAACCAGAACCGTATGTGACTTTCTCTGATACAGTCAAAGCAGAGGGGAGTCACCTGGATGGAAACAGAGAGAAGTACAACATTGACGCAGTCCAGTGAAGGATGTGGGGGAAGTGGATACATTTAACTTCAACTACGAACATTTTCAGTTTTAGTTTTCATTAACAGCAGCAGGTAGATGTCAGCCGCAGCATGTCGCAAAATATTTAAGTAGAAGTAATCTTTAGTTTTAACTGTGCAGGTACATTAGATTAAGCTCAGGATTTAACTCAGGATGAAAAATGTTTTTTTCTGAAATACTGTCCTTTTATGTCACACCTGTCCTGCCACTGAATACCAATAACGTCTGTTCAAAACAGACAACTCGAAGCTAAGTAATTCCCAGCATGTACAGTCTATATTTAAACAGTGAAATCAAACAGAAGCCCAGCTCTATCACAGTGTGCTAGTGTTGCAGTGGCTGAATATACAGCCAGCTTCTACAGTATCTCAGCAGTTTGATCATGATTTCAGTTTCCTCTCTGTGCTGCAGAGGGCGACAGTGTACAGAAAGTTTTGGATTTCAGCTTTAAACAAACTCTTTATGTTTATTATTCAGAAAGAAAAGTTTGTAATTATCATTAATGAATAAAAACAAAATGTAAATCTTTTTTGCTCTGACTTATTTCTTACAAATATTCTAAAATAAGGATCATTTCTTGGTTGAGAAATTGTGTAAAATGGTTGTGTCCCTCAGCCTAAAATGAGGTTCTGGGAAAGTTAGGACAATTTTCTAGTCTGCAAAGGTTTGTAAACACAGACCCTGTCCCATCATAACAATAATATGTCTATCATAGAGATTGGAGAGATTTATTTCTATCCTGTGTTGTCACAGTATAATGAAATGTGCTGCTTTCGTAGCAATGTCTCTCTGGCAGCAGCCAAACCAACACTTCTCTCTGTCTTTCACTTTAAGATGTATTTTTACACTTTTTCTGTGATCAGCAACATTATTAGACATGGAAGACTTGTCTGTTAAACTATTTGTGCATTGACCACAGTGAAGTGACATCTATTATTTTGTGAGATTTACTGCGTAGGTTTCGAGAATAGCATGGCTATAGGAGAAGATTATTTACCTGGAGGGAAATTATTGTGCAGCAGTTGAAAAAATCTCCTCTTTCCAGCAAGGAAACAAAAAATACTGAGTTTCAATTCAAAATTTGGCAAACGAAAATAAAACCAAGTGCCACCTGTAGTGTCTAAAAGACAAGCTGATTCTCAGACAACACCGGAGTTACTTCCCAGTTCGGTGTGTGTGTGTGTGTGTGTGTGTGTGTGTGTGTGTGTGTGTGTGTGACGCAGGCGCGTGCGTCGATCGCCACAATAACTTAATGTGTCTTCCACTTTGTTTTGCGATGTGTTTTCAAGGCATTACGGTAACAACAGGTCACAGTAGATTTCAAAATAAAAGTGAACTTCTGGTGAACATAATGTAATATCCAATAGGTGTGGCAGAACTGAAAGGTGGAATGAAATAATTAATTAAACAATTTTCACTGATATTTTTCTGAATTCAGTTTGATATTTAAAGAAAACCTCCTGTTTCCACTGACTCAGTATCACTTCAGAGTGATTGCAGACCACATTGTCCCTCATTCAATGTCAGAGCTATCTGGATTTAAAATTGTAAACAAAAAGTAATATATACTTTACTATTCAAAAGGCATAGTACAGAATGAAACTAGATGTTGTTTATGACTGTAAGACAAATAAACTAGGCCTATGTTTACTTGAAGAAAAGGAAAGGGAATATTTTAGTTGTCAATGGAAAACAGTCTAGCCAGCGTGAAATAAAATCTTATATTTCAAAACAATATCAGTCCCCAGAATTTTGTCAGTGAAAACTATATATCATAGTGCCCCTGTTAATGCTCTTGTACCTGTATATTCTCCTGTCCATTGACCAGATGGATATTCAAAGATATTTAAGGAGAGACAGAATCAGGAGATTGGCAGGGAAGGTGATTCTGAGGGATCTGGGGTTATGAGGTCAGTAGGCCAGTGGTCTGCAGGTCAGTAGTGGTTTGCAGGTCAGTAGTGGTCTGCAGGTCAGTAGTGGTCTGCAGGTCAGTAGTGGTCTATGTTATGGCAGAAAATTGTGTCCTCTTACATTTAATCTTTTATGTATGTTCTTTTAATATTATCATTATTGTTATAGATATGTATTGTGTATTTATCCTCAACCTTTCTTCTCCTATACTCCTTATGTTAGTCTGTCCACATTTACTAGGGTTTAGGTCAGAGCTGTGAGATTGTTTTGTTCTCCCTCTCTTGTTGTTCCTCTCCTCTCCTAGAATGTTCATTCAAGGCTGAGAGAGGATCTCTGTTCCCCAAAACATAGAAACATAGACTGTGTAAATGATAATGCATCCCTTTGCTCGGGGCCAGACGCCCGATGCTGCCCTAAGCGGCAGGTCTCTGGACCAGCTGTGTATGTGTTTCAGTACTTCTCTGTTTATTCTCTTTTGTTAAATAAATTCTACAAAGACAACGGTTGGTTGTAACTCAATTCTTTGCTCATCCCCTCACCAGGAATATAATTTCCATGACAGTCTACAGTTCTAAGGAAATGTGGGGCTGTTTTATTTCCTTCTAAAAATGGGCCTTTGTTGCAGGTCTGGGCACTAAAGCATAACTTAAACAAAATGATTTCATGATATTTATTATATTTTCTTTATTCTGACCAACTTAACTTTCTGCATTTATTGGCTTTAATAAATTTAAATTTATATGTAGATGTGGCCTAAATGCAGGCTAGGCTACACATGAGCATATGTCCATGTACTGTATACACACATTTAACAAATATAAATTAAATAATAAATGAAAAAATATAATAAATGAAAGCAGTTATACATACATACATGCACCCATACATATAGTAATTGTTACTCCAAATGTTTTATTCCTTCCGCCATCAGATTGCAAAATTCAGACAGTAGCCACATTAAACAGGATCCTTACCATCAGCTTCTCTGATAAAGTTATTGTTTGATTGTATGTAAGCCAAACTACAGAGTAAAATCACACTCTGATTGAACCAAGTGCAGTAACAGTAATTAGTGTAAATAAATAGCATTCTTTGGACCTGCAACTTATCTAATAGAGGGAGGAATTAGATATGTTATAACTTTATCACACATGTACATGAGCAGCTGGATATAGTCACACTGCCTACAAGGTCTGGCCTCAGTAAATTGCCCCCATGCAGCTTTGATGTGTCTAAAAGCTGACATTACAGTGACTTCTGTTCAACAGAGGAGAAATGGAGGAAGAGAATATTTCTGTCACCTTTTACTTGTCAACATTTCTGCTTCTTCACTGGTTGCTGACATAAGTACAGTGTCAGCAACCAGTACAGGGTCTTATTCTGACTTGCCTGTGTCTTCTCTTCTTGATCAAAAATGCTGATGCAGATTTTGAAGAGGCTATAGCCCCACCAGCTCAATACTTTTACAAAATACACTCAGTTACTTTATTAGGCACAACCTTGCTAGTACAGGGTTCGACCCTCTTTTGCCTTCAAAACTGTCTTAATTCTTTGTGGCATATTTTCAACAAGGTGTTTGAAACTGAGACTTTGGTCCAAATTGACATGATAGCATCACACAGTTGCTGCTGATTTGTCGGCTGCGCATGCATGATGCAAATCTCCCATTCCACCAAATCTCAAAGGTCTGGATCAAGGTCTGGTGACTGTGGAGGACATTAGAGTACAGTGAAGTCATTGTCATGTTCAAGAAACCAGTTTTTGATGATTTAAGCTTTTGTGACATGGTTTCCTGTGGTTTCACTTTTTTCCTGTGGCGCTCACCCCATTCTGATGAAGTGCTTTTTACAAAGCCAGGCTCTTTGGCATTGCGGGCACGTTGTATGTTTAGTAACCTGTAGACACAGGTTCAAATCCAGTTAGGGTCTACAAATGGTGGGAGAGGTTGGGATGGCAGGTCATTGGAGTGACCGGATGACCAAGTGACAGTTTCACTCTACTCTCTCTCTCTACTCTTGTGACAAATAAATCTACCTTCTACCTTGAGTGTAGCTTTGTGTGCATTGTTGGCCTACATAACTCCATCCAGTGGTGCCTTTTAGTTAATGTGCGGTAAGGTGACTGCACATACAGCATGTAAAAAAGGCCTAATAAGCAGCAGCCCTTTGATAAGCTTAGTGATTTCACCGCTACCATGTAAAGCAGGAGCATTCACCTTTTTAGCTAGCTCATTTGTTAGAGTCACTATTTCAAAGACATTTATAGTATTTGAGTGCAGGTGATGTGAGTGTCATTTTCCTCTGTTATGAGTTCTTTAACCAGAGGGAACCCGTGTACATAATAGTGAATATTCTGCTATGTTTATGCACTAAACTTTATTTATTTCTGTTGTATTTCTGCAAAATCACACACACAAACACAAGTTCACAAATCTAGCCTAAAGTCTGTTTAAGTGCCCTGTGTTCTGCTGTGCCTCCAATCTGATTAATACAGTGCAGAGAATGAACACTGATGTCCTGTCAACTGCAATCTGACCGGAGTTAATGGTCAACATAAGAGTCAGCTAGTACAGTCTTGCTGTTTTGTTCATCTTACAGTGTACAAATATGGTAGGTCTAAATACACAGTACATATGTGTGTGAGTGACCTTACTTCCTCTTTCTATATCAGCAACTTGCATTTGTCATTAAGCTCTACAGTAGCACTGCCTGCTCTGTGTTACTGCAGTGAAAAATTTAGTTGTACCTGTGTTTTTTTTCTGTCAGGTGTATATACACTGCACACTAACAGAGGCATATGTGTCTCCAAAGGCTCACTAGTGGACATTTTTTGCACGTACAAGAGTCATGAAGAAGATGTTGAGTCAAAAATTGGTCCTGAACAAAGTCATCCATGGCAGAATCCTTTGAATATTTTTAATCCTGCATGTTTGCACATTGCTCTGTTACTTTGCAAGTTACTACCGGCAACTGTCAATCAGTGGAAATGTGTGTAACCATCAGCAGGAATGTGTAATGCTTTAGTCCTGTGCTGATGCGTTAATATTTGTCCTCCTCCTGCAAGAGACAAAACACAACTGGGACTCATAAAACATCACTGTTTCTGCATCATGCAAATAACAGTAAGAATAATAAAGATTATAAGAAAAATACTAATATTTTTTTTCATTTCAACTTGGACAGTTACAGACATTCATCTGTGCATAATGTAAAGAGGAAGGAAGCATGATGTGCATGATGTAAAGAGGGCGGCTTTTAACACGTCAGTGTCTGTTAAACCAACCACAGAGAGACAAACTGGTCAAAGACCACATCATCCCCTTTTTCATGAGAAATGTTTAGAGTGACTTACTGACATACAGGATTTCTCATATATGTGATCTACCTGCTGATGTGATTAACAGATGTGAGGAGCAGCTATGAGTTTAACAGCAGCAGCAAGAGGATTTCTTGTCCTTCTCTCTGTAGAAGGTACTGTACATCTACATTTATACTGTGAGGCTTTTAGCACATTTGATGTAAGATGTTATGAAATGTGGTGAGATCTCTGTAAACCAGACATTTACATCTTTTTCTTTCCAACAGAGAGCTGCATCTGTTTTTTTTACACCAGCAGCATCTCTATATGTTTAACAATGTGAACTTTATAAAGTGAAGTTCATAAAATGTTGATTATGAACAATCTGTTGATGTAGTAAACAAAAAACATGGATAAACAGCTGAAACATTTGGCTAAAGGTACTGGATAAACTAATGCTGATGGTGACGAGTGAGTATGAGTTCATCTGACAGGGCCCTGGAGTATCTGACAAAAAACAGTTTGGAACCACTCTAAGTTAGTTCACTGATCAGTAATTTGGTCTCCCGCATGATCCTTGTCATAATTTCTGTGTAAATTATGTGTAGGCTATTGGTGGGAAATTTACGATTAACACTTTGTAATCACATGGTGTTAAGTTGATGTGCCATAAGTCTGTACTATCTCACTTGTCTTATTATGTTTTGAGGGCCACTCTGTGTATCCAGACCAAACCTTAGAAACCTTTTGGGCCTAGACATTAACACCCGCCAACCTGCCAACTGAGGGTGGATTTCGGTCATGGCGGGTAACACAGTCACTCCCACTAGCCACTTGGGGGTGTTTAAAAAAATGTAGTGACAAACGAATTGCATTGTGACACTACGACACTACAACTCCCATGAGTACCATTTGCACATAGTGTTTGCTCATTGGTCCATTAGTGAAGCCTGTTGTCTTGCGCGGTACTGACCGACAACACTGTAAAAAAGAAGACGTTGTGGAGATTAACGGAGCAGACGGGCCGTGGTGGCCTGAGTGCTGTTTGGGTCCAGACTCTAGTCAAAGAGAATATAAAAGTTTAATCTGTCACAGGGCAGCCACAGTCCCATAGACCCGCTTTCTTTTAACGTGATGATCTTTGTCATCACACGCGACTGGTCGCATGCACGCGCACATCAACACAGCATTCAGTCAGTGCGTGAGTGTGCGTGGCCGAGTTGTGTGCAGAAAAAATGCAAAAGGAGAACAAGAGAAAGAGAAAAGGCAGAGCTGAGGAGGAGAAAAGTTAGGATGAAAGTGCTGTAAATTATTGACATCTTCATGATTAAGGGACATGCTGGTGTTTATAAAATAAAAGTAGCGTAGACTATAAGCGGGGCTGCCCTCACATCACAACATATCGTCATATCACAACTACCTTTTCAGAGTTGATTCTGTATTTTGATAAAAGTTGTCATGCCATGTATGAAAGCAGAAGATGCATTGGTATGGAAACAATCTGGAAAATGAAGACCTGTATACTCGTTTCGTATCACCAGTTACTCAGAGCTAGAGCTTCATGATGATAAACATAAATCCAGTTCCAGCTCTGAGGAAATGCATTTGCAAAACAAACAATCCAAAAGCGCAAAAGGCCTACATCAAATTTTATTCTTATTGCCTTGATTGTGCATTTTTCATATTTGCTCTTTGTTTCTAATGCAGATCGTTTTCCTACTCTGTATTACAGCATTTAGTATACAGCTGTTCAAAATAAATAGGATTTAAACATCCTGGTGATTTTTTTGTCCAGTTTGGTTTTTATTTTTCAAATTGATCTTTACACCATGCAGCACTTTTAATAGGCTATATAAAATAAGAAGCTGCTCTTTTAATGTGTTTATCTTAACCCTCTTTCAAAAAAGGAGCTTTCCACACAACCTTATCAGAGCTAATGATAATATTAGCACCTTTTAGCACGCATTAGTCAACTTTAATCATATAGTAAAACATAATTTCCCCAACAACAAAAATGCTATTGAAAATGCTGTGTGGATAGTAACTTTGGAAAACTACACTGGTTAGTGAGCAAAAGAGTTAATATCAAGCCCTGGTCACAGCAGATGCTGTGTGCTTGATTGTCCACAAATCATGCAGGTCTCTTTAACTCATCTTAGTATGATCCTATGAATTTCCAACGAATAAAGGCCAAATATATAGACCACATTTCTTAAACAAAACAAATGAACATTCCTTCTTTTACATAATCTTAAATGCACACACAAATGAAAAATCTGTTTAAATGCATCACTCCAAATGCAGAATACATTAAACCAATTCATGTAGACACTCATTCTACTCTTTTCATCTCTTTCTGACTTTAAAAAGGAGAGAATCGGCCTTCCTCCTGCTTTTTTATCACAAAACGAAAGAAAAGAGGAGTTGTTGAATGAAAGATGCTCAGACACAAACTTTCCTCAGATCATGTGTAATGACTGAAGGGAGGAAGGTGCACCATGACATAGCTCAGTTTTACGTTCCCCCTGCTGGAGCGAGTATGTAGCTGCGGTACCAGAGGCTGCAGTTTCAGGAAGGCAATCTAGGACAGGAACTGCATTTCTAGGACCTTTGTTTACTTTGATACAGCCTACTAGCTGTCTGGCTTGCTAACTATGTTACTTTTGACTGCCTCCCAAAGCCAATTACCCATACCACAACCATCACCGAGTGTGTGTCTAAACTTACAAGTTATTGATTAGATGCATGTCGATCTGTTAACCCTACAGCTGCGCACAATAATCTCCTTCATGTTGCTGTGCATTACCAACACCACTCCACTAGATGGCGCTATCGCAAAAGAACTAATGTCCTAGAACTGCAGTCCTGAAACTGCAGCCTCCGGTACTGCAGCTATATAAAATATGAGAATGACAAAATGACCAAATATAAACCCATTAAATGTTGCTCTACTGCTCACTCAAAAGCTTGCTATGACTTACTGATAAAACATTATTTCCATCTGTCACACTTGTCTCTTCACAACTGTTGTTGTCACATTAGCAAATCGTGCCTTCTTCGCTGAACAAAACAATTATTTTGAAATAATGAGGGGAGACATATAGAGAATGTTAATTCAAAAAATGATTAAAGAATTTTATGAACTCAAAAATAATATAGATGTAAAAGCTGAAAACTCCTGACCATCCTTCACAACTCTTTTTCACGCCTCCGCTCATGTGAGCGAGAACTTAATTGCAATGTAGTCCTCCGCCAAGGAGGTTATGTTTTCTGTGCCGTTTGTCTGTCAGCAGATTTAATGGCCTAATTTAATTTAACTTCACCCTTTAACTTTGTGGAAGGGTGTAGCAAGGGCCAAGAAAGAACCCATTAAATTCTGGAATGGATCTGAATTACGGGGCGCAGACACAAATTATTTATTATTAGTCAAATCAAGTATCAATATCAGGTGTACAGAAGAGGATTAGGGCCACTTGTGAAATATTTATTTGAGTTCTGGATTTTAATTTAGAATTCTGAGTTTTGCTCAGAAATCTAACTTTAAGCTCAGATTTCTGAGAATAAAGATCTGACGGCGTTTCCAAGAACCAAGAATGCAAACAAAGTACGTGTGTTTTGGTGGAGAACTTTCTTGCTAGACATTCTTGGAAGAATGAATTTTCAATGTCACAGGCTCACAGAGCGCTGCTGACAGTTTGAGACGATCTGTTCTTGCTGCTATTGCGTCACACAGAGGCCGCCTGCAGAGCTCCAAACTAACAGCCAGGCTTTATCAACCAAAGCAATAAGCTCAGAACTGGTTTATTGACAAGTAGGTTTTAACTTACAAGGATATTTTTTTGTATATTAGACCATAAACAATAATTAATATAATAAAATGAAAGCTAACACTGTACACTTAAAATGTAATGTCTACTTTTAATATAAAGCAACAACATCAACTGATGCATCCTTGGTAAAATGGGCATGTTGAACACTTCCGTGAATTTTAACCGTTCTTGGCGATATGCAAACTTGTGTATGGAGACAGCACTTGGGCCACAAAAGGAACACAAGTAGAGACATGAATGCAGATTGAGAAAAACCCTCCCATTGTTCACATGTGGCCCTAATCCTCTTCTGCACAGGTGTAATATCAATTACCCCTTGTGCCTTTCCTGATATGACCAGCCAAAAATGTCTGCAGTGCTAAAAAACCCCAACTATTTAATTCAAAATGGTTTTAAAGGTGTATCATGAAGAACGCTTTGTGGCAGTGATTGCAATAAATTAGATTCTACGCTTTTTAAAGCTGCTCATGGTTACCTTTCTGCAACCACCTCCACACATTCAAGTCTGTCTCCTGATGTTGTTGAGTCTGATTGTAGTTTCTGATGTGCTCTGTGTTACAGTGATACAGAGTCAGTATGGCTGGGGAGTGACTTACACCTCTACTCAGATCTGTGCCTTAAAAGGATCAACAGTGGAAATGAGCTGCACCTACACATACCCATCCAGAATAAATGGCCGTGATACTACAGTTGAGGAAACATTCTGGTTTACTCACATGAATGGAAATGTACCTGTGGATCTGAAGACAGACTCAAGATACACAGGTCGTTGGCTGTACAATTGTTCTAACAACATCTGCACTCTGAGAATCACAGACCTGAGAGAGAGCGACTCAGCTGTGTACAAGTTCAGGTTCATAACAAACCAACCAGGTGGACAATATACTGGTAAACCTGGAGTCACTCTGTCTGTCACAGGTAACATTTTTGTTGGAAACCATGGAAGTTGCTCAACATTTAGGAAACACTATTGTAAATCTCAGTGGGCCTTTTATCATTTGTAAAAGCTCAATCTAAAATTTTTAAAAAATAAGCTTTGAACATTTTAGCTGATGTTCTGTATCATGACTTCATCATGTATTTGTTAAATAAGTCATCAACAGCAATACAACCGGCTGTAAATTACTGCAGTTAAGATTATAGTTTTCATAATAATAAAAAAAAATCATTTTCATGTGGCCATGGTCGTTCATGCAACAGAGTGACTTATACTGACAGAAGCATCTGTGCCTTCAAAGGCTCATCAGTGGACATTTCTTGTACTTACAACAGTTATGAAAATATCACATCTAAATTCTGGTTCAGTCCTGAACGTAGTCTTCAGTGGCAGAATCCCTCACAGCCTGAGGACCTTAGTAAAGACTCCCAGTATGCAGTTCGTGTTCAGGTCCTTGAAACAGAGACAGGACGCTCCACTCTGAGAATCACTGACCTGAGAGAGAGCGACTCAGCTGAGTATCACTTCAAATTCACAACAGGAAGCTTTGAATGGAGGAGTAGTTTACCTGGTACAACTCTGACTGTCACAGGTACTGATGAACACAAACTGTAACAGCACATTTAAACTATCTGATGACAAGTGAATGAGCTGAATAGTGATCCTAATGGGAAAGAATATCACATGTGATTAATTGATTACATGATTGTTCTATGGTTGTTTATACAGTATCCCTGTGTATGTCTGTGTGATTCAGAACCTGTCACGATCCTGGCTTGTGTTTCTCTGTGTGCTGTTTCTGCCTGTCTGTTAATTGTTAGTTCTTGTTCTCTGCGTGTGTTGGGTTTTATTTGATGATGTTCTGTGTTCAGCCTGCTTGTTTCCTGTCGTGTTTAGTTTTGACCTTATGATCAGTTTGTGCTCTGCATTTTGATTTGCTTCTGCCTGTTCTCCCCAGCGATCACTCTGCCTGCCTTTGTGTCTGTGTGCTTGATTAGTCCCTCATGTCTCTCACCTGTGTTGCTCCCACTCTGCTTGTTAATCCTGTGTGTATATACAGGTGCTGGTCATATAATTAGAATATCATCAAAGAGTTGATTTATTTCAGTAATTCCATGCAAACAGTGAAACTTGTATAATGTATACATTTATTCCACACAGACTGATATATTTCAAGTGTTCCTTTTAATTTTGATGATTATAACTGACAACTAATGAAAACCCCAAAAACAGTATCTCAGAAAATTAGAATTTTGAGAAAAGGTTCAATATTGAAAACACCTGGTGCCACACTCTAATCAGCTAATTAACGCAAAACAGCTGCAAAGGCCTTTGAATGGTCTCTCAGTCTAGTTCTGTTGGCTACACAATCATGGGGAAGACTGTTGACTTGACAGCTGTCCAAAAGACGACCATTGACACCTTGCACAAGGAGGGCAAGACACAAAAGGTCATTGCTAAAGAGGCTGGCTGTTCACAGAGCTCTGTGTCTGAGCACATTAATAGAGAGGCGAAGGGAAGGAAAAGATGTGGTAGGTAAAAAGTGTACAAGCAACAGGGATAACCACACCCTGGAGAGGAATGTAAAACAAAACCCATTCACAAAGAGTGGACTGCAGCTGGAGTCAGTGCTTCAAGAACCACCACGCACAGACGTATGAAGACCTTGGTTTCAGGTGTCACATTTATTGTGTCAAGCCACTGTTGAACAAGACACAGTGTCAGAAGCACCTCACCTGGGCTAAAGACAAAAAGGACTGGACTGCTGCTGAGTGGTCCAAAGTTATGTTCTCTGATGAAAGTCAATTGCGTTTCCTTTGGAAATCAAGGTCCCAAAGTCTGGAGGAAGAGAGGAGAGGCACAGAATCCACGTTGCTTGAAGTCCAGTGTGAAGTTTCCACAGTCAGTGATGGTTTGGGGTGCCATGTCATCTGCTGGTGTTGGTCCACTGTGTTTTCTGAGGTCGAAATTCAACGCAGCCGTCCACCAGGAAGTTTTAGAGCACTTCATGCTTCCTGCTGCTGATCAACTTTATGGAGATGCAGATTTCACTTTCCAACAGGACTTGGCACCTGCACACAGTGCCAAAGCTACCAGTACCTGGTTTAAGGACCATGGTATCTCTGTTCTTTATTGGCCAGCAAACTCGCCTGACCTTAACCCTGTAGAAAACATATGGTGTATTGTGAAGAGGAAGATGCGATTCACCAGACCCAACAATGCAGAACAGAGCAGAGCTACCTGGGCTCTCATATCACCTGAGCAGTGCCACAGACTGAACGACTCCATGCCACAACGCATTGCTGCAGTAATTCAGGCAAAAGGAGCCCCAACTGAGTATTGAGTGCTGTACATGCTCAACTTTTCATGTTCATACTTTTCAGTTGGCCAACATTTCTAAAATCCTTTTTTGTATTGGTCTTAGTAAGTAATATTCTAATTTTCGGAGATAATGAATTTGGAATTTTCATTAGTTATCAGTTTTAATCAACACAATTAAATGAAAGAAACATTTGAAATATGTCAGTCTGTGTGTAATGAATAAATATAAGATCCAAGTTTCAGTTTTGAATGGAATTACTGAAATAAATCAACTTGTTGATGATATTCTAATTTTATAACCACCACCTGTAAGCTCGCTTGATTTCTCTCAGTTCTTGTCTGGTCATTGTAGCTGGTCGTGCTCTGTCTTGTGTGTTTCCCTCTGCCTGTTTATTTCATGTGGATTTTGGATTACTTGTTTTGTTTATTTGGTTTGCTCAGACTCAGCTGCTTTTTGTAAGTGTGCTCGTTTTTGTTTAATAAATCCTCTGAATTGTACCTGCTCCGCGCCATGTCCTGCATTTAGGTCCAACAAACTTCTCTACCCTACACAACTTTACAGTACCACTTACAGAAGAAATATTTCTTCACAGATCTCCAGGTGCAGGTGACCAAATCAACAGTTTACCAGAATTATACTGAGGCAGAGCTGCTTTGTCACAGCAGCTGTCATCGTCCTTCCTACGTCTGGTTGAAGAATGGACAGAAAATGGAAAGAGTGGAGACATCTTCTTATAAACATCAGTTTTATCCTGGAGACAATATCTCCTGTGCTGTAAAAGGACATGAGGATTTCAGCTCTCCTTCAGTGTGTGAGTTTAATGGACTGTTTCAGCAGTGTTACAATATGTATTAAAATTCTAGACATTACCATATTGGGGACACAGCAGCATTATTTATAGAAAGGCGAAAAAAATGTATTTTATTTTATTTTATTTTTATTCCCTCACACTCTAACAATTGTTTCTACAAAATAATCAGTTCAAATAGAGACTGTGGTCTTCTTTAGTATTCACATACACACACACACACACACACACACACAATAACTGTTGGTGACATACTTAGTTTCACATTTGAGGGAAGGCTGTCTGTATCATGTAAAGATTGATCATCATACAACAAACTAATAGAATGGATAGTTATTAAATGAGGAGCCTACGATCAAAGTGATGAAGTTACTGCTCAAGGCAGGACACTTTCTGACAGGTGCTCAAACTTCTTTTAATGTTTGTGTGCACGTTCTTCAAATTCTTTCCTATTATGTGAAATTTTTGAGATTCAGGAATATTAGAAGTATAACGTTTTCTGACTGAGACAGGATGGATCTTGTTTGCCTGTAGCTTTACGTTTTTCATAATAAAGCTTTAGAATGGAGTTACCAGTTATAAGATTTTAGTAGATTTTAGTAGTTTTCTTTATTTTAGTAGTGGTAAATCTACAACCTGTGAAAATAGTGTTTTTGAAAATGACAAATGATTAAAGGCTTGTTATTGGCTGTCAGTTTCAATAAACAGTATTCAAACCGGGAACAGCTCCAGGATCAGCACTATGGACATCCACTTTTCACAAATACTAGAGAGAAACAATAAGAAACAAACAGAGAAGTTTTGATGATAATAATCAATTGTACATGAAAGCATATTCTAGTATTTAAGTAATTCATGTTCATCTCTTCTCCAGATGCTCCAAAGCTTCCCTCTGTGTCAGTGAGTCCCTCTGCTGAGATAGTGGAGAACAGTTCAGTGACTCTGACCTGCAGCAGTGATGCTAACCCAGCAGCTAAATACACCTGGTACAAGGATAACCAAACACTGCTCAGTAAAGAACCACAGTTTGTCTTCAGCTCCATCCAGTCCTCTGACTCTGGAGAGTATTACTGTGCAGCTGAGAACAAGCTGGGGAGGAGGACATCATCTAAATACATCATTAATGTGAAATGTGAGTGGAACAGTTTATTTAAAAATAACAAACAGCTTATTAAATATGTCTTTGCAGGAGAAAGTTACTAGTAGTGGAATCTGGAAACAGTGCTGCCAATGTGGAAGAGAGAGTGAACACATTATTAGCAGGAGGAACACAGGAACAGCAGGTGGAGTTGGAGCAAGACTCAGTTACATCCAATCATCAGTACTTCTCATCTTCTTCTAAGTTGAATTTAGATTTCTGTTCTGTGTGTAACAAAGGCTCTTTCTGAAATTGTAAATAAACATAATAATGGAAAACTCCCTATAATAATCTCCTAAATGCACTTACACTTGCCAAAACTGAAAGTTTGTCTGCCCACATCACTCTCAGTGGCAGCTGCTCCAGTCCAGAGCATCAAACACTAATGGAGACACTGTAGGTTAATGCTGCTTTAATACACTTAACTTTCCAACGTTCTGAGTTTCATAATTAAGATTTCTTTCACCAAAAATCAGCCATCTGATGTTAGCTAGCTGATAGCTCACAGTACTTTTCTCCGCTAGCCTATAGGTTTTTATATTATTTATATTGTACAGATATATTTTGACATCGATACAGTTAATTGTTTCATAAAGTGAGTCTTTTTACAATAAGCAAGCCAAATGTTTTCACTCTGGAACTCAGGAGTTTTACCTGGCTGGGTTAATGTTAAAAAACAGGTTTGTTATTTCAAACGTATTCAGATTAAGTTTTTTTATAGAACGGCAATTTATAAGAAAAGTCATTGTACTGTTGATGTAGAGCAGCAGTAGACCTTACTCTGTTTGATATTACTGAGACCTGACAATTCCCAATTCCTTAACAATGTATGACCACTGCTTTACTGAATGTAGATTACATTTCGAACTAAAGTTAAAATAATAAGAAATAGGAATTAGAGCTGATAATGCAGACTGCATTATGACAGTGTCTTTGGTTCTGGTTCTGCATTGTGTGGGTCTGTGTTTGAGCGGTCATGATGGTCTGCTGCTGTGTGCTGGTCTGACTTTCAGGCAGTTTTGCTCTAGAATACTTGGTGCGAGCTGACAGCAAAAATTGTTGTGTGTTATGGGGCACCCATCAACTGGTGTAATAAATGTGATATATCATCATCTACAGACTGAAGACATTAGTTAAATAAGCAAGATATTGTAAGTAGTGTAAGATTTTAGTTCACTGAAGCACGTGCCTGCGCTGTAGTTTCCGTTATGACCTGGAAAGGAGCTACTAAAATGCCTAAAAACAGGTCTGTAAACAAATATTGAAAATTTGTCTCTCTTTTGTCCCCAGATGCTCCAAAGCTTCCCTCTGTGTCAGTGAGTCCCTCTGCTGAGATAGTGGAGGGCAGTTCAGTGACTCTGACCTGCAGCAGTGATGCTAACCCAGCAGCTAAATACACCTGGTACAAGGAGAACCAAACACTGATTCAGAGACCAGAGGACATTTATCATTTCACCTCTATCAGCTCTAAGGACAGCGGGATCTACCACTGCAAGGCTGAGAATGAGTATGGCCAGATCAACTCCACATCTGTATCCATAGATGTCCAGTGTAAGTACAAAACATCAGCAAATCACTTCCACATACAATCTGGTTAATTACAGATAGTTGATGTTAATGTGAGCTTGTTAACATTAGGTTGGAAGAAACAATATCATGTTCTAAAGTAGCATCACAAGGGGTTTAAAGGATCACTTCAGATTATTTAATCCTAACTTATAATATAGTCACATGCCATTTGTACATTAAAATAGTTTTTGGTCACTAATCATTCCTCCTGGTGAAGAAGAGATACCTTTGTAGAGCAACATGCATTCCAAAGTTCACATGTAGCTAAATTCAGGCAGTCTGAGTTTCATGAATCAGCTGTAACTTCCAAAATTAAAGTTGCTATAGTGCAAAATTTCCTTTTTGTGTTTGTTCAGACAGTGAATCTTTGCTGAGCTGCAGCAGAATGTTTTAGTGCCATTGGTGTCCTGATGTTACTCTGTCATTCACGTAGCGTTCCGTACACATTGTTTTTTAAATGTTATCCAGCGACAGGTTATATTGTAATTCCTCTGATGTCCACTGTCTGCTGAGGGTTTGCCCAGGGAAATAGTTCAATCCAGTATTTCCACAGACTGCAGCTTCCAGCAAAGGAGAAGAGCAGAGCGGCACAGTCTGAGAAGATATTGGACATTGGCTTTGCTCTGAGCTAACATTTTATATGTCCAGACAGAAAGTAGACATCTGTGAGGTCAACAAAATGCTTTTTAAGACGTAAGCTGCTGCTGAGTTTGTTTAACTGGCCCAAACAGGTTAAGTATGAAAGAACCCTATTACTGTAGATCACAAACCAAATCATGGAGTAACATGGAGCGTGCTGAGGACACAAATATGGCTTTGGGGGATATTTCCTGATAGTACATTTTTTACTGAGACACAACACTGACAATAAACCTACACACAACCACCAAATCTTGTTTGCCTTAGTATTTATATATATTTTCTCCTCCAGATGCTCCAAAGCTTCCCTCTGTGTCAGTGTGTCCCTCTGCTGAGATAGTGGAGGGCAGTTCAGTGACTCTGACCTGCAGCAGTGATGCTAACCCAGCAGCTAATTATACCTGGTACAAGGAGAATGAAGACTCACCAAAAGCATCAGGACAGATCTTCACCATCACTGACTTCAGAGCTGAACACAGTGGGAATTATTACTGTGAGGCCCAGAACAGAAGAGGACGTCATAACTCCACCTTACATCTGATTGTTGTGGCAGGTAAGGTTTTATAATTTACCTACACACACCTATTAACTGCAGAGTTTACAGCCACCACATTTAAAGGTGTCCTCACACATCTTTGAGCTGACTTTGGGTTACAGTAGCTCACCTTACTTTAGTTAGGATTATTTTTACCCTTTGACAAAACAGATCCCAAAAAACACACTTAGACCATTATTTGTGTCCAATTATCAATAATTCACTATTGGAATGAAGAATTCCTAAATCTTTTCTTGTGTTTGTGTTTGATTGTTGTTTTCCAGGTTCATTGAAATTGCCCGTTGCTCTATCAGTCAGTGCTGTTGTTCTGGTCTTCATACTTCTTCTCCCTGTCGTCCTGTGGATTAGGTGAGCACATCAGTTTCTCTCTGATTAAAAGTATTTATATATACATTTATTTAAGTCAGTCTCAAAGTCACATTCTCTTATGTACATTGAAAGTTAGCTGTAATGGTTCCTCCTGTTAATATTGGCCCCTCAAGAGATCCCTTTATAAAGCAGTTTCACTGTAGTGATGCAGGACTTCCTTCCATCTTGAAAGACTAAATGTGGACGATTCCCACTTGATTTATCTAACTGAGAAGTTTATTAGCTTCATCATTTTAGCACAAAATGAGGATTTTAGATTTTGTCCCTTCACTTTCATCACTTACACTGAAACTACTTTAGTGAAGGATTTATTTGTTACATTCATCATGATATTGCTGTAACAATTACAGCAACCAATATATCTCAATGGGCATTTCAGCAATGTATTAATGTTTGCTTGAAGAAAAGTGTTTAGTCATTCATTTGCTTCTTTTATTTATTCTCTTGTCAGAAGGGAGAGGTCTTTGCAACAACAACCTGAGGCTGATGAGGCACCACACCACAGAGCAGAGGTACAAACTAAAACATGCTGTTCACTGCAGAGTCATCTGAAAACTCATCTCATAGGTGCATCACATCCTTCTTTGACCCAAATTAACCACGCTCTCCTTTTTCTGTTTCCCAACCTGATGGCTCGTATGATCAGATGGAAAAATCACAGAAAGCAAAACCTGTTTTATTGTAAATGTGGGCACCATATACAGCACATGACTGTTAAGACTTCAAAAACTTTTCCTTCCCACAATAAATTAGGCAGCTTTTATTCAGACACACTTCTGGTCATACTTCTTCTGTTTCCCTGTTAGAATGAACATACAGGACTGTCATCTTGTAAATAAAAGGGTGTTAAATAAAACATGAATACTATTGACCTCTGCTGGTGAGCAGAAGGTATTGAAACACTAAAGAGATAAACAGTATCAAGCTTCAGTACTTTGTTTTTTTGGTTTAGCAAATTAGGCTGAACACACTCACGGTCACGTCATGCTGCAGTGCAGTAACAGTCTTATTTACTACCTTAAGTTACACTTGATTTCTTTTTGTTTTGAAAGCAGTACATGGAAAATGTAAAAGTCCTCTTGTCTATCTGACAGGAGACAGATGAAATTCAGTATGCAAGCGTACGATTCGTTAGGAACCAGGAAGAGGCTCTCTACTCCAACTTCAGCCCAGCTCAGCCCCTCAGAGACGAGGAGGAGGTTGTTTACTCGACCCCCAACTTCAGCAGTGCCGCAGGGTGAGCAGCTCTTCACACAGGATAATCTTTGTTGCTATTTAATTTAAATAAAATACACATTAAGGTTTAAAGTGATAGAGTATTTAATCTCACATTTTGCTGTTGCATGTGTCTTTTTCATGTCTTTAGGTTTCTTGTTAAGTGTTCTTCTTTTAATTATTGATTTCTTCACAGAACAAGGCCTCAAGCAGCTGAGGAGGATGTATCTGCCCTGTACAGCAGAGTTAATAGAAGCCACTGAGTGTGATGACAACATGGATCTGTGGTCTGTATTTATGCACGGCCCATTTAATATTTCCTCAAGACAGACTTGGTCAAGAATGCAGAATTAAGGCAACAATATGTTATTTATATCTCATATTAATGAAGGACATGTAGATTAAACATTAGATACCTTGGTTACAATAAAGCCTTCATGTAGTAGGATTTGACAGTTGTGTTGACCAGCATTAGTTTTAGCTCAGTGTAATAATACACTTCATCTTTTCAGGACAATGCTTTTTTCTTTGTTAGTTCTTATTGTATGATCACAACTGGTTACAATGGAAGTCAGTCACATCTATCGCCAATATTTATATGCTCATTTTTTGAATTTGTATTTTTATTTTATTGTCATCTCAGCTCAGTATTGGCTATCGATATTGCTGTATGTATTTCTCTGCTTTTAAAACTGAGTATTTACATGTCTTTACATGTTTTGCATTGCTTTGTCTTGCATGGAAAATAGTGAGTAAGACTCTCCTTCTTTGGCCTCATGACTGACAGCTTGCTAACACATTTTTAAAAATGTAAGTGGATATAAACTGTATTTTTTTGTTGCATTTAAGCCTTTGACATGGAGTTTGTATTCAAATTTGATTAAAGAGATATAAAAAGCGCTCAATCGTTTTGGGGCATGTATTAACTTTGGAAACAAAATTTATAAATATTTCTAATATTTATTTATAATTTTTTTCCAGTGATATAGAAACCTATTTGTATGAATACGAGAAATGATTTAAAACAATAAAAAAAATAAAAAAATGAATACATTGATAGCGGCTGATTCTGAAATAGATCTCACTCATGACAGCAACACTCAAATAATTACTTCCTCTTAAGTGTTTGTGCCTCCAAAATAAAAGAGCGAGAATATTTTTTGAAGCAATGCTTCATGTTTGAGCTTTTACTTTGAAAAGTTCAGAAGCACATTAGAAAGACTCACTGGCTTTCTTGACACACCTCTGAAAAAGCCGTCCGTAAACGTGTGACTTGATTCCCCTGACTATCCTCAGGGAAATGAAAATAAGCGTCCATACGTTTATGAATGCGGATCAGACGCCGGGACACACAAGCTCTGCGGCACATGCTTTATTGCGAGCATGTGAAAAAGTGTCCTTATAGCTAATCAATTTGTTTAACAAGGGAGAAAAAAAAAGTCTGCAGGATTTTGGGATCAGTTTTAAACTCCTCCAATGGGAGTCCAGCACTCTACCCACCGAGCTAAAAGTGCACATGAGTATCTAAGAGTTTGAAATAATTTGACAGAAATAATGTTCTGGCCCGCCACGCAAGGGTTAGCAAAAATTTGGCCTGATTTCACACTTATTTGTCGACCCCTGATTCTGCACAACATGTGAAGCACCTGTCAGGCATACCGTAGCATAGCATAGCTGCTATGATGAGTAGGCACATGGCTCAATACATGGACAGAGCCCATAAGGGAGTGGGTAGTAATACCAGGGGAGCCAAGCACCAGCTACTGGTTGATAGAGCAGTCACTTGAGACTGCAAGACCAGGCAGACCAATCAGTGTACCACATGGATTGACTACAAGAAAGCCTACAACTCAATGCCACATCAAGCTGTATGCCAGAAATGAGCGAGACATCGACTCACTGATCCACACTACCAGGATCCACAGAAACGACATTGGAATGTCGTTCGGACTGGACAAGTGGGGTCACATGGTATCAAAAAGAGGGAAGATGATCAGAACCGAGGGGACTGAACTACCAGAAGGCCACATTGTAGATGTTCAGGACAGCTGCAAATACCTTGGGGTGCCACAGGCTAACAGAAACCATTAGGAGGCAGCAAGGAAGTCTGCCACAGCCAAATATCTACAGAGAGTGAGGCAGGTCCAGAAAAGTCAGCTGAATGGGAAAAACAAGATCCGTGCCATCAACACATACGCCCTGCCAGTCATCAGATACCCCGCTGGTATAATAAACTGGCCAAAAGAGGAGATAGAGGCTACTGACATCAAAACGAGAAAGCTCCAGAAGTACATCAGGAAGATGGCCCCCAAAGATGAAGGGCTTAGTGAATACCTCAGGCTATGCCCAATATTTGTCCAATGGCTCTGGTCGATTTTCCTTCTTTTCTCAGCTTGACATTGGCTTGCTTTTCTCCCATAGACAGCTCTCTGGTCTTCATGTTGTTTTATCCTCTTTAACAGGAAATGCAGTCGTTATGGGTTTCAACCAAGGATGAAAACTTAGATTGGTCATGCAGAGCTATTTAATGTTTGGACAATCAACCTAAAAGGCAACAGCTTGGCAACAAGAAACATCTGTCAGTCACATGTTCCAATAGTTTTGCTCACTTGAAAAATGGATGGCTTCCAACAAAGGGTTTGTCCTGAGTTGTTTAACACATCTAGATGTGAATACCAGGAAATGAGAGCTGAAATTCTGAACTCTTGTCTCATTCTCATCTTTTGATCTTAAACCCAAATGTCTTCAGTGAACAACAAAACAAAGGAATTTGCCTCACTGTTCCAAAACGTTTGGAGGGGACTGTATGTGTGTGAGTGACCTCACTTCCCCTTTCTTGGGGTGGTGATGGCGCAATGGATAAGGCACATGACTTTGGTGTGAGAGACCCGGGTTCAATCCCCCAGTGTGACCCATCCACCATTGTGTCCCTGAGCAAGACACTTAACCCCTCGTTGCTCCAGAGGCGTGCGACCATACAGCTTGATGTGTGCGAATTGTAAGTCGCTTTGGATAAAAGCGTCAGCTAAATGAATAAATGTAAATGTTCTATATTAGCAACTTACATTTGTCATTGAGGTCTACAGTAGCACTGCCTGCTCTGTGTTACTGCAGTGAAAAATGTAGTTGTACCTGTGCTGTTTTTCTGTCAAGTGTATATAGTCAAACACTGCACACTATTAGAGACATATGTGTATGCAAAAGCTCACTAGTGCTGTGGTTCTTACATGTTTTCGCAGCAATGACCCCTAAACGGACACATATTAGACCTCGGATCTCCATTTGAAAAGATTTTGTCCCAAGGTCTCTCATCTGATTTTATTTTGGCTTTTAAATGTTTTATCACAAAAAGTGACCAAAATAGTCATTCATTCTGTCTTTGTGTTACTTATGGATGGAATTATTGTGAATACAAACTATTCCTATCTTTGCTGGGGACCCCCTGAAACCCTCTCAAGGACCTCTGGGGGTCCCCGGACCAAACTTTGAGAACCATTGCACTAGTGGACATTTCTTGCACATAGAAGAGTCATGAAGAAGATGTTGAATCAAAATTGGGTCCTGAATAAAGTCATCCAGGGCAGAATCCTTTGACTATTTTCAATCCTGCATGTTTGCACATTACTCTGTTTCTTTGTAAATTACTACCAACAACTGTCGATCAGTGGAAATGTGTGTAACCATCAGCAGGAATGTGTAATGCTTTAGTCCTGTGCTGATGCCTTAATGTTAATGCTCACTCATAAAACATCACTGTTTCTGCATCATACAAAAAACAGTAAGAATAATAAAGATTATAAGAAAATTACTTTTCTTTTCAACTTGGACATTTGAGTTTTACAGACATTCATCTGTTCATAATGTAGAGATGAAGGAAGCATATGCACATAATATAAAGAGGGCAGCTTTTAAGACGTTGATGTCTGTTAACCAAACCTTGACAACCACAGAGAGACAAATTGGTCAAAGACCACATCCTCCACTTTTCATGAGAAACATTTGCAGCAACTTATTGACATACAGTATATCTCATATTTGTGATCTACCTGCTGATGTGATTTAACAGACGTGAGGAGCAGCTATGAGTTTAACAGCAGCAGCGAGTGGACTTCTTGTCTTTCTTCTCTCTGTACAAGGTACTGTACATCTAGATTTATATGGGAGGCATTTAGCACATTTGATGTGTGATGTTACAAAATAAGGTGTGATCTTTGTAACACCAGACATTTACTTCATTTTGTTTCCAACAGAGAGCTGCGTCTGTTTTTTACACCAGCAGCATCTCTATATGTTTAACAATGTAAACTTTTTAAACTGAAGTTCACAAAATGTTGATTATGAACAATCTGAATTGTGTCGACTTTTGAAAGCCTTCACCAGTTTTTTTAACTTCCACTTTTATAATAGTATAAAGATGAAATAGTTGGCAAAACAAAAACATGGATAAACAGCTGAAGTATTTGGCTAAAGGTACAGGATAAACTAATGTCGACGACGACGAGTGAGTATATGAGTTCATCTGACAGGGTCCTGGAGTGTCGGACAAAAATGGACTGGAACCACTAAGTTAGTTCACTGATCGGTAATTTGGTCTCCTGCATTATCAGTTTCCTTTTCATAACTTCTGTGTAAATTATGTGTATTGGTGGGAAATTTACTATCAACAATTTGTAATCATTGGTGTTAAAGGTGGTGAATACAGGAAATACATTTTGATGTGCCATACGTTTGTAATATCTCACTTGTCTTATTATGTTTTGAGGGCGACTCTGTGTATCCAGACGAAACCTTATAAACCGTTTGGGGCTTGACATTAACACCCGCCAATCTGCCAACTGCGGGTGGATTTCGGTCGTGGCGGGTAACGCAGTCACTCCCACTAGCCACTTGGGGGTGTTGAAAAAAAAGGAAGTGACAAACGAATTGCAATGTGACACTAGACACTACAACTCCCGTGAGTACTACCTGTACATAGAGTTTGCTCATTGGTCCATTAGTGAAGCCTGTTGTTTTGCGCGCTACTGACAGACAACTCTGTAAAAAAGAAGACGTTTTGGAGATTAAAGAAGCAGATGGGCCTGAGTGCTGTTTTGCTCTGCTGTTAATTATCAACTTAACCAGCAGCAGCGATGGCAAAACAAGCTTTTTTTTAATAGGAGAATCCACACAACAGACGCGTCTCACTCTCTCGCGAGGGTGCGCGCGCCAAATAAGACATCCAGACTTTAGTCAAAGAGAATATAAAAGTTTAATCTGTCACAGGGCAGCCACAGTCCCATAGACCTGTAGACTGTCGGCCTCCCACCTGCTTTTAACATGATGATCTCTGTCATCACATCACATGCGATCGACTGGTCGCATGCACACACACATCAACACAGCATTCAGTCAGTGCGTGTGCGTGGCCGAGCAGTGTGGAGAACAAATGCACAGGAGAACAAGAGAAAGAGAAAAGGCAGAGCTGAGGAGGAGAAAAGCCAGGAGGAAAGTGTTGTAAATTTCAGAGATCTTCATGATTAAGGGACATGCTGGTGTTTTGTTATTTTAATAAGTAATGGTGAGTATTCGGGTTCAAAATAAAATTTGGTTATCATTGCTTGTATTTAGGGTGAACATCTTAGTGCTGGGCGAGTTCTATCTCAAAACGTTTTGCACCGGTTTGCAACGTTTTCGGATTGCAAGACATGTTTCCTTGAAACGTTGCGCAACGGGCTTTATGTTTTCTCCCGTTTGTGGGCGTGTCTCAGGTGTTACCCAATCAGCTGCAACAAGTTTGTAAACACAACGGTGTTAAAAAGGCAGGAAAATGCAGTGAGCTTGCGTATACAACAACCTGTTCGGGCAACCACCGTTTCCGTTGAAAAAAACGTTTCGCTGCGTTTTGTTGGCGCTGAACTCGCACCACATCTCCACGCTGGTGAAAAAGGGGTGGAAGCTTTCCGGGGCCCAGCTGCTAGGGGGGGCCCAAGCATGCAGTCCAGCACTAATGATGTTCACCCTAAATACAAGCAAAGATAATCAAATTTTATTTTGAACCCTAATACTCGCCATTATTTATTAAAACAACAAAAAAGTAGAATTTATTTAACGTTTCTTTTGTAAATTATAGCCTGTTATGGAAACCCCCTCTCCTGAAAATGGTTTGAGTAGCCTAATGTTTGTTGTAGCAACATCAAAACATTAAAAGTGCACCGCATGCAGCAGCCTGTATAGGTGAAACTCGAAAAATATCATACAAAAGTTATTTTATTTCAGTAATTCAAGTTTAAAGGTGAAACTAATATATTATATAGACTCATTACATGCAAAGTGAGATATTTCAAGCCTTTATTTGATATAATTTCGATGATTATGGCTTAAGCTTATGAAAACCCCAAATTCAAAATCTCAGAAAATTTGAATATTGTGAAAAGGTTCAGTATTGTAGGCTCAAAGTGTCACATTAATCCAAAACACCTGCAAAGGGTTCCTGAGCCTTTAATTGGTCTCTCAGTCTGGTTCAGTGGAATTGACAATCATGGGGAAGACTGCTGACCTGCCAGTTGTGCAGAAAACCATCATTGACAGAGCCTGACCAAGCCTCATAAGGTAATTGCAAAAGAAGTTGGATGTTCTCAAAGTGCGGTATCAAGGCACAATAATATAAAGTTAAGGGGAAGGGAAAAGTGTGGAAGAAAAAGGTCCACAAGCAGCAGGGATGATTGGAGCTTGGAGATTGTCAGGAAAAGGCCATTCAAATGTGTGGAGGAGCTTCAAGGACTGAGGCTGGAGTTACTGCATCAAGAGCCACCACACACAGACGGGTCCTGGACATGGGCTTCAAATGTCGTAGTCCTCTTGTCAAGCCGCTCCTGAACAACAAACAACGTGAGAAGCGTCTTACCTGGGCTAAAGAAAAAAAAGAACTGGTCTGTTTCTCAGTGGTCCAAAGTCCTCTTTTCTGATGAGAGCAAATTTTGCATCTCATTTGGGAACCAAGGTCCCAGAATCTGGAGGAAGAATAGAGAGGCTCACAATCCAAGATGCTTGAAGTCCAGTGTGAAGTTTCCACAGTCTGTGTTGGTTTGGGGAGCCATGTCATCTGCTGGTGTAGATCCACTGCTTTATTAAGTCCAGAGTCAGTGCAGCCGTCTACCAGGACATTTTAGAGCACTTTATGTTTCCTTCAGAAGACGAGCTTTATGGAGCAGCAAACTGGAACCCCATAGAGAATCTATGGGTCATTGCCAAGAGAAAGATGAAAGACATGAGACCGAACCATGCCGAAGAGCTGAAGGCCGCTATTGAAACATCCTGGTCTTCCATAACACCTCAGCAGGTCCACAGGCTGATAGCATCCATGCCACGCCGCGTTGAGGCAGTAATTCATGCAAAAGGGGCCCAAACCAAGTACTGAGTACATATGCATGATTATACTTTTCAGAAGGCTGATATTTCTGTATTTAAAATCCTTTTTTTAATTGATTTCATGTAATATTCTAATTTTCTAAGATTTTGAATTTGGGGTTTTCATAAGCTGTATGCAATAATCATTGAAATTATATCAAATAAAGGCTTGAAATATCTCACTTTGCATGTAATAAATCTATGGTTATGTTTTCTGTGCCTTTTGTCTTTTTGACTGTCAGCTGATTCAGGAAAAACTAATGGCCTGATTTAATTTAACTTCACCCTTTAACTTTGTGGAAGGGTGTAGCATGGGCCAAGGAAGAATCCATTAAATTCTGGAGTGGATCCAAATCATGGGGCGCAGATACAAATAATTTTTTCAATTAGTCAAACCAAGTATCAACATCAGGTGTACGGAAGAGGATTAGGGCCACATGTGAAACTTTTATTTGAATTCTGAGTTTTAATTTAGAATTCTGAGTTTCTTCTCAGAAATCAACAAGCTCAGAACCGGGTTTATTGTCAAGTAGATTTTAACTTACAAAGAATTTGTTTTGGTATATTAGAACATAAACACTAATTAATTCAATAAAATAAAAGCAAATAAAAAGCAAGAACTGTAACCACAACTGTATGCTAACAATGTAATGTTATAATAATAAAGCAACAACAGCAACTGATGCATCCTTGGTAAAATGGGTGTGTTGAACACTTCAGGGAATTTTAACCATTCTTGGCGAAATCTTAACTTGTGTATAGGGACAGTATTTGGGCCACAAAAGATGACAAGAACACAAATAGAGACATGAATACAGATTGAGAAAGGCGCGTCCATTGTTCACATGTGGCCCTAATATAATAATATCAATTACCCCCTGTGCTTCTCCTGATATGACCAGCCAAAATGTCTGCTGTGAAAAACATCTATTAACTCAAAATGATCTCAAGCTTTTAAAGGTGTATCATGAAGAACGCTTTGTGACAGTGACTGTAATAAATTAGAGTCTGGGCTTTTTGAAGCTGCTCATGGTTACCTTTCTCCAACCACCTCCACACATTCAAGTCTGTCTCCTGATGTTGTTGAGTCTGGTTGTAGTTTCTGATGTGCTCTGTGTCACAGTGATACAGGGTCAGAATGGCTGGGGAGTGACTTACAGCTCTACTCAGATCTGTGCCTTAAAAGGATCAACAGTGGAAATGAGCTGCACCCTCACATACCCTTTCAAAAGAAATCGCCGTGTTACTACAGTTGAGGAAACATTATGGTTTACTAAACTGCAAGATAAAGAACCTGTGGATCTGAGAACAGACTCAAGATATACAGGTCGTTTACAGTCCAGTTGTTCTAACAACATCTGCACTCTGAGAATCACAGACCTGAGAGAGAGCGACTCAGCTGAGTACAAGTTCATGTTCATAACAAACCACCCAGGCGGAAGATTTACTGGTTCACCTGGAGTCACTTTGTCTCTCACAGGTAACATTTTTGTTGGAAACCATGAAAGGTTGCTCCAAATTTTATCGTGTGTAAATTCAGACTTCACTCTAAAATCAGATTGTTGTTTCTTCACAGATGCAGGTTTCCAGGTGCAGGTGAGCAGCTCAGACTCATGCAAGATTGAATCATGTACATGGTCAGACCGTAAGTGTCTCAGCAGCTGTAGTTTACGTGATCAAACCTCCTACATCTGGTACAAGAATGGACAGAAAATTAAGGAAGAAGCACCTTCTTATTCAGACTACTTTTATCCCGCAGACAGCTATTCCTGTGCCCTTAAAGGACATGAGGATTTTGCTTCTCCACCAGTGTGTGAGTTCACTCCACAATCTTCTAATAATGTGACGCTGTTTTGAGCATCTCAGCTGATGTTCTTTGTCATGACTTCATGTATCTTTAAAAATAAGCAAACTCATCCACAGCAACACAACCGGCTGTGAATTACTGCAGTAAAGACAAGTTTTAATAATAATCAAAAATGTTTCATTTTCAGGTGTCTATGGTCAAAACTGTAACAGAGTGACTTACACTGACAGAAGCATCTGTGCCTTCAAAGGCTCATCAGTGGACATTTCTTGTACTTACAACAGTTATGAAACTATCACATCTAAATTCTGGTTCAGTCCTGAACATAGTCTTCAGTGGCAGAATCCCTCACAGCCTGAGGACCTTAGTAAAGACTCCCAGTATGCAGGTCGTGTTCAGGTCCTTGAAACAGAGAGAGGACACTCCACTCTGAGAATCACTGACCTGAGAGAGAGCGACTCAGCTGAGTATCACTTCAAATTTAAAACATATGACTTTGAATGGAGGAGTAGTTTACCTGGTACAACTCTGACTGTCACAGGTACTGATGAACACAAACTGTAACAGCACATTTAAACAATCTGTCACGCTGCCACGGGCAGGGAGGTGACAGCTGGGGTTGTGTGAATGGGTTAAGTGATTTTGCCCCTTTTGTGTGTTTGTGAAATGTTTGGTGGGTTTTAGTTTTTGGTGTTCCCTGTCCTCTTCCTCTCCTTTCCATCCCTCCCCTTCAGGGCGGAGCTCTGGGCCATGGCTTGGGGAGCTGGGCGTTGTTTCCTCCAGGTGCAGGCAATCTACTCCTCACACCTGTCTCCTGTTATCTCTGGACGGTCTTATATACCACACCTTCTACTCAGTTCCCCGTCGGATTATTAGTCAAGTAATAGGTAACGCTACGACCTGTCTAACCTAGCCTCTAGTACCTTGCTTTGTGTTTGACCCTTTGTTTCCTGTGCCCAATTCAGAATCTGTGAAGACCCCTGCTCAACCTAGACGGAACGTCAGTTTGGATATCATCCCCCTGCCTGTGCACTCCCCGCCGGATCTGTTTCCCATTCAGCCTGGTTTCGCTCTTTTCGGCCCCACCTCACTGGAGGAATCCCCCCACACCTACCAAGCTCTTCTCACCTGGTTTAATAAACTGAGTAAATACCTTCCAGAACTTTGTCTGAGTCTGCGTTTGGGTTCAACTACTAAAACTGTGACAATCTGATGACAAGTGAATGTGCTGAATAGTGATCCTGATGGGAAATCATTGTGTGTGTGTGTGTGTGTGTGATTATTTGATTGCATAGTTGTCATAATGTTCTATTGTTAATATTTCTGTGTGATTCAGTTCCACATAAAGGACAAATATTTCTGTTTTTCTTCACAGATCTCCAGGTGCAGGTGATCAGATCAACAGTTTACCAGAATTATACTGAGGCAGAGCTGCTTTGTCACAGCAGCTGTCGTCTACCTGATCGTTTTTCCTACATCTGGTTCAAGAATGGACAAAAAATGGAAAGGGTGGAGACATCTTCTTATAAACATCAGTTTTATCCTGGAGACATCATCTCCTGTGCTGTAAAAGTACATGAGGATTTCCCCTCTCCTTCAGTGTGTGAGTTTAATGGACTGTTTCAGAGGTGTTAGAAAATACAAATTTAAATTTTAGACATAACCGTATCTTCTGGATCTTAATATAGACACAGCAGCATTATTTATAGAAAGGGAAAAAAATAGTACCAACAGAAATCAATATTCAGAATCATGTTGTCAGGGACATGCGCAGACATTTTGGTGGGCGGGGCCTCAAGTTAAAAAAGGGACCTTCTCATAATTATTTATTGAATTATATTTTAAACCAAACATTAGATATATTTACACAACTCTGACTTTCTTACCAAGTTATTTTAAGTTCCTCACACTCAAGCAATTCTTTCTAGAAAATAATCAGTTCAAACAGAGACTATGGTCTTCATTAGTATTCAAGTATGCGCGTGCACACATACACACAATAACCAATGTTGACAAAGACTTAGTTTCACATTTGTGAGAGGGCTGTCTGTATCATGTAAAGATCGATCAGAATACAACAAAATAATAGAATGGGTAGTTATTAGACGAGGGGTCTACAATCAAAATGATGAAGTTACTGCTTAAGGCAGGACACTTTCTGACCACTGGTTTACTGAATGTAGATTACATTTCAGTCATCGTCAATATGAGAAAGATGAAAGGAGACATTTCTTAAGAAAGTCTAAGTTGAAACTTGTGTCAGTTTGAACTAAAGTTAAAATAATAAGAATTAGGATTTACAGCTGATAATGTAGACTGCATTATGACAGTGTCTTTGGTTCTGGTTCTGCATTGTGTGGGTCTGTGTTTGAGCGGTCATGATGGTCTGCTGCTGTGTGCTGGTCTGACTTTCAGACAGTTTTGCTCTGGAATACTTGGTGCCAGCTGACAAAGTTGTTGTGTGTGATGGGGCACCCATCAACTGGTATAATAAATGTGATTTATCATCATCTACAGACTGAAGACATTAGTTAAATAAGCAAGGATATTGTAAGTATTGTAAGATTTTAGGTAACTGATGCACGTGCCTGTGCTGTGTTTCCGTTATGACCTGGAAAAAACTGCTGAAATGTCCAAAACAGGTCTGTAAACAAATATTGAAAAGTTGTCTCTCTTTTGTCCCCCAGATGCTCCAAAGCTTCCCTCTGTGTCAGTGAGTCCCTCTGCTGAGATAGTGGAGGGCAGTTCAGTGAATCTGACCTGCAGCAGTGATGCTAACCCAGCAGCTAAATACACCTGGTACAAGGAGAACCAAACACTGATTCAGAGACCAGAGGACATTTATAATATCACCTCTATCAGCTCTAAGGACAGCGGGATCTACCACTGCAAGGCTGAGAATGAGTATGGCCAGATCAACTCCACATCTGTATCCATAGATGTCCAGTGTAAGTACAAAACATCAGCAAATCACTTCCACATACAATGTGTTTAATTACAGATAGTGGATGTTAATGTGAGCTTATAAGCTTGTTAATGTTAGGCTGGAGGAAACAATATCATGTTCTAAAGTAGCATCACAAGGGGTTTAAAGGATCATTTCAGATTATTTAATGCTAACTTATAATATAGTCACATGCCATTTGTACATTAAAATCGTTTTTGGTCACTAATCATTCCTCCTGGTGAAGAAGAGATACCTTTGTAGAGCAACATGGATTCCAAAGTTCATATGTAGCTGATTTCAGGCAGTCTGAGTTTCATGAATCAGCTGTAACTTCCAAAATTAAATTTGTTTTGGTGCAAAATTTCCTTTTGGTGTTTGTGCAGACAGTGCATCTTTGCTGAGCTGCAGCAGAAGGTTTTAGCCCCATTGTCCTGACGTTACTCTGTCATTCACGTAGCGTTCTGTACACATTGTTTTTTAAATGTTATCCAGCGACAGGTTATATTGTAATTCCACTGATGTCCACTGTCTGCTGAGGGTTTGCCCAGGGAAATAGTTCAATCCAGTATTTCCACAGACTGCAGCTTCCAGCAAAGGAGAAGAGCAGAGCGGCACAGTCTGAGAAGATATTGGACATTGGCTTTGCTCTGAGCTAACATTTTATATGTCCAGACAGAAAGTAGACATCTGTGAGGTCAACAAAATGGTTTTTAAGACGTAAGCTGCTGCTGGATAACAACGTAAACACTTTGACTCATCTTCTAAGGCTCCTTCCACAACTGTCATTTTGTTCATTTGGTCCAGACCAAGAGAAGAAATTATCCTCTGAATCAGAGGATAATGTCAATCGAACTCTGATGAGACACATCAGAGGCTCTGATGTGTCTCATCAGAGTTCGATTGACAGCTTTCACATCAGCCTAAATGAACCGAACTACCCAACACGTTCACTTACCTAAATGACAAATTAGGTAATTTGTCAATACATCCCAAAACTACATATATAACCACTGTAAAATACCAGTCCAGCAACAGGCTTAGTTACCAGACCTTATTACGTTATGTCAATCACATGACTTATGTCACATAAATCAAGTGATTTAACTGACATCACAAAAGTCACATGATGTTAAGTCCAATACATCATGTGACTTAACTCTCATGAGGTAATTCAGTAACACGATTTAACTTGAACTCAAATAAATAACTCAACACTGACTTGGTGTCACATGTGTTACCTTCCCAGCTTTCTGCCCAGAACCATAGTTGAGAACAGACTGGCGTTCAATGATTAACTTATCTGGCTCGCAGCTGGTAACTAGCTTTAGCAGTCCGGGCCACTCTGCCGGTCATTAACATGAAGAAGACGTTGTTGCAGCGTTCGTCAGCAGGAACTTTATTTCTCATTTACAGCAGTAATTCATACAGTACACGACTCGTCGGCACTTCACCAGAGCATTGTTTGTCAGTCTCCCCCACTAGCTGAACAGTTCTTCACTTACTTTCCCCAGCCACGTTAGCACATCACACACTTGTTTTTCTTCCTGTTCCCCACACCACCACTGTCCTTAAAGGGCCAGGACGGTGACACTACCCCCACTCTGGATGATGATTAAACCCCTAACATCACTCCAGCACAGTCACATAATAAGGAGGAAACATAAAACATAATCTATCAACACATTTCGAATAACCCCCATTTTCTCAGTCCTTGAACAGGTCCTTCTTCAGCGGAAACAGCTTAAAGAGAAGGGCAGTGTCTGTACTACATTACGTCGGCGTCAATACTGAAAGTATAGTGAGGCTGCTAGACATTTAGCTGAAATCTGGTGGGATACTACTCTAACATACTGCAGGACTAAAGCAAGGTAAAACCTTTGCCAACAAATGTTAAACAAACCCGACTTTTCAGTCAGTCACTCAAAACCCAACAAGATATTAACAGCTGCTTAACGTGCCAGAGTGTTAAAACAATAACTTGTGACCTATCAGTACCCAGACTCCCTGTCATTACTGTTTCAACTAAACTTAACCTAGAAGATATGAACAAGATACATCTCAAACTTTTGATTAAATTACAACTTTAAGCATTACAACTTTAGGCAACTGGGCAACGTTTTTTTTTTTTCTCTGCGAAGGCAGCCTGTACCTACCGCATATGAAGTTCAATGTCCCACCCAGTCACCAAACCTGTCCGGTGCTCTGCGAACCCTCGCGGGCCTCCGAGGGGAGGTAGAGTCCAAAGAGGGGTGGCGGGTCGGTCCACCTGCAGGGTGTTTGACCCCAGCCTCGCCAGGTTGAGGCTGGGCAGGGGTGTCAGGAAACTGGCTGCTGCCTGGAGAAGCTGGCGAGGAGGCTGGCAGTGAAGACTGGAAATCCTGGAGGTCCTCACCGGCCGTATCATCAGTATCCACTGAAGTATCCCACAGGAGAAGGGGACTGATAGTCAGCAGGAGGTAACACCTCCTCACTGGGGCCCCTGGTGTCAGCTTCTTGGAAAACCCAGCCATTGTCCAGTGGTATCCTAGCATGGTAGGGTTTGAGCTTGTCATGATGCACTACCTTGGCCTTTGTCCTGGGGTTCTTTTGGATCCGGTATACTAAGTCATCCAATAAACCCACAATGAAGTAGGGACCTTCAGTAGGCTGGCAGGAATTTCCGTGATTTTGTTTTTCACTCTCTTGGTACCTTTGATCAGATACCACACTGCATCCCCGACCTTGTGCTGGACTTGACAGATGTTTTTGTCGTACTGTCTTTTAGCGTGCTCAACAGATCTTCCCAGAGACTCCCGTGCCAACTGGTGAGCAAGCTCCACCCGTTCTCTGAGTTGGACAACATAATGTGGAGGAGTAGTGGCCTGGTTACTGTCTGGTGGCAAGCCAGCAACCAGGTCCACTGGCTCTGTTATCTCCCGCCCAAAAAGCATCATGTTCGGTGTCAGGCCCGTGGAGCTGTGTTTAGTTGCGCGATAAGCCATTACAGCATAAGGGATCATCACATCCCAGTCCCAGTGACATCGCTCAGCTGTGGTAGCCAAAACTCTCTGCAGGGTAGCGTTAAAGCGCTCCACTTGTCCATCCGACTGGGGATGAAATGGGGTGGTTCGTGTCTTTGTGATCCCCAGCGTTTCACACATCCCCCGAAACACAGCTGATTCAAAGTTCGTGCCCTGGTCACTGTGCAGGCAGTGTGGAGCTCCATATCTGCACACCCACTCGAGGCAATCTTTTCAGCAACTGTTGACGCTTGTTCATTGGGAACTGGATAGGCTTCCACCCACTTGCTAAAGTAGTCCTGCACCACTAGTATAAAACGGTTGTGCCTTTCTGTCTCATTTAGCGGCCCCATCAGGTCTACTGCGATCCTCTCCATGGGGGCACCGACCGCACAGTGCCCATGGCAGCTTTGATGGTTTTCTCGGGGACTAGCTTTTGCAGCGCAGCTAACGCAGGTGCGGCACCACAGGGTGACATCATCCCTCATGTTATACCAATAGTACCTGTTTCTGAGACGGGCGAGAGTCCTCTCCACACCGAGTGGCCACCAAGTGGGCCGCCATGCATCTGTTCCATCACGGAGCGGCGGTACAGGTGGGGCAGGAGAATCTGGGGATAGAACACTTTACCTTCAGTGCAGTAGAATTTTCTTAACAGTATTCCACCTTTCAGGTAGAGCCTCTTCCACTGCTCCAGTAGGCTTTGGTGGCAGGGCTGCAGTGTGCTACGCCGGCCCACCGTGGTCGGTCCCCCATTTGGTCCATCCACTCCCTCACTGGTGCTATGTCTGGGTCAGCCATCTGAGCACAGTCCAACTGCTCCTGGGTCCAGCCACTGAACAGGTCAGTCCTTGGAGATTCACTCACCCGGCAGATGTTTGGATGGGACAGGTCACCGCTGCCACCACTGGACGGCTCCACTACCCCCACTGGTGGGAGCCCTGTAGAGGTTATCACAGCAGTTCCTCCAGCAGGGTCATCGGTCAGGTTACATTGCACCCCTTTATGGTGCTGTTGTGGATGGAGGTCAGGCTCCAGCACGCCACATGGGCACAGCTTACGGCAGGGTCTCCTAGAAAGTGCGTCTGCATTTTGATGATGCCTCCCCGGACGATGTAGCACCTGGAAGTCGTACTCTGCCAGTTTTTCAAGCCAGCGGGCCAGCTGGGCCCTCTGGCTCCCTCAGTCTAGTCAACCAGCGCAGACTGCTGTGATCGGTTCTGATAGTGAACGTTCTCCCAGGTAGATACTGTCTGAAATGGGTGGTGAACTCCACTGCTGCCAGGAGCTCTCGTCTGGTGGTGCAGTAGTTTTGCTCTGTGGCCGAAAGCCGCCTGCTCCCATAGGCAAGGACCCTCTCCTCACCCCCCTGTACCTGGGACAAGGCTGCCCCAATTCCCCAATCACTGGCAACTGTGTCGAGGAATATATCACCATCATCAAGGGGTAGCCCAGAACAGGTGCCGACGCCAACCTGCGCTTTAGTCCATCAAAGCTTCTTGGCATGCGCCTGTCCAGTTAAAGCGCACATACTTTTGGTGAGCTCATGGAGGGGCTTGGCCACCGTGGCAAAGTCCTTCACAAAGCGCCGGTAGTAGGATGCCAGGCCAATAAACTGTCGCACCTCGAAATGTTTTGAGGCGTGGCCACTCAACCACTTTCTGGATCTTTTCGGGTCGGTGGAGACGCTTTGGCGGAGACGATGTGCTCCAGGTAAGCCACCTGCTCCCCGAACAGGCAGCACTTGGAAGGTTTCAGCTTCAGGTTAGCTTCGCAGTAGTCTGTTGAAAACTTGACCAAGCCTCTCCAACATTTCAACGCCATCTCTCCCCAGGACTATGATGTCATCAAGATACACCAAGCATGTCTCCCACTGTAACCCAGCCAGGACACGGTCCATGAGTCTTTGAAATGTTGCTGGGCGTTGCATAGTCCGAAAGGCATCACGCTCCACTCAAACAATCCTCTCCTAGTGCAGAATGCAGCAGCCTTGCGGGCCCGTGGTGTCATCTCCACCTGCCAGTATCCTGATGTTAAGTCCAGGGTGCTGAAGTATTGGGCGGTGGACAGGGTGTCCAGGGTGTCCTGAATGCGTGGGAGAGGATAAGCGCCTTTAATAGTCCGCTCATTTAAGGTTCTGTAATCCACACATAGCCGTGGGCTCTTATCCTTTTCCTCACCATTACAATTGGAGCAGCCCAGCTGCTGTTGCTGGGCTGGGCTGGGCCGACGTAATGCCTCCAGGCTTTGCTGCACCTGCTGGTCTGCTGCAGCCTGTTTATCCCTGGCCATCCTGCGTGTAGGTTGCTTCACAGGTGGCCCTGGGGTGGTCAAGATATCGTGACGCACAAGGTTGGTGCGGCATAGATCAGTGGGCCCCACAGAGAAAACATTGCTGTAGGACTGCAACAGGTTGGCCAATCTACCACAGTCAGCCTCACACAGCGTGGCGCAGCTGTCAGCGAACAGGGTCTGCAGGTGAAAAGGTACAGAAGCAGGGACAGTTTTAGTAGTCGAAGATGCAATGGCAGTGTTAATAGGCACAGATGCTGCTGGGGCCCTTGGTGTCTGCTGCTCCACCTTCTCCAATATCGTCGCTGGCTGGAGAACACCGGCCACAGCCCCTCTCCTCAAGGTGACAGGTGCAGCTCCTGGATTAAAGACCCTACTGGGAATGTTGGCAGATTTCCGCGTCTGCACCACAACATGAGCAACCAGTACATGGTGCCTTTCGATGAAACTCTTTGTTGGACTCATCATGTCCCCTTAAGCAGCGTGCCGAAGGCGGGCTGTGCCAGGCACCACATACCGCACCCAGATTCCAACACTGTAGTGCGGGCCACTCTCACAAGGTGCGCCCGGTGGCGGGCGGAGTTAAAATGGGGCACTTTCTCACCAAAGAGGGTCACCTCCCTGCGCCATAGTCCAAAAGAGCATTCGCCTGTCTCAAGAAGGGGTGCCCTAGGATGACTTCGGTGCTCCCGGCTGCATCAGCCATGATGAAGTTCACGCCAGTGACTTGGCCCCAATATGCACTGGTAGAACAACCTCCCCAGAACAGCCAGGCCCCCAGGGCCGATGCCTTGCAAGATCTGTGCAACTGATGGCTGTATTGGAGGTCTGAACTCAGTGGGGAGAGTGTTGAAGTGATGGAGGGGCAGCACGCTCCTTCACAGCACCAGAATCTAGCAGAGCACAGAGTTCGAAGTCCTTGTATTAATATCCCAACACACATCTCTTCCTCCTGGCTCTTGGTACAGGTGACAACTGTAGCTGGATCGGGGCCTGGCTCATGCTGACCATATTGGCCTGCTGTTTGGGTCGGCGGGGAGGGGCAGTTTCTCTGGAGATGACCTAGCCCAGAGCAGTTATGGCAAACGATGTCTCCTGCATTCTTACTTGCAGACTTGTCCCTTTGGGCCACCATTGTTGCTTAGGCTTCGGCCCTCGCCTGGCGCCAGTGTGCCTCGCGCCCTCCCACTCAAGCTCACTATGCGCAGGTCCATGAGTACTTCCGAACACTGTAGCTGCCCTGACTCTCG
This sequence comes from Lepomis macrochirus, assembly GCA_024633595.2. Taxonomy (NCBI): domain Eukaryota; kingdom Metazoa; phylum Chordata; class Actinopteri; order Centrarchiformes; family Centrarchidae; genus Lepomis; species Lepomis macrochirus. The sequence goes on from JALXJV020000003.1 coordinate 34,052,435, forward strand.
GCTCAAAGGACCTCCGCACACCTGGCTGCATCAGTTGCGTGACGGCCCTGGCGGCGCGCCTGGTGGTTTCATACCTGTGTGATATTTCATAAGCTCTAGCCAGGGTGCGTGGTCGCTCCTCCAGCAATTTTTGGACTACCTCAGCATCAGCTAGAGCGTTAGTGAAAATCTCCACACTGATGGCATCCTGTTCCAGCTCAGCACGATCAGCATACACAATGGAAACCTTCTCGTAAATGTCATCCCTCAGGCTGTGCAAGGCTTCACTTGGCCCCCTAACCCTCTGTCTCAGTTCAATACCTATGGCCGCTGCATACTCTGAGCATGGTCCGTAGGCTGCTTCAATTTCGTCGACCATCCTCTGGTAGCTCAATCGATCAGATCTGGGGTTCTTGTGGATGATGGAGCTAGCTGCTCCGGTGAGACTGAATCTCAGTTGCACAGCCTTGGTCTTCTCAGACCAATGATTTGCTCTCGCGCAGCTTTCAAAGTGGTAGAGAAAGTCTTTCCATGAGCCTGATCCATCAAAATGGCTCGGCCGTTGTGTGGGAATCCGCTCTCTCTGCCCACAGAGTTCCTCATCACTGCTGTCTACTGCTTCACTTTGATGCACTATGTGAGATGAACAGCCCCGCAGCGCAGGCCTGGTCCTCCTACATTCAGGCTGTCTGCCCGGTTGAAGCAGTGCATCACAGGGCGGAATGAAATCATGGCCCTGGGCTTGAGATGCAGGACCATGCCTCACAGACAGGGGAATACACTGAGTGCAAGGTGACAGAGTCTACTGATATATGCTGTATGGGCTGGGGGTAATTCAGTGTTTGTCATATGGTAACTGTAATTCACAGGCGTGAAAGGGTTAACTATTGGGCTGCTGGCGATGAGAGCGGAAGCCTGGCTTAGGCCGTTTCCAGTCCCGTAATGTGTAGCTGGGGTGGATGTTACGTTTCGGGAGCAATCACAATCTTTCTTATAGGAAGCTCCTACATTCAACTCACCATCCGCCGCGAATTGCCGCTCTGCTGGTGTCCGAAAAGGGTTAGCCGACACTGAGGATGGTGGGGTGGGCGGCCAAGCTACACTCGGCATCAGGGCTAATGTGTGGGCCGCGGCTTCACGTGCGGCTAATGTTAGCTCCATACTAGTCACAAATGGGTTACCGCCGTCTCCCTCATCAATACGTCCAAAGTTCATTTCGTTAACTGAGTCCATATCCTCTCTAGCAGTCCATCTTATGTCCACCAAGAATGGGTTGTTGCTAGTGTAGCCGGGTGGTAAATCTAGTCGTAGGCGATTTTCCCACTTTGGTTTAATATAGTTCTAAAAGTTCTGTAAATGTAAATACATGTGTTCTTTATCGTTTTGTTTGAGAGTAACATTGTTCTGTTTAAAATAAATGTGTATTAGATTGTAAGTGGATTTCCACAGCGTTACATGCGATGGCAGACTTTGGTCACCAGGCGGCAGCATTGAGTAGTATTGTTGTTGTTCCGCCAAGTGCATCATGGTCTTTCTTCCTGTTAACGTGCGGACGAAAGACGAACGAGGGATTGGTGCGGAGACGTTGTTGTGTTGAAGAGCACTACTGGAATTGTGTGCTGGGATTCTGGGCGCCAGTCGTCGACCATTGTGTACTAAATTTCATGGTAATGCTAGCGTGCATTAAGTCATACCGTGTATTTTGTTACTCGAAAACTGTTACAGGTTTTACATTAAGTGTAACTCTGTTTGAAGGTAAATTGACGTCGACTGTGTGTTGAGTTGTGCGATCTCCGGGAAGTTCCACGTGGGTTTGGTTGAACTTGGTGAAGTGTAAGTGTCATTTACAATTGTACATTTTATACACTGAAGTTGCTGTAAGTGGGTTTATGGTTGTTAACATGATTTATTTTGTGTTTTCTGTCGATAGTCATTGCCCACTGCCGTATTTTGTACTGTAGTTTTACTGTATTTTTCTGTATTTTATTTTATTTTGCCTCTTCCTTCTCTAACTTTTTGGGGTGTTAGAGACTGTTACAAAATTCAGTATTTAAGCTGTTTACGGGAGAGACTCAGTAGCATAACGTTACCACTCTGTAAATTGACCTGTACATGCGGTCAGGAATAAACTTGGAGCTACAAGAACCCCTGAAGTAATTGTGTCCTGTGTGGCATCTAATTCCACGGGCTACACAATTTTGGTACCAGGAGTGGGGTGTAGCTAACAAACAAAGCAAACAAAAACTTTTTGCATTTGGCAACAGAGTGGCTTGATTTTTAGTTTTGATTTGAGAAATACGGCAGTGGTGAAGATTTCAGGTGTGATCCGTCGGTGTTGGAGCTGAGAGGCCAGCCTGTTGTGGAGGTGGTGACCAGCGAAAGATGAGCTGAGGCACTCCATGGTTAACACGACTCATCCATACCTGCACAGAGGAGTTCAGCACGAACTTCATCAGCGGAAAGCAAGATTTAGCCGGACTCCAAGTTCGAGACTGTTTTCACCGTATCCTTAACACCCATTTTGGACTGAACATTCACATTGGACTGAAGCAAAGCTAACTTTTCATCATGTCCAGTGAATCTGACGATGATGTGTTGGTGGGTAATAATGATGGTCAGTTAAACCCTGTCTCAGGTGGGGCAACGGGTACAAGTAGAGATGCAATGGAAGAGATACAGATTCAGATGCAAGAGCTAACCAGATTGCGAGATGAGCTTACCAGGTTAAATGATGAAACAAGGGCTCAGAGGGCAAGTGGTAACAGTGCACCCACCCGTTCATACATCTATGTTCCAAGAGAACGCCAAGTCCAAGCATTTAGTGGGGGGGGTGGTACCGATGGTAGATCTGTGGAAGAGTTTATTGAAGAGGTTGAAAGAGTGTTACGGTCTAGAGAGCAGACATCAGAAGAGCAGTGTGACTACATACTATCTCTGTTACGTGGCCCTGCATTAGAAGAGGTGAGACTGTGCATGAGTGGTCAGTCAGTGAGGCCCAGTGATTTATACTCTTACCTGAGAAATGCATTTGGGGAAAAACGCAGCACCACACAACTTTTGCAGACCTTTTACAACCGTAAACAAGCAGAAGGGGAAGACCTCCGTGACTACTCACATGCACTGTCCCAGATCTTGAGCTCAGTAGTTAAACAGTCCACAAATGTAATACCTAATGAGAAAACTGTTCTCAGGGATCAGTTCATTGAAGGTTTAAGGGATGCAGTACTCCGACGTGAACTCCGAAAAGTGGTTAGGGACAAACCAGATTCCAGCCTTCTAGATGTGAGGAACGAAGCCCTCATGTGGGAAATGGAGGACAGCAGGTCCCACCGTCCCAGAGTTGTAAGGAACAACCAAGTTGAGACAGAAGTTTCAGAAAACCAGTGTTCAACTATCAAAACAAACAATGACCAATGTACTGTGTTAGATGATGTTCAGAGAGCAGTAGCCCTTCAGGAAAAACAGTTAGCAGAGTTAGGCAAAACACTTGCTCAGCTAGTTAGCACTGTAAGCGAACTGAGTAGACGTGGCACCCAACCAACATTCCCAGAGCCTAACCCCCCGGACCAGACCACAGCCAAAGTTCACACCAGATGGCCAACCTATCTGTTTCAAGTGTAGAGGTGTTGGTCACATTGCGAGAAAGTGTGCGCAGGCTAAGAGGGGCCCAGAGTTTGGCCCTGTTCCTTCAGTAGCACAGGAAAACTTGCACCCTCGGTTGTCATGAGCCAAACAACTCGAGGGGAAGCAACTGGCTCATCAAAAGAGACACCAGACAGAAGTAGAATCTTGGAGCGTGCAGTTGGAGAATGCAAGACTGTTGAGGTAAAACTCCAGGGTGTTACAGTATCTTGCCTACTTGACACTGGTAGCCAGGTCAGCACAATTTCTGAGAGTTTTTTCAGGGAACACTTGTCAGTAAAAGATGAAGACATCCATCCTGCATTTGAGTGGTTGAAGATCACCGCAGCAAATGGGTTAGACATACCTCATATGGGCTATGTGGAGCTTGACGTAGAGGCCATGGGTCTGACTATCCCTGAGCGAGGTTTCCTTATAGTCAAGGATTCTGCACATTCTTCCTCTGTTCCAGGTCTCATAGGGATGAATATTGTCAAAAAATGCAGAGAGCTCGTACACACTGAGTTTGACAACACACTGCAGGGTAGACTTGACTCACAGTGGAGGGAGGCTTTTCACCATCTTCATACAGCAAATGTGACAGACAGGCTCTCTTTTGCTAGAGTAGCTGGTAAGGATGTAATCCATGTACCCGCTTCATCTGCTTCTACAGTCATGGCTAGGGGACTTAGGACTGTGGGTAAAAATGGCACGTTACTGCTGCTGGAGCCTGTAAATGCCCCCTTGCCTGGAGATTTGGTTGTTGTGCCTACCTTGGTTTCAACAGAGAGTCACATTTTCCCAGTCCAAGTCATGAACATGGCCGATGAAGATATCTGGTTGAGGCCAAGGACTAGGTTAGGGGGGGTTTGACTCATGTGGACAGTGTGAAGAGCGATGAGCTTTGTGAGGTACAGTTCCAGAGGATCTCAGCAGATACTGAACAAGTGAGTGTAGACAGACACCCTGACATGCCTACCGATGTGCAGTCCATCTTAGACCAGCTTGATGTTTGTGGTAGCCCAGAGCAACAAGCACAGTTGGCTTTGCTGCTGGAGAAGTACTCTTTTGTGTTTGCAACAGAAGATGAAGATCTAGGTTACACTGATAAAGTACAACATGAGATCCATCTTACAGACGACGTACCTGTTCTTCTCAACCATAGATCTGGCGAGTGGATATCACCAGGTGGCCATGCATGAAAGAGATAGGGACCAGACAGCGTTCACAACACCGTTTGGCTTATATGAGTATGTGAGAATGCCCTTTGGTGTTTGCAACGGGCCAGAGACTTATGCAAGTTACTATGAGTGATCTCATTTTTCAGATACTCCTTGTTTACCTAGATGACAGCATGGTTTTCTCAGAGACATTTGAGCAGCATCTGGAGAGACTTGAGACTGTGCTTAAGAGACTGGCAGAGACAGGCCTTAAGGTGAAGTTACAGAAGTGTGCTTTTCTACAGCAGTCAGTGAAGTTTTTGGGCCATCAGGTGTCAGCAGAGGGTGTGGGGACTGACTCATCCAAGGTCTCCGCTGTTAAGAACTGGAAAGTCCCAACCACTGTTAAAGAGCTGCAGTCATTCTTGGGTTTCTGTAGCTACTACAGGCGGTTCATTCAAGGCTTCTCACAGGTGGCCGGGCCACTGCACGACCTAGTCAACAAATGCTCAGGTGTGAAGAAAACAGGAAAAGTAGGTCGCCAGTTTGGTGATATGTGGACACCTGAGTGTGACACTTCTTTTGAACAGTTGAAGGAAAAACTTACCTCTGCCCCAGTTTTGGGCTTTGCCGATTTCACACAGCCATTTATAGTTGAAACAGATGCCAGTCAGCGTGGATTAGGCGCTGTACTGTATCAGCAACAGGGGGACACCAAACGAGTCATTGCATATGCTAGCCGCAGACTTCGCCAGGCTGAGAAGAATGACCGAAATTACAGTAGTATGAAGTTGGAGTTGCTTGCCTTGAAATGGGCTGTTACTGAAAAATTCAGGGGTTACTTGCTTGGTTCAAAGTTTGTTGTCCTGACTGACAATAATCCCCTGTGCCACCTCAAGACAGCTAAGCTAGGTGCTATAGAGCAGAGGTGGGTAGCACAGTTGTCTGTTTTTGAGTTTGAGGTTAAGTACCGTCCTGGTTGCAGCAATGCCGCGGCAGATGCACTCTCTAGGCAGGAGTTTGCAGGGGAGCCTGAAACTGACCCTGACTCAGACTTTGACAATTGCATTGCTGTTTGTAACCTGATTGAACGAGGGACTGTTCTGGATCCTGATCTTGTCACTAGAGGTCTTGAGTGTTACAAAGTGTGGCAGATCCGTGCTGTGGAGTCTGGATCTGGTGAGGTAACTGCAGGACAAGGTAACACCCCCACACTTCCAGGTTATACCAGGGAGGAGCTATTAGGTTTTCAGACCAGTGACCCCACCCTAAAAGAGTTTAAGACGTTTTGGGAGCGGGGAAGGAGGCCAAGCCCCAGAGAGAGAGCTGCCCTGACTAGCCAAGTGAAAAGACTGCTGAAACAGTGGAGCTGCATACATCAAAGGGAAGGGTTGTTGTACAGGGTTATCCAAGACCCACGTCATGATGAAGTATGGCAGTTGCTGGTGCCTGGTTGTTTGAAGGACCAAGTCTTGGAGAGTGTCCACAATAACATGGGACATCAGGGAATAGAGCGTACTATAAACCTGCTAAGAGGGAGGCTTTTTTGGGTAGGGTTATGTGAGGATGTTGAAAACTGGCTTAAAAACTGTGAGCGGTGCATTTTGACCAAGATGCCTCAACCAAAAATCCATGCTCCAGTTCAGGCATTTCTGTCTTCTCGGCCACTAGAAGTGATAGCTGTCGATTTTAAAGTGTTGGAACCAGCCTCAGATGGGCGTGAAAATGTCCTCGTGGTTACTGATGTGTTTACAAAGTTCACACAAGCATATCCTACCAAAGATCAAAAAGCCGACACTACAGCTAAAGTTTTGCTCAGGGAGTGGTTCATGAAATATGGGGTCCCTGAGAGGCTGCACTCGGACCAAGGCCGAAATTTCGAGAGTGAAGTGATAGCCGAACTGTGCAAACTCTATGGGGTTAAAAAGACACGAACAACTCCTTACAGGCCGCAAGGAAACGCTCAGTGTGAAAGATACAATCGAACACTCCATGATTTGTTGAGAACACTTCCACCAGAGAAAAAAAGGCGTTGGACAGAGCATCTTCCTGAACTAGTATATGCCTATAATGTCACTCCCCATTCCTCCACAGGGTACTCGCCCTATTATTTGCTTTTTGGGGTACAGCCACATCTCCCCGTAGATGCGCTACTAGGGCGTGAGTGTGTGTCGGACAGAAAGCAGGACTGGTTATCTGTTCATCAGGAAAGACTCAGGCAGGCACATGAGAGGGCCCCGAGAGTACTCGGAGCAAAAAGCAGCTGAAAGAATCGCACTGCAAAATGAGAAGGTGTATTGTCCACCCGTAGACATTGGTCAGTTGGTTTTCCTACGTCATAGACCTTTAGGTAGACATAAGATCCAAGACGCATGGAGTCCCACAGTCTACAAGGTTATTGACATCCATGGTACTACACACACTGTTGAACCTTTCGAAGGAGGTCCCAGTAAGAGAGTCCATAGGTCAGAGTTGCGACCTTGTGCAAAACCTGTTCCCAAACCCAGAACTAAAACTAGGCTACAGAGCAGTACACAGCCTCAGCCTGTAGTTATGGACATCCCAGAGTCACCAGAACCTGATTTTGTTGTCGTTGAACGGGGAACGGCTGGGTCTCATTCAAACCCATTTCACTTGCCAAAGTCAGCCTGTAATGCTGTCTCCGTCAGCACAGACATGGTTTCCCAGGTTTTGACAAGCCTGGGTGCCGCTCTCTTTGAGAAGGCGTTGAAGGGAGCATTTGTTAATGTTTTGTAGTCACCGAGGACGTTGACTATATTGCAGGGGAGTATGTAGCCGGGTGGTAAATCTAGTCGTAGGCGATTTTCCCACTTTGGTTTAATATAGTTCTAAAAGTTCTGTAAATGTAAATACATGTGTTCTTTATCGTTTTGTTTGAGAGTAACATTGTTCTGTTTAAAATAAATGTGTATTAGATTGTAAGTGGATTTCCACAGCGTTACATGCGATGGCAGACTTTGGTCACCAGGCGGCAGCATTGAGTAGTATTGTTGTTGTTCCGCCAAGTGCATCATGGTCTTTCTTCCTGTTAACGCAGCGGACGAAAGACTAACGAGGGATTGGTCGCGGAGACGTTGTTGTGTTGAAGAGCACTACTGGAATTGTGTGCTGGGATTCTGGGCGCCAGTCGTCGACCATTGTGTACTAAATTTCATGGTAATGCTAGCGTGCATTAAGTCATACCGTGATACCGTGTATTTTGTTACTCGAAAACTGTTACAGGTTTTACATTAAGTGTAACTCTGTTTGAAGGTAAATTGACGTCGACTGTGTGTTGAGTTGTGCGATCTCCGGGAAGTTCCACGTGGGTTTGGTTGAACTTGGTGAAGTGTAAGTGTCATTTACAATTGTACATTTTATACACTGAAGTTGCTGTAAGTGGGTTTATGGTTGTTAACATGATTTATTTTGTGTTTTCTGTCGATAGTCATTGCCCACTGCCGTATTTTGTACTGTAGTTTTACTGTATTTTTCTGTATTTTATTTTATTTTGCCTATTCCTTCTCTAACTTTTTGGGGTGTTAGAGACTGTTACAAAATTCAGTATTTAAGCTGTTTACGGGAGAGACTCAGTAGCATAACCACTCTGTAAATTGACCTGTACATGCGGTCAGTAATAAACTTGGAGCTACAAGAACCCCTGAAGTAATTGTGTCCTGTGTGGCATCTAATTCCACGGGCTACACTAGTATTAGGGCTTGTTAGTTCCGCATGTCTCCTAGCTCCGGCAGTAGCTTTAACGTTACCTCCGGGTGCCGCAATTCACACAGTACACGGCTCCTCGGCACTTCACCAGAGCATTGTTTGTCAGTCTCCCCCACTAGCTGAACAGTTCTTCACTTACTTTCCCCAGCCACGTTAGCACATCACACACTTGTTTTTTCCCACACCACCACTGTCCTTAAAGGGCCAGAACGGTGACACATGGGACTTGAATGTTAGTCTCCTGTTCTTCATTTGCTTCCATCATAAGGCCACTAGAGGTCTCAGTCACAAAAAAGTATATGAGTCAGACAACATATTATGGTTGCCTTTCTGTTGAGGACAGGTTGGTACTAACTGGGCAAACACATCAGAGTTTGTTTAACTAGACCAAAGAACCCTATTACTGTAAATCACAAACCAAATCATGGAGTAACATGGAGCGTGCTGAGGACACAAGTAGGGCTTTGGGGGGATATTTCCTGATTTTTTTACTGAGACACAACACTGGCAATAAACCTACACACAACTACCAAATCTTGTTTGCCTTAGTATTTCTATACATGTTCTCCTCCAGATGCTCCAAAGCTTCTGTTGTGTATTATTTTGGAGCATTATAGCCTAAATTGTTGTCATTAATTGCTAGAGTGAGGGTGGTCCACATAGTCATTATTTAAAGTGTTAATTTATAGTTTAAAGTTAGGATCACAGTGTTAAAACCCTATAGTTCTGAGTGTGTGTGCTCCTTTCTGTATCTAACTGCCCAGGCTCAACAAGTTGCACATGTGTGTGTGAGTGAGCAGGTTCGTGTGCTTTGGGAGCAAAGGGAGGGAGCAGCATAAGATAGCAAAAGGCAGCATGGGATAGCAAAGGCAGCATCAAAATACCTGCTGGAGAGTTTTTGAGGGAAGTGTTGAATAATATTTCTGATCCATTTCATTCTGATCAAGTGTTGAATATTATATTTGATCCAAAGTGTAGAATATTATTTTATCATGATCATTTTATGCCATCATAATTCCTATGAAGATGCATTTTGGTTGCTGAAGCATTTTGGTTCTTTGATTCTGATGAAGATGCATTCCATTCCGATCATAATTCCTATGGTGATGCGTTTTGATCCTTTTCGTCATGTACTCACATATTATGACTTATGTACTCACATATTATGGGTTGTTATGTTTGCATACACCTATTAATTGGTGTAGTCACTGAAACTCAATCACAGATCAATCAGACACCTTATAATCATTGAAGGATGCTGTATCAATCACACATGCATCTACTGTAACCACGGTATTGTTATCGGATGTGGGTTTATATGGTTTCTCATGTCATTCAGTATGTGTACTGGAGTAAGCTGTGCTTGTGAGCGAACAGGATGATATAAAAAAGGAAAACATCTTGGGAAGATTGGGTATCATGTATCTCGACCAATAGCAGTAGAAACATCTTAGCCTATCATAGACAGGAGATAACGGTACCAGGTACGGCACGAGGCGCACGTGGCGCACGTGCGGCACGAGGCCGGCCTGCTGCCAAAAGTGTGAAGGGAGGACTGTTAGGTACTTTCCAGGAGAAGCCTGTATCAGGGGTACTTGAGGACACAGCAGTTTAAGATATGATAAAAGTGCACTCCATGGATGAAATAACACTGTTTTGATGTGTGAAAACATGTAATACACTTATTGATTATATTGATTATATTGATTGTTTTTAAAAAATGCACTGATGAAAGTTTAAGTTTTAATGGTGTCAAAAACATGCCTTAGGACTTAAAATATGGTGAAAGTGAAGTTGAAACCTAATGGTGAATTTCTAGTCCTGAAATACATAAAAAATATAAGAAGGAACAAATTATGATAGAATAAAGCTAGCATAGCCATCAAAACAAGGCAATTTGAAAGGGTTAACTCTTGGCTATGCTTTAATAAAAGTATACACAAGTGGCCATAAGATGGCAGCATAGGATAGGAGATTCACCATTGGAAGAGGAGTGGTCAGCGACACCTACAGGAGGAGTTATGGTGTAACACCCACTTTATGGGTGGAGCGAAAGGTGAATATAAGGCGATGCACGCTGATCGCTGCTCAGTGTTTCATCCTGACCTGCTAGGATGTCACTCGGGTTTATTCGTCCTTTTTTGGAATGAACTCTTTTGCACCGACTCTTGATCGTCTCCAGTTAAGTTTTTTTAACTACGATGAATCAGCTAAAGAAGAAAACTAATGGAGTATTATTTGTTAAGTTTATTACGTTGGCGGAGGTAAGGTCCAGGCCTTTACTGGCCCGGCCTGGCCTTATTTCTGACCCGACATTTCCCTCTGTGTCAGTGAGTCCCTCTGCTGAGATAGTGGAGGGCAGTTCAGTGACTCTGACCTGCAGCAGTGATGCTAACCCAGCAGGAAATTATACCTGGTACAAGGAGAATGAAGACTCACCAAAAGCATCAGGACAGACCTTCACCATCACTGACTTCAGAGCTGAACACAGTGGGAATTATTACTGTGAAGCTCAGACCACAAGAGGACGTCATAACTCCACCTTACATCTGATTGTTGTTGCAGGTACGTTTCTCCTTGACGCTACTTTGCTGATTAACAGAAGAGCATCACCTGGCAAACTGATTTACAAATCAAACTCGTGAGGTCCATCTCAGTATATTTAATCATTTTCTAACTCCATTTATAGAGAAATCAACAATGATAATAAATATCATCAGGTTGACTCTGGTGGTCGTCATGCCGATTCCTCTGCTTCTGTTTTGTCTGTGGATGGGGTGAAACTAGAAGAATAAATCAGTTCCATCACTTTGAATATAGTTTTGGAGTTATGGATTAAACATTTCTTTTTTTCTTTCTTTGTTTTTGGATTCAATTCAGGAAGAAGAAAACTCTGAGCTCCACCGCTGAACCAAACAAACCCATAGAGACTATAGAGGTGAGAAAACTGTTGGGCCAACACTTACTCTATCAAAACAATATAATTTTTGTGCATCCATTTTAATATAAAATCTAATTTTCAAATTTCCTTTATTAAACCTTTGTGTGTCTTGCATTATCTTGTTTTCTCTCCCCATCAGTTGGAGTCTGGTCCTGATTATACCAAAGCCTCACCCTTGAACCAGCACTGTATGTGACTTTGTTCTGATACAGTCAAACCTGAGGGGACTCACCTGGATGGAAACAGAGAAAAATACAACAATGACATAGTCCAGAGGAAAGTGGGGGGCTTTGGTGGATGTGGATACATTTACCTTCAACTCCAAACATTTTCAGTTTTAGTTTTCAGCAGCAGACGTCAGCAGCATGTAGCAAAAGATTTAAGTAGAGTGTGAGGTTTGTTTTACTTGTGCAGGTCCTTTACATAAGCTCAGGATTTAACTCAGTACTCCATTTCCAGTACCACCTCAACTCGACCAGACTCGGTTTGGCCGTCCTCCATTTTCCATTGCAGATAGTACCCAGTGATAGTACCCCTTAATGTAGCTGGTTGTCATAGTGACTGCTGCGACGTAATGTTCAATGTGACACACACACCAGCGACCCACATACAGCTTTCTGTTTATTTAAGTTAAAACGTTCGAACATTACTCAGAATGTAAAGACAGATACAGACTGTGTTTTCCTCTGCTGTTGTTGCTGCAGCGGTCGGTGTGACTGTGGGACCAGAGGGCTCTGTGAGCGGGCGGCTGGCCGGCCTTGGCAGGGTTGGCGCAGGCTTCCCCCACAAGCACTTAGAGAGCTCCTCAACTCCAAAAACCTTCAAGCTCATTTTAGTTCCACCATCACTTTTGATAAAACTGTCAATATCAAAAATCTACAGCGATGATTTCTCACCTCAAGACTTCTCAGAAGTGGATTTAGTGATGAAATAATAATTGAAAATTGTGAAATATAAAACGTTCATGCGGAAAAGAGGCTAAAGAAAGAGAAACCAACCGGTATGTTCAGCCATTTTTACTATTCTCAACTTCAATAAACCACAAACCTTGACTGCAATAATGTCTGGAAATCTGCGCAAGACTTCCTGTGTATAATGGCAAAGAAAATCAAAGCTCGTAAAGCAAGGAAAAATTGCCATTACAGGTTACACGGTGGCTTGCCGTGAGGTCATTGGCGGTGTGCCCAGTGACCGTATGAGGGAACCCCAGGGTGGATCACCCTGCGATGAGAGATGTACTGTTGGCGGATGGGTGAGGGAAGGCAGTGTGACGGTGTAGCCCATAGACCTGGGTTTGAATCTGGTGGTCTGGTTTGGTGAGTGCTCTCGCCCTTAATGTGCACAGCCCAAGACGGGAGGACTTTGCAGCGGGTAAAACTGCTCAGAAGAAGATCATTGGTACCCATCTCCCAAGCATCAGTGATATCGGTGAGGTGCCTACGCAGAGCCCAAAGGATACTAATGGACAGGACCCAGCCACAGCCTGTTCACCCTGGGAAGAGATATAGAAGTTTTAGCCACCAGACTGCAGAGCAGCCTTTTCCCCCAAACTATAGTTTATTTCTGCTTTTAAGGGGGTTATAACCTCTACAACCTGTTATATTGTGACAAATAAATCTAGGTTGTATGAATTAGAGTTAAAGAGTCTGATACCTTGGTGGGGAAAGCTGATCTGCAGTCTTTTGGCGCGGCAGCTGAAACTCTATATCTCTACCCAGAAGGCAGCAGGGAGAACAGGCTGTGACTGGGTGGGTACTGTCCTTTAGTATCCTTTGGGCTCTGTGCAGACACCTCATCATTGATACTCGAGAGAGAGGTACCAATGATCTTCTGAGCAGTTTTAATCACCCGCTGCAGAGCCCTCTGGTCCTGGGCGTGCACATCCCATGCATCCCATTGCTCCTCTGTAAAAGCTGACAGCAACATGGCGTGGAAATGTGGCTTTCTTAAGCTTCCTCAAGAAAAACAGTGTAACACCAGCGTGGAGATGTGAGATGTGAGATGTGTGTGAGTGACCTCACTTCCCCTTTCTATATTTGCAACATGCATTTGTCATTGAGCTCTACAGTAGCACTGCCTGCTCTGTGTTACTGCAGTAAAAAATATAGTTGTACCTTTGCTGTTTTTCTGTCCGGTATATATAGTCAAACACTGCACACTAGTAGAGACATATGTGTCTGCAAAAACTCACCAGTGCTGTGGTTCTTACATGTTTTCACATCAATGACCCCTAAACGGACACATATTAGACCTCGGATCTCCATTTGAAAAAATTTTGTCCCAGGGCCTCTCATCTGATTTTATTTTGGCTTTTAAATGTTTCATTACAAAAACTTTATGAAACCTATGACCAAAATAGTCATACATTCTGTCTTTGTGTTACTTATGGATTGAATGATAGTGAATATAAACTATTCCCATCTTTGCTGGGGACCCCCTGAAACCCTCTCAAGGACCCCTGGGAGTCCCCGGACCAAACTTTGAACCACTGCACTAGTGGACATTTCTTGAACATACAAGAGTCATGAAGAAGATGTTAAATGAAAATTTGGTCCTGAACAAAGTCATCCAGGGCAGAATCCTTTGAATATTTTCAATCCTGCATATTTGCACATTGCTCTGTTTCTTTCCAAGTTACTACCAAAATCTGTCGATCAGTGGAAATGTGTGTAACCATCAGCAGGAATGTGTAATGCCTTAGTCCTGTGCTGATGCCTTAATGTTAATGCTCACTCATAAAACATCACTGTTTCTGCATCATACAAAAAACAGTAAGAATAATAAAGATTATAAGAAAATTACTGTTTTTTTCTTTTCAACTTGGACATTTGAGTTTTACAGACATTCATCTGTTCATAATTTAAAGATGAAGGAAGCATATGCACATAATGTAAAGATGAAGGAAACATAATGTGCATAATGTAAAGAGGGCAGCTTTTAACACTTCGATGTCTGTTAAACCAACCACAGAGAGACAAATGGGTCAAAGACCACATCCTCCCCTTTTCATGAGAAATGTTTGTAGCAACTTACTGACATACAGTATTTCTCATATTTGTGATCTACCTGCTGATTTAACAGACGTGAGGAGCAGCTATGAGTTTAACAGCAGCAGCGAGTGGACTTCTTGTCTTTCTTCTCTCTGTACAAGGTACTGTACATCTACATTTATATGGGAGGCATTTAGCACATTTGATGTGTGGTGTTACAAAATAAGGTGTGATCTCTGTAACACCAGACATTTACTTCTTTTTGTTTCCAACAGAGAGCTGTGTCTGTTTTTAAGACCAGCAGCATCTCTATATGTTTAACAATGTAAACTTTAGAAACTGAAGTTCACAAAATGTTGATTATGAACAATCTGAATTGTTTCGACTCTTGAAAGCCTTCACCAGTCAAATGCTTGAAAATGATCTGATACAGTTTATCTCATAAACACAGCTATAATTTTAACTTCCACTTTTATAATAGTATAAAGTTGAAATAGTTGGCAAAACAAAAAACATGGATAAACAGCTGAAATATTTGGCTAAAGGTACAGGATAAACTAATGTCGACAACGAGGAGTGACTATATGAGTTCATCTGACAGGGTCCTGAAGTGTCTGACGGACTGGAAAAACGGACTGGAACCAATAGTTCACTGATCAGTAATTTGGTCTCCTGCATTATCAGTTTCCTTTTCATAACTTCTGTGTAAATTATGTGTGTTGGTGGGAAATTTACCATCAACAATTTGTTATCATTGGTGTTAAAGGTGGTGAATACAGGAAAGACATTTTGATGTGCCGTACGTTTGTCACTTGTCTTATTATGTTTTGAGGGCGACTCTGTGTATCCAGACCAAACCTTAGAAACCTTTTGGGGCTTGACATTAACACCCGCCAACCTGCCAAGTGGGGGTGGATTTCGGTCGTAGGGGGAAACACAGTCTCTCCCACTAGCCACTTTGAGGTGTTGAAAAGTTGTAGTCACAAATGAATTGCAATGTGACACTAGACACTACAACTCCCGTGAGTACTACCTGCACATAGAGTTTGCTCATTGGTCCATTAGTGAAGCCTATTGTCTTGCGCGCTACTGAGACAACTCTGTAAAAAAGAAGACGTTTTGGAGATTAAAGAAGCAGATGGGCCTGAGTGCTGTTTTGCTCTGCTGTTAATTATCAACTTAAACCAGCAGCAGCGATGGCAAAAAGCTTTTTTTAATAGCAGGAGAATCCACACAACAGGCGCGTCTCACTCTCTCGCGAGGGTGCGCGCTAAGTAAGACATCCAGACTTTAGTCAAAAAGAATATAAAAGTTTAATCTGTCACAGGGCAGCCACAGTCCCATAGACCTGTAGACCGTCGGCCTCCCACCTGCTTTTAACATGATGATCTCTGTCATCACATCACATGCGATCGACTGGTCGCATGCACACACACATCAACACCGCATTCAGTCAGTGCGTGAGTGTGCGTGGCTGAGCAGTGTGGAGAAAAAATGCACAGGAGAACAAGAGAAAGAGAAAAGGCAGAGCTGAGGAGAAAAGCCAGGAGGAAAGTGTTGTAAATTACAGAGATCTTCATGATTAAGGGACATGCTGGTGTTTTGTTATTTTAATAAGTAATGGTGAGTATTCGGGTTCAAAATAAAATTTGGTTATCATTGCTTGTATTTAGGGTGAACATTGTTAGTGCTGGGCGAGTTCTATCTCAAACCGTTTTGCACCGGTTTGCAACGTTTTCGGATTGCAAGACATGTTTCCTTGAAACGTTGCGCAACGTTCTGCAACGGGCTTTATGTTTTCTCCCGTTTGTGGGCGTGTGAGATGTTACCCAATCAGCTGCAACAAGTTTGGAAACACAACGGTGTTAAAAAGGCAGGATAATGCACTGCGCTTGCGTATACAACAACCTGTTCGGGCAACCACCGTTTCCGTTGAAAAAAAAACTGTTTCGATGCGTTTTGTTGCCGCTGAACTCGCCCCAAATCTCCACGCTGGTGAAAAAGGGGTGGAAGCTTTCTGGGGCCCAGCTGCTAGGGGGGCCCAGGCAGTCCAGCACTAATGATGTTCAACCTAAATACAAGCAAAGATAACCAAATGTTATTTTGAACCCTAATACTCGCCATTATTTATTAAAACAACAAAAAAGTAGAATTTATTTAATGTTTCTTTAGTAAATTACCCCCTCTCCTGAAAATGGTTTGAGTAATGTTTGTTGTAGCAACATCAAAACATTAAAAGTGCACCGCATGCAGCAGGCCATGTACAGGTGAAACTCAAAAAATTAGCATAACATGCAAAAGTTGACTTATTTCAGTAACTCAACTTAAAAAGGTGAAACTAATATATTATATAGACTCATTACAGGCAAAGTGAGATATTTCAAGCCCTTATTTTATAGAATTTCAATGATTATGGCTTAAAGTTTATGAAAACCCCAAGTCTCAGAAAATTAGAGTATTGAGAAAAGGTTCAGTATTGTAGGCTCAAAGTGTCACACTCTAATCAGCTAATTAATCCAAACACCTGCAAAGGGTTCCTGAGCCTTTAATTGGTCTCTCAGTCTGGTTCAGTGGAATTCACAATCATGGGGAAGACTGCTGACCTGACAGTTGTGCAGAAAAGCATCATTGACACCCTCCATAAGGAGGGAAAGCCTCAAAAGGTAATTGCAAAAGAAGTTGGATGTTCTCAAAGTGCGGTATCAAGGCACATTAATAGAAAGTTAAGTGGAAGGGAAAAGGAAGAAAAACAAGCTGCAGGGATGACTGTAGCCTGACCTGAACCCCACAGAGAATCTATGGGGTTCAGGTCTATGGGGCATTGCCAAGAGAAAGATGAAAAACATGAGACCAAACAATGCAAAGCTGAAGGCCGCTATTGAAACATCCTGGTCTTCCATAACACCTCAGCAGGTCCACAGGCTGATAGCATCCATGCCACTCCGCATTGAGGCAGTAATTCAAGGGGCCCAAACCAAGTACTGAGTACATATGCATGATTATACTTTTCAGAGGGCTGACATTTCTGTATTTAAAATCCTTTTTTTATTGATTTCAAGTAATAATCTAATTTTCTGAGATTTTGAATTTGGGGTTTTCATAAGCTGTACGCAATAATCATCGAAATAATATCAAATAAAGGCTTGAAATATCTCACTTTGCATGTAATGAGTCTAAATAATATATTAGTTTCACCTTTTAAGTTAAATTACTGAAATAAATTAACTTTTGCACAATATGCAAATTTTTCAAGTTTCACCTGTAGAAAGGGGAATCAAGG
The DNA here is from genome assembly GCA_024633595.2 of Lepomis macrochirus. Lineage (NCBI taxonomy): Eukaryota > Metazoa > Chordata > Actinopteri > Centrarchiformes > Centrarchidae > Lepomis > Lepomis macrochirus. The sequence goes on from JALXJV020000003.1 coordinate 34,070,132, forward strand.
TCACTCACACAAATCAGTAATGGCGCAGGAAGTGGGGGTGCTGCAGCACCCCCTGCCTTTTCTTTGGGCCATTGTTTAACTGCAGCCAATTAGAAAAGATCATTTCAATGACAAACAATGCCTGATACTGTCACATTCAGTCCCAGGCCTACACGACTGCAGCTATTAATGATTCAGCAGTAATAATCATCCCGTCCCGGGAAAATAAAAAGTGAGCTCACCTGAAAGCTACGGTATAGTTCACACATTGTTGCAGTCCATCTGTGCTCTCTCTCTCTCTCTCTCTCTCTCTCTCTCTCTCTCTCTCTCTACCTTGTGGTCAGTTCTGTGATTGCTGTGATGTTTACCACATTTAGTCTAAGTTGGTCGGTTTTCTTTTTATCTGCTCTTTAAAATTTTCCCATCGCCCATAAATTCAGCTGTTGTAAGAATTAAAGTTATTGAACTGATGCATATTTGCCAATTCAGCCGTCTTTTTATGCGCATTGTACAGCTACAGTTTTAGCTTTCTGCATTGTTTGAGGTTCTTATGCTAAAATCATTAGATAGAAAAGCATGGGATACGAGTAGGTTGAGTGTGATTGTAACATTGAATAATTATGTGGTTTGTCATGGAGTGTAACAAGTGACAAACAGACTGACAGCTGTCTCATGTGAACGTCCACGTTGTGAATGCGCTTCGGTAGCCTACATCAAATACACTCCTCTGTATGAAGTAGCAGAGTTGGGGATCATCTCTGACCCGCATCCATCCTTCATCCTCTCTTTGTAGTTTTACATTAGTTCAGTGTTTTTAATTGCTTTGGCTGCTTCAACGCGAAGTGTTCACGTTTGCCAACAATATAAAAAGTATTAATGTCGGACAGCATCATTTATTATGGTGTCATTATTTAGGCTGACTTTCTCTCAGCACCCCCAGCTCCGACTGACTTCCAGCGCCCCTGCATATCAGGAGCGAATTGAATCTCTTGAGTACTAACTGCACATGATGTTTTCTCATTGGTCCTTTAGTGAAGCCTGGGGCGAGTTCAATCTCAAAACGTTTTGCACCGGTTTGCAACGTTTTCTCATTGAACGACGTGGTTCCGTTTCCGTGTTGTGGGCGTGTCTCAGGTGTTACCCAATCAGCTGCCACAAGTTTGTGAACCTCACCTAATTGGAATGTAGTCCTGACCTCCGCCAAGGAGGTTATGTTTTCTGTGCCGTTTGTCTGTCAGCAGGATTCAGGAAAAACTAATAGCCTGATTTAATTTAACATCACTCTTTAACTTGGTGGGAGGGCGTAAGATGGGCCAAGTAAGAACCCATTCAATTCTGGAGAGGATCCGAATCACGAGCCACAGACACAAATTATTTTTTCATTTAGTCAAATCAAGTATCAACATGAGGTGTACGGAAGAAGATTAGGGCCACATGTGAAACATTTAATTGAGTTTTGAGTTTTAATTTAGAATTCTGAGTTTATTCTCAGAAATCAATAAGCTCAGAACCGGGTTTATTGTCAAGCAAGGGATTTGTTTTGGTATATTAGAACATAAACACTAATTAATATAATAAAATAAAAGCAAATAAAAAGCAAGAACTGTAACCACAACTTTATACTAACAATGTAATGTTATAATAATAAAGCAACAACAGCAACTGATGCATCCTTGGTAAAATGGGCATGTCAAACACTTCCGGGAATTTCAACCGTTCTTGGCGAAATCTTAACTTGTGTAGAGGGACAGTATTTGGGCCACAAAAGATGACAAGAACACAAATGGAAACATGAATGCAGATTGAGAAAGGCCCTCCCATTGTTCACATGTGGCCCTAATATAATATTATCAGTTACCCCCTGTGCTTCTCCTGATATGACCAGCCAAAATGTCAGCTGTGAAAAACATCTATTTAACTCAAAATGATCTCAAGCTTTTAAAGGTGTATCATGAAGAACGCATTGTGACAGTGACTATAATAAATTAGAGTCTGGGCTTTTTGAAGCTGCTCATGGTTACCTTTCTGCAACCACCTCCACACATTCAAGTCTGTCTCCTGATGTTGTTGAGTCTGGTTATAGTTTCTGATGTGCTCTGTGTTACAGTGATACAGGGTCAGAATCACTGGGGAGTGACTTACACCTCTACTCAGATCTGTGCCTCAAAAGGATCAACAGTGGAAATGAGCTGCACCCTCACATACCCATCCAAAAGAAATCGTCGTGTTACTACAGTTGAGGAAACATTATGGTTTATTAAACTGCAAGATAAAAAACCTGTGGATCTGAGAACAGACTCAAGATATGCAGGTCGTTTGCATTCCAGTTGTTCTAACAACATCTGCACTCTGAGAATCACAGACTTGAGAGAGAGCGACTCAGCTGAGTACAAGTTCATGTTCATAACAAACCAATATTGGGGAAGATTTATTGGTTCACCTGGAGTCACTTTGTCTCTCACAGGTAACATTTTTGTTGGAAATTATAGAAGTTAGCTCCAAATTTTATCATGTTTGTAAATTCAACGTTCTCTTTAAAATCATATTGTTGTTTCTTTACCGATGCAGGTTTCCAGGTGCAGGTGAGCAGCTCAGACTCATGCAAGACTGAATCATGTACATGGTCAGACCTTAAGTGTCTCAGCAGCTGTAGTCTACGTGATAAAACCTCTTACATCTGGTACAAGAATGGACAGAAAATTAAGGAAGAAGCACCTTCTTATTCAGCCTACTTTTATCCTGCAGACAGCTATTCCTGTGCCCTTAAAGGACATGAGGATTTTGCTTCTCCACCAGTGTGTGAGTTCACTCCACAATCTTCTAATAATGTGACGCTGTTTTGAGCATCTCAGCTGATGTTCTTTATCATGACTTCATGTATCTTTTAAAACGAGCAAACTCATCCACAGCAATACAACTGACTGTGAATCACTGCAGTAAAGAGTTTTAATAATAATCAAAAATATTTCATTTTCAGGTGGCCATGGTCGTTCATGCAACAGAGTGACTTACACTGACAGAAGCATCTGTGCCTTCAAAGGCTCATCAGTGGACATTTCTTGTACTTACAACAGTTATGAAACTATCACATCTAAATTCTGGTTCAGTCCTGAACGTAGTCTTCAGTGGCAGAATCCCTCACAGCCTGAGGACCTTAGTAAAGACTCCCAGTATGCAGGTCGTGTTCAGGTCCTTGAAACAGAGAGAGGACGCTCCACTCTGAGAATCACTGACCTGAGAGAGAGCGACTCAGCTGAGTATCACTTCAAATTCACAGCAGGAAGCTTTGAATGGAGGAGCAGTTTACCTGGTACAACTCTGACTGTCACAGGTACTGATGAACACAAACTGTAACAGCACATTTAAACTATCTGTCACGCTGCCACGGGCAGGGAGGTGACAGCTGGGGTTGTGTGAATGGGTTAAGTGATTTTGCCCCTTTTGTGTGTTTGTGAAATGTTTGGTGGGTTTTAGTTTTTGGTGTTCCCTGTCCTCTTCCTCTCCTTTCCATCCCTGCTGTGAATGTGCTGAATAGTGATCCTAATGAGAAATCATTTTACATGTGACATTATGAAATTGTCATAATGTTCTATTGTTTATATCTGTGTGTGATTCAGTTCCACATAAAAAAACAAATATTCCTGTTTTTCCTTCACAGATCTCCAGGTGCAGGTGATCAGATCAACCGTTTACCAGAATTATACAGAGGCAGAGCTGCTTTGTCACAGCAGCTGTCATCTACCTGATCGTTCTTCCTACATCTGGTTCAAGAATGGACAGAAAATGCAAAGGGTGGAGACATCTTCTTATAAAGATCAGTTTTATCCTGGAGACATCATCTCCTGTGCTGTAAAAGGACACGAGGATTTCCGCTCTCCTTCAGTGTGTGAGTTTAATGAACTCTTTCAGAGGTGTTACAAAACAAATTAAAATTTTAGACATAACTGTATTGGAGTCTTCTAGATCTTAATATAGACACAGCAGCATTATTTATAGAAAGAAAAAATACTACCAATAGAAAATCAATATTCAGAATCATGTTGTCAGGGACATGCACAGAACATTTTGGTGGGCGGGGCCTGAAGTGAAAAAATGCCACATACATTACCACAACTCTGACTTTCTTACCAAGTTATTTTAATTCCCTCACACTCACTCAATTGTTTCTACAAAATCACAGTTCACACACACGCAAAACACACAATAACTGATGATGACAAAGACTTAAATTCACATTTGAGGGAGGGCTGTCTGTATCATATAAAGATCGATCAACATACAACAAAATAATGGAATGGAGAGTTATTGGATGAGGAGCCTACGATCAAAGTTATAAAGTTACTACTTAAGGCAGGACACTTTCTGGCAGGTGCTCAAACCCCTTTTAATGTGTATGTGTTGTGATATAACAGAAATTCTTCCCTTTTATGTGAAATTGCTGAGATTCAGGAATATTAGAAGTAAAACATTTTTGACTGAAACAGAATGGATCTTGTTTGTAACTTTTCATTTTTCATTTTAAAGCTTTAAAATGGAGTTACCAGTCTCTGAAGATTTATTTCAGACAGACTCGACAGACAGACGGTCTTAAGCAGTGGTAAATGCTTCGAGCGGCTGGTCATGAGGCAAATTAAAAATTGTCTACCGGCAAACCTAGATCCATTACAGTTTGCCTACAGACCCAATCGGTCCACAGAAGACGCAATTTCCACCACAATTCACCTTACGCTGTCACACCTACAGCAGAAGAACACCTACGCTAGGATCCTCTTTATAGATTTCAGCTCAACATTTAATACAATCATTCCACAGCAGCAGGTGGAAAAGCTGGAACTGCTGAAGATGGATACTGGCACCTGTAAATGAGTCGTCAATTTCTTGACACAACAGAAGGTCAGCAGAAGGTCAGGGCGGGCTGCCGTACTTCAAGAACCATCTCAACAAGCACAGGTTCACCTCAAGGATGTGTCTTGAGCCTCCTACTGTTCAGCCTGTACAACTACGACTGCACTGCCTCAGCAACAACTACATCGTAAAGTTTGCATACGACACAACAGTGGTGGGACTCTAGGACAACCCCCCCCCTTCCAAAAACATAGTCACACTTTACAAACAAGCAGAGGTGAAGCAAAAAAACACAACATGTCTCAGCAGCTCTTGTGTCCATGAGCATGCGATGCACCTTAGAATAGCTTAAAACTGCAGTGTTGGTCAGGGGAGGCTGGGGGTCCTCCCCCAAGAAAATGTTATGTTTTCCAATGAAAAATATGTAATTAGATCTTTAGAAAGTAATTTGGTTGGTATTGTTGCTCCACAGTGATTTTACATTGATGGCACAGCATGTTGTGGGCATCACCCCTAAGCCTTAACAGCAGGAAAATGTGAACTCAATCATTATAGATACGACTCTTCATGTTTGCCTCTTTATTTTACAGCTTCTGACATTTATCTGTTGACATTAATATAAAAAATAGGCTGCATGAGAAACCTCCTCCCTTCTGAGGTGTATTTTATTTGCATATTAAAATCCAAAAAGAAACGTCTCCTCATTAGCTTAAAAGGACTAGTTTGCATCACTAATTAGCTTTACTAACCTCAGCTCCTCCAGTCACCTTAGGAGGGCTAGCAAACACCACCACACACCACTGTATATTGACGGAGCTGCTGTGGAGAGGGCAGTCTTAAGTTCCTGGGAGTACACTTAGCCAACAACCTGGCCTGGACTATCAATACCACAGCTGTCATCAAAAGAGAACAACAGCTGCTTCACCCCCTTTGGAGACTCAGGAAAGCAGGTCTCCCTTCTGTACACCTCACTACCTTTTACAAGGGCACCATTGAAACCTTCCTGATTGAAACCTATGGTCTCACTTCCTGGATTGGAAACTGTATTGCAACTAAACAGGGTCGTGAAGACAGCCAGCAAGATCATTGGGGCTCCACTCCCCTACCTAAGTGAGATCTACTAGCAATGCTGCATTTACAGAGCCATCTCCATCATCAAGGACTTACACCACCTGTCCCATCACATCTTCTCCCTCCTGCCATCTGAGAGGAGGTACAGGAGCATTAGCTGCAGATCAGATGAACATTTTTTTCCCACAAGCCGTGAGAATCCCAAGTGGACTGTTCCCAATCACATGTCCCCCACAGTGCACACACGCACACACCTACAGCCCCGTCACCTAGACAGTACAGGTGAATTTTTAAAATTCCACAAAAGGAATACTGTATGAAACACTGTTGTGAGCTTGGCTGCTTAGTGTGTATTGAATTGTACTGATTGTTGGTTTTGTTGTTTTTATTTTTTTATCACTCTATTTTTAGGAATGTGTTTTTAGGTTATATTTTAAATGCACTACAAAAGTAGCTGATGAGAAACAACTTTTGTGTCTCTGCACATGGAAATACCAGGTGAAATAACAATAAAGATTATCTATTTATCTATCTATCCAAACATAAGTGCTGCTACGACCACTGACAAATTAGAACAAAGGCTTGTTATTGGCTGTCAGTTTCAACAAATAGAATTCAAGCTGATCCTTCACTTTATATTTAAATACTAGAGAGAATCAAAAAGAAACAGAGAAGTTTGGATGAAAATAGTCAACTGTACATGAAAACATATTCTAGTATTTAAGTAATTCATGTTCATCTCTCCTCCAGATGCTCCAAAGCTTCCCATCTGTGTCAGTGAGTCCCTCTGCTGAGATAGAGGAGGGCAGTTCAGTGACTCTGACCTGCAGCAGTGATGCTAAACCAGCAGCTAAATACACCTGGTACAAGGAGAACCAAACACTGCTCAGTAAAGAACCACAGCTTGTCTTCAGCTCCATCCAGTCCTCTGACTCTGGAGAGTATTACTGTGCAGCTGAGAACAAGCTGGGGAGGAGGACATCATCTAAAAACATCATTACTGTGAAATGTGAGTGGAACAGGTTATTTAAAATTAACAAACAGCTTATTAAATATGTCTCAGATTTGATTTAGGATTCATCCTGAAGGTGGCCACTATACATGTGTTCAAATAATTTCACAGTAAAGGCTTAAAAAACATGAATCTAATATCTCTCCAGTTGTGCGTAGAAAATCACAGGAGGTCAATCACCTGTCTCAACATGCCTGACACTGTGTTGAAAGATTTGATGTCACTTCACTAACAGGACCGCGCCAAGTTAGAGATGACTAAGTGATAGGAGAGAGGGATGAGAAGGGGTCGAGAGAAGAGGGATGAGGGGGTCGAGAGAAGAGGGATGAAGGGGTCGAGAGAAGAGGGATGAAGGGGTCGAGAGAAGAGGGATGAAGGGGTCGAGCGGGTTGCTTGTGGTTCGGTGGCCGGAGCGGCTAGGAACCCGAGGGGTCGAGACTCAGGGTGGGGGCTCGTCTTCATAAGCAGCTTGGTCTTATGAACCCCCCTGTGGTTCCTATTGTAGAAGAAGACAATATGATCACTAAGCAGAATTATGTATTTTCAGCGTGCATGTCTTTCGTGGTGGGAGGAAGCCGGAACGCCCAGGGGATGCTCACTCGAGCAGGGAGAACGTGCAACTCTGTGCGGAGAGAGGCCTGTGCTGAGAGAGGTCTAACTCAGAACCTTCTGCTGTGAGGCCGCGGTGCTGGCTATTGAAAGAGGTGAACAAGCTGGGTTAGTGTGGGAGGGATGTGAGAACTGAGAAACGGGAGAGGAAATGGGTTAGACAGCTTATATACGTAAGCGCTTGTGGCTGGAATTGAGAAGCACAGGTGGATGGGATCAGTGGAGTACGGGTGGTTGATTGGAGGTGTTGAAGAAGCGCAGGTGGTAGGATGAGCGAGGGAGGCGTGGTCCTGTTCCTGAACCTCAGTTTACAAAACTCCATTAGTGCTTTACCAACCAAATGGACTTTGCACACGGCTCCTCTCTAAGTAAAGCCATGTCAGGTAAAATGCACTTACACTTGCCAAAACTGAAAGTTTGTCTGCCCACATCACTCGCAGTGGCAGCTGCTCCAGTCCAGAGCATCAAACACTAATGGAGACACTGTAGGTTAATGCTTCTTTAATACACTTAACTTTCCAACCTACTGAGTTTCAGAATTAAGATTTCTTTTCCTAAAATGAGCCATCTGATGTTAGCTAGCTGATAGCCAGCACTACTTTTCATCACTAGCCTATATGATTTTGAATTATTTATATTGTAGAGATACATTTTGACATCACTATACAGTTCATTATTTCATAAAGTGAGTCTTTTTACAATAAGCAAGCCAAATGTTTTCACTCTGGAGTTTTACCTGGCTGGGTTAATGTTAAAAAAACAGGTTTGTTATTTCAAGTTTTTTTTTTTTTTTTATAGAACGTCAATTTATAAGAAAAGTCATTATACTTTTGATGTAGAGCAGCTGTAGACCGTACTCTGTTTGATATTACTGAGACCTGACAATTCCCAATTCCCCAACAATGTATGGCCACTGCTTTACTGAATGTAGATTACATTAAATTCATAATCAATATGACAAACAGGAAAGAAGACATTTGCTAAGAAGTTGAAACTGGTGAAAGTTTGAACTCAACATAAAATAATAAGAATTAAAAATTAGAGCTGATAATGCAGACTGCATTATGACAGTGTCTTTGGTTCTGGTTCTGCATTGTGCGGGTCTGTGTTTGAGCGGCCATGATGGTCTGCTGCTGTGTGCTGGTCTGACTTTCAGGCAGTTTTGCTCTAGAATACTGACAACAAAATGTGATATATCATCATCTACAGACTGAAGACATTAGTTAAATAAGCAAGGATATTGTAAGTATTGTGATATTTTAGTTCACTGAAGCACGTGCCTGCGCTGTACTGGGTTTCCTTTATGACCTGGGAAAAAACTCCTAAAATGCTTAAAAACAGGCCTGTAAACAAATATTGATAAGTTGTCTCTCTTTTGTCCTCCAGATGCTCCAAAGCTTCCCTCTGTGTCAGTGAGTCCCTCTGCTGAGATAGTGGAGGGCAGTTCAGTGACTCTGACCTGCAGCAGTGATGCTAACTCAGCAGCTAAATACACCTGGTACAAGGAGAATGAAGACTCGCCAAAAGCATCAGGACAGATCTTCACCATCACTGACTTCAGAGCTGAACACAGTGGGAATTATTACTGTGAAGCCCAGAACAGAAGAGGACGTCATAACTCCACCTTACATCTGATTGTTTTGGCAGGTACGTTTCTCCTTGACGCTACTTTGCTGATTAACAGAAGAGCATCACCTGGCAAACTGATTTACAAGTCAAACTCGTGAGGTCCATCTCAGTATATTTAATCATTTTCTAACTCCATTTCTAGAGAAAACAACAATGATAATAAATATCATCAGGTTGACTCTGGTGGTCGTCATGCCGATTCCTCTGCTTCTGTTTTGTCTGTGGATGAGGTGAAACTAGAAGAATAAATCAATTCCAATACTTCAGATATTTTCTTTCATAGTTTTGGAGTTATGGATTAAACATTTATTTATTTATTTGTTTGTTTTTGGATTCAATTCAGGAAGAAGAAAACTCTGAGCTCCACTGCTGAACCAAACGAACCCATGGAGACTATAGAGGTGAGAAAGGTGTTGGGCTACAGTGACAGAACTTACTCTATCAAAACAATATAATTTTTGTGCATCCATTTTAATGTAAAATCTTATTTTTCAAATTCTATTCATGAAGCCTTTGTGTGTCTTGTGTTATCTTGTTTTCTCTCCCCATCAGTTGGAGTCTGGTCCTGATTATACCAACGCCTCACCCTTGAACCAGCACTGTATGTGACTTTGTTCTGATACAGTCAAACCTGAGGGGACTCACCTGGATGGAAACAGAGAAAAATACAACAATGACGTAGTCAAGAGGAAAGTGGGGGGCTTTGGTGGATGTGGATACATTTACCTTCAACTCCAAACATTTTCAGTTTTAGTTTTCAGCAGCAGACGTCAGCAACATGTAGCAAAAGATTTAAGTAGAGTGTAAGCTTTAGTTTTACTTGTGCAGGTCCTTTACATAAATGCAAATGTCGTTTTTCCATTTCCAGTACCACCTCAACTCTCCTCGACTCGACCAGACTCGGTTTGGCCGTCCTCCATTTTCCATTGCAGATAGTACCCAGAGATTGTACCCCTTAATGTAGCTGGTTGTCATAGTGACTGCTGCGATGTAATGTTCAATGTGACACACACACCAGCGACCCACATACAGCTTTCTGTTTATTTAAGTTAAAACGTTTGAACATTACTCAGAATGTAAAGAATGTAAAGACAGATACAGACTGTGTTTTCCTCTGCTGCTGTTGTTGCTGCAGCGGTCGGTGCGACTGTGGGACCAGAGGGCTCTGTGAGCAGGCGGCTGGCCAGCCTTAGCAGGGTTGGCGCAGGCTTCCCCCACCAGCACTTGCAGAGCTCCTCAACTCCAAAAACCTTCAAGCTCATTTTAGTTCCACCATCAATTTTGATAAAACTGTCAGTATTAAAAATCTATAAAAATCGTTAAATATAAAACGTTCTGCAGAAAAGGGGCTAAAGAAACAGAAACCAACCGGTAGGCCTATGTTCATCCATTTGTACTATTCTCAACTGCAATAAAGCACAAACCTTGACTGCAATAATGTCTGGAAAATCTGCGCAAGACTTCCTGTGTATAATGGCAAAGATACTGGAAAATCAAAGCTAAACGTAAAGCGAGGAAAAATTGCCATTACAGGTGGCATGGCTTGCCGTGAGGTCATTGGGGGTGTGCCCAGTGACTGTATGAGGGACCCCCAGGGTGGGTCACCCTGTGATGAGAGATGTACTGTTGGCGGATGGGTGAGGGAAGGCAGTGTGACGTTGTAGCCCATAGACCTGGGTTTGAATCTGGTGGTCTGGTTTGGTGAGTGCTCTCGCCCTTAATGTGCACAGCCCAGGACCGGAGGACTCTGCAGCAGGTAAAACTGCTCAGAAGAAGATCATTGATACCCATCTCCCAAGCATCAGTGATATCAGTGAGGTGCCTACGCAGAGCCCAAAACATACTACAGGACAGGACCCAGCCACAGCCTGTTCACCCTGGGAAGAGATATAGAAGTTTTAGCCACCTCACCACCAGACTGCAGAGCAGCCTTTTCCCCCAAATTATAGTTTATTTCTGCTTTTAAGGGGGTTATAACCTCTACAACCTGTTATATTGTGACAAATAAATCTAGGTTGTATGAATTAGAGTCTGATGGCTTGGAGGGGACAGCTGATCTGCGGTCTGTTGGTGCGGCAGCTGAAACTCCTATATCTCTACCCAGAAGGCAGCAGGGAGAACAGGCTGTGACTGGGTGGATACCGTTCTTTAGTATCCTTTGGGCTCTGTGCAGACATCTCACCGATATCACTGATGCTACATGCAACATGGCGTGCGAATGTGGCTTTCTTAAGCTTCCTCAAGAAAAACAGTGTAACACCAGCCTTGAGATGTGAGATGTGTGTGAGAGACCTCACTTCCTCTTTCTATATCAGCAACTTGCATTTGTCATTGAGCTCTACAGTAGCACTGCCTGCTCTGTGTTACTGCAGTGAAAAATGTAGTTGTACCTGTGCTGTTTTTCTGTCAGGTGTATATAGTCAGACACTGCACACTAATAGAGACATATGTGTCTGCAAAAACTCACTAGTGCTGTGGTTCTCAAACGGTTTCGCATCAATGACCCCTAAACGGACACATATTAGACCACAGATCCCCATTTGAAAAGATTTTGTTTCAAGGTCCCTCATCTGATTTTATTTTGGCTTTTAAATGTTTTATTACAAAAATTGAATGAAACCTATGACAAAAATAGTCATACATTCTGTCTTTGTGTTGCTTATGGATTGAATGATGGTGAATATAAACTATTCCTATCTTTGCTGGGGACCCCCTGAAACCCTCTCAAGGATGCCTGGGGGTCCACGGACCAAACTTTGAGAACCACTGCACTACTGGACATTTCTTGTAAGAGTCATGAAGAAGATGTTGAATGAAAATTTGGTCCTGAACAAAGTCATCCATGGCAGAATCCTTTGACTATTTTCAATCCTGCATGTTTGCACATTGCTCTGTTTCTTTGCAAGTTACTACCAACAACTGTCGATCAGTGGAAATGTGTGTAACCATCAGCAGGAATGTGAAATGCTTTAGTCCTGTGCTGATGCCTTATTGTTAATGCTCACTCATAAAACATCACTGTTTCTGCATCATACAAATAACATTAAGAATAATAAAGATTATAAGAAAATTACTGGGTTTTTTTTCTTTTCAACTTGGACATTTGAGTTTTACAGACATTCATCTGTTCATAATGTAGAGATGAAGGAAACATAATGTGCTTAATGTAAAGTGGGCAGCTTTTAACACTTCGATGTCTGTTAAACCAACCACAGAGAGACAAATTTGTCCAAGACCACATCCTCCCTTTTCATGAGAAACATTTGCAGCAACTTACTGACATACAGTATGTCTCATATATGTGATCTACCTGCTGATGTGATTTAACAGACGTGAGGAGCAGCTATGAGTTCAACAGCAGCAGCGACTGGATTTGTTGTCCTTCTTCTCTCTGTACAAGGTACTGTACATCTATATTTATATGGGAGGCATTTAGCACATTTGATGTATGGCGTTATAAAATGTAGTGTGATCTCTGTAACACCAGACATTTACTTCTTTTTCTTTCCAACAGAGAGCTGCGTCTGTTTTTTACACCAGCAGCATCTCTATATGTTTAACAATGTAAACTTTATGAAGTGAAGTTCACAAAACGTTGATTATAAACAATCTGAATTGTTTCGACTCTTGAAAGCCATCACCAGTCAAATGCTTAAAAATAATCTGATACAGTTTACCTGATAAACACAGCAATAATTTTAACTTCCACAAATAGAATAAGTTAGTTCACTGATCAGTAATTTGGTCTCCTGCATTATCAGTTTGCTTTTCATAACTTCTGTGTAAATTATGTGTATTGGTGGGAAATTTACTATCAACAATTTTTAGTTACTGGTGTTAAATGTGCTGAATATAGGAAATACATATTGATGTGCCATACGTTGTCTTATTATGTTTTGGGGGCCACTTTGTATATCCAGACAAACCTTATAAAGTTTTTGGGGCTTGACATTAACATCCGCCAACCTGCCAAGTGGGGGTGGATTTCAGTCGTAGGGGGCAACACAGTCTCTCCCAGTAGCCACTTTGAGGTGTTGAAAAATTGTAGTCACAAATGAATTGCAATGTGACACTAGACTCTACAACTCCCGTGAGTACTACCTGCACATAGAGTTTGCTCATTGGTCCATTAGTGAAGCCTGTTGTCTTGCGCGCTACTGACAGACAACTCTGTAAAAAAGAAGACGTTTTGGAGATTAAAGAAGCAGATGGGCCTGAGTGCTGTTTTGCTCTGCCTTTAATTATCAACTTAACCAGCAGCAGCGATGGCAAAACAAGCTTTTTTTAATAGCAGGAGAATCCACACAACAGGCGCGTCTCACTCTCTCGCGAGGGTGCGCGCGCCAAATAAGACATCCAGACTTTAGTCAAAGAGAATATAAAAGTTTAATCTGTCACAGGGCAGCCACAGTCCCATAGACCTGTAGACCGTCGGCCTCCCACCTGCTTTTAACATGATGATCTCTGTCATCACATCAGATGCGATCGACTGGTCGCATGCACACACACACATAAACACAGCATTCAGTCTGTGCGTGAGTGTGCGTGGCCGAGCAGTGTGGAGAAAAATGCACAGGAGAACAAGAGAAAGAGAAAAGGCAGAGCTGAGGAGGAGAAAAGCCAGGAGGAAGGTGTTGTAAATTACAGAGATCTTCATGATTAAGGGACATGCTCGTGTTTTGTTATTTTAATAAGTAATGGTGAGTATTCGGGTTCAAAATAAAATGGTTATCATTGCTTGTATTTAGGGTGAACATTGTTAGTGCTGGGCGAGTTCTATCTCAAAACGTTTTGCACCGGTTTGCAACGTTTTCGAAATGCAAGACATGTTTCCTTGAAACGTTGGGCAACGTTCTGCAACGGGCTTTAAGTTTTCTCCCGTTTGTGGGCGTGTCTCAGGTGTTACCCAATCAACTGCAACAAGTTTGTAAACACAACGGTGTTAAAAAGGCAGGAAAATGCACTGCGCTTGCGTACACAACATCCTGTTTGGGCAACCACCGTTTCCGTTGAAAAAAACGTTTCGCTGCGTCTTGGCGCTGAACTCGCCCCACGCTGGTGAAAAAGGAGTGGAAGCTTTCCGGGGCCCGGCTGCTAGGGGGGCCCAGGCAGTCCAGCAATAATGATGTTCACCCTAAATACAAGCAAAGATAACCAAATTTTATTTTGAACCCTAATACTCGCCATTATTTATTAAAACAACAAAAAGTAGAATTTATTTAATGTTTCTTTAGTAAATTATAGCCTGTTCTGGAAACCCCCTCTCCTGAAAATGGTTTGAGTAATGTTTGTTGTAGCAACATCAAAACATTAAAAGTGCACCGCATGCAGCAGCCTGTACAGGTGAAACTCGAAAAATTAGCATATCAAAAGTTGACTTATTTCAGTAATTCAACTTAAAATGTGAAACTAATATATTATATACACTCATTACATGCAAAATGAGATATTTCAAGCCTTTATTAATTGTGATCATTATGGCTTACAGATTTTGAAAACCCCAAATTCAAAATCTCAGAAAATTTAAATATTGTGAAAAGGTTCAGTATTGTAGGCTCAAAGTGTCACATTAATCCAAAACCCCTGCAAAGGGTTCCTGAGCCTTTAATTGGTCTCTCAGTCTGGTTCAGTGGAATTCACAATCATGGGGAAGACTGCTGACCTGACAGTTGTGCAGAAAACCATCATTGACAGAGCCTGACCAAGCCTCAAAAGGTAATTGCAAAAGAAGTTGGATGTTCTCAAAGTGCTGTATCAAGGCACAATAATAGAAAGTTAAGGGGAAGGGAAAGTGTGGAAGAAAAAGGTGCACAAGCAGCAGGGATGATTGGAGCCTGGAGAGGACTGTCAGGAAAAGGCCATTCAAATGTGTTGGTGAGATTCACAAGGACTGAGGCTGGAGTTACTGCATCAAGAGCCACCACACACAGACGGGTCCTGGACATGGGCTTCAAATGTCGTATTCCTCTTGTCAAGCCACTTCTGAACAACAAAAAACGTCAGAAGCGTCTTACCTGGGCTAAAGAAAAAAAGAACTGGTCTGTTTCTCAGTGGTCCAAAGTCCTCTTTTCTGATGAGAGCAAATTTTGCATCTCATTTGGAAACCAAGGTCCCAGAGTCTGGAGGAAGAATAGAGTGGCTCACAATCCAAGATGCTTGAAGTCCAGCGTGAAGTTTCCACAGTCTGTGTTGGTTTGGGGAGCCATGTCATCTGCTGGTGTTGGTCCACTGTGCTTTATTAAGTCCAGAGTCAGCACAGCCGTCTACCAGGAGATTTTAGAGCACTTTATGTTTCCTTCAGCAGACGAGCTTTATGGAGCAGCAAACTGGAACCCCATAGAGAATCTCTGGGGTTCAGGTCTATGGGGCATTGCCAAGAGAAAGATGAAAGACATGAGACCGAACCATGCCGAAGAGCTGAAGGCCGCTATTGAAACATCCTGGTCTTCCATAACATCTCAGCAGGTCCACAGGCTGATAGCATCCATGCCACGCCGTGTTGAGGCAGTAATTCATGCAAAAGGGGCCCAAACCAAGTACTGAGTACATATGCATGATTATACTTTTCAGAAGGCTGACATTTCTGTATTTAAAATCCTTTTTTTAATTGATTTCATGTAATATTCTAATTTTCTAAGATTTTGAATTTGGGATTTTCATAAGCTGTATGCAATAATCATTGAAATTATATCAAATAAAGGCTTGAAATATCTCACTTTGCATGTAATAAATCTATGGTTATGTTTTCTGTGCCTTTTGTCTTTTTTACTGTCAGCTGATTCAGGAAAAACTAATGGCCTGATTTAATTTAACTTCACCCTTTAACTTTGTGGAAGGGTGTAGCATGGGCCAAGGAAGAACCCATTCAATTCTGGAGTGGATCCAAATCATGGGGCGCAGATACAAATAATTTTTTCAATTAGTCAAACCAAGTATAAACATCAGGTGTACGGAAGAGGATTAGGGCCACATGTGAAACATTTATTTGAGTTCTGAGTTTTAATTTAGAATTCTGAGTTTCTTCTCAGAAATCAACAAGCTCAGAACCGGGTTCACTGCCAAGTAGGTTTTAACTTACAAAGAATTTGTTTTGGTGTATTAGAAAATAAACACTAATCAATATAATAAAATAAAAGCAAATAAAAAGCAAGAACTGTAACCACAACTGTATGCTAACAATGTAATGTTATAATAATAAAGCAACAACAGCAACTGATGCATCCTTGGTAAAATGGGCATGTCGAACACTTCCGGGAATTTCAACCGTTCTTGGCGAAATCTTAACTTGTGTATAGGGACAGTATTTGGGCCACAAAAGATGACAAGAACACAAATAGAGACATGAATGCAGATTGAGAAAGGCCCTCCCATTGTTCACATGTGGCCCTAATACAATAATATCAATTACCCCCTGTGCTTCTCCTGATATGACCAGCCAAAATGTCTGCTGTGAAAAACTATTTAACTCAAAATGATCTCAAGCTTTTAAGGGTGTATCATGAAGAACGCTTTGTGACAGTGACTTTAATAAATTAGAGTCTGGGCTTTTTGAAGCTGCTCATGGTTACCTTTCTGCAACCACCTCCACACATTGGAGTCTGTCTCCTGATGTTGTTGAGTCTGATTGTAGTTTCTGATGTGCTCTGTGTTACAGTGATACAGGGTCAGAATGGCTGGGGAGTGACTTACAGCTCTACTCAGATCTGTGCCTTAAAAGGATCAACAGTGGAAATGAGCTGCACCCTCACATACCCATCCACAAGAAATCGCCGTGTTACTACAGTTGAGGAAACATTCTGGTTTATTAAACTGCAAGATAAAGAACCTGTGGATCTGAGAACAGACTCAGAGTACGCAGGTCGTTTACAGTACAGTTGTTCTAACAACATCTGCACTCTGAGAATCACAGACCTGAGAGAGAGCGACTCAGCTGAGTACAAGTTCAGGTTCATAACAAACCAATATGGGGGGAAGATTTACTGGTTCACCTGGAGTCACTTTGTCTGTCACAGGTAACATTTTTTTGGAAACCATGAAAGGTTGCTCCAAATTTTATCATGTTTGTAAATTCACCGTTCTCTCTAAAATCATATGCTTGGTTCTTTACAGATGCAGGTTTCCAGGTGCAGGTGAGCAGCTCAGAGTCATGCAAGATTGAATCATGTACACGGTCAGAGCTTAAGTGTCTCAGCAGCTGTAGTCTACGTGATCAAACCTCCTACATCTGGTACAAGAATGGACAGAATATTAAGGAAGCATCTTCTTATTCAGCCTACTTTTATCCCAAAGACAGCTATTCCTGTGCCCTTAAAGGACATGAGGATTTTGCTTCTCCACCAGTGTGTGAGTTCACTCCACAATCTTCTAATAATGTGACGCTGTTTTGAGCATCTCAGCTGATGTTCTTTGTCATGACTTTACGTATCTTTTAAAATAAGCAAACCCATCCACAGCAATACAACCGGCTGTGAATTACTGCAGTAAAGACTAGTTTTAATAATAATCAAGAATATTTCATTTTCAGGTGTCCATGGTCATTCATGCCACAGAGTGACTTACACTGACAGAAGCATCTCTGCCTTCAAAGGCTCATCAGTGGACATTTCTTGTATTTACAACAGTTATGACACTATCACATCTAAATTCTGGTTCAGTCCTGAACGTAGTCTTCAGTGGCAGAATCCCTCACAGCCTGAGGACCTTAGTAAAGACTCCCAGTATGCAGGTCGTGTTCAGGTCCTTGAAACAGAGAGAGGACGCTCCACTCTGAGAATCACTGACCTGAGAGAGAGCGACTCAGCTGAGTATCACTTCAAATTCACAGCAGGAAGCTTTGAATGGAGGAGCAGTTTACCTGGTACAACTCTGACTGTCACAGGTACTGATGAACACAAACTGTAACAGCACATTTAAACTATCTGATGACAAGTGAATGTGCTGAATAGTGATCCTGATGGGAAATCAGTATACATGTGACATTATGAAATTGTCATATTGTGCTATTGTTAATATCTCTGTGTGATTCAGTTCCACATAAAAAACAAATATTCCTGTTTTTTCTTCACAGATCTCCAGGTGCAGGTGATCAAATCAACAGTTTACCAGATTTATACTGAGGCAGAGCTGCTTTGTCACAGCAGCTGTCGTCTACCTGATCGTCCTTCCTACATCTGGTGGAAGAATGGACAGAAAATGGAAAGGGTGGAGACATCTTCTTATAAAGATCAGTTTTATCCTGGAGACATCATCTCCTGTGCTGTAAAAGGACATGAGGATTTCCCCTCTCCTTCAGTGTGTGAGTTTAATGAACTCTTTCAGAGGTGTTATAATACAAATTAAAATTTTAGACATAACTGTATTGGAGTCTTCTAGATCTTAATACAGACACAGCAGCATTATTTATAGAAAGAAAAAATACTACCAATAGAAAATCAATATTCAGAATCATGTTGTCAAGGACATGCACAGAACATTTTGGTGGGCGGGGCCTGAAGTGAAAAAATGCCACATACATTACCACAACTCTGACTTTCTTACCAAGTTATTTTAATTCCCTCACACTCACTCAATTGTTTCTACAAAATCACAGTTTACACACACGCACAAACACACAATAACTGATGATGACAAAAATTTTCACAATTGAGGGAGGGCTGTCTGTATCATGTAAAGATCGATCAACATACAACAAAATAATAGAATGGATAGTTATTGGATGAGGAGTCTACGATCAAAATAATGAAGTTACTACTTAAGGCAGGACACTTTCTGGCAGGTGCTCACAGCCCTTTTAATGTGTATGTGTTGTGATATAACAGAAATTCTTCCCTATTATGTGAAATTGCTGAGATTCAGGAATATTAGAAGTGTAACATTTTTGACTGAGACAGAATGGATCTTGTTTTTAACTTTTCATTTTAAAGCTTTAAAATGGAGTTACCAGTCTCTGAAGATTTATTTCAGACAGACTCGACAGACAGACGGTCTTTAGCAGTGGTAAATGCTTCGAGCGGCTGGTCATGAGGCAAATTAAAAATTGTCTACCGGCAAACCTAGATCCATTACAGTTTGCCTACAGACCCAATCGGTCCACAGAAGAAGCAATTTCCACCACAATTCACCTTACGCTGTCACACCTACAGCAGAAGAACACCTACGCTAGGATCCTCTTTATAGATTTCAGTTCAACATTTAATACAATCATCCCACAGCAGCAGGTGGAAAAGCTGGAACTGCTGAAGGTGGATACTGGCACCTGTAACTGGGTGATCAATTTCTTGACACAACAGAAGGTCAGCAGAAGGTCAGGGCGGGCTGCCGTACTTCAAGAACCATCTCAACAAGCACAGGTTCACCTCAAGGATGTGTCTTGAGCCCCCTACTGTTCAGCCTGTACAACTACGACTGCACTGCCTCAGCAACAACTACATCATAAAGTTTGCATACGACACAACAGTGGTGGGACTCATTAGCAGTGTTTCCTCTAGGACCCCCCCCCCTTCCAAAAACATAATCACACTTTACAAACAAGCAGAGGTGAAGCAAAAAAACACAACATGTCTCAGCAGCTCTTGTGTCCATGAGCATCGCGTACCTTAGAATACCTTAAAACTGCAGTGTTGGTCAGGGGAGGCTGGGGGTCCTCCCCCAAGAAAATGTTATGTTTTCCAATGAAAAATATGTAATTAGATCTTTAGAAAGTAATTTGGTTGGTTTTGTTGCTCCACAGTGATTTTAAATTGATGGCACAGCATGTTGTGGGCATCACCCCTAAGCCTTAACGGCAGGAAAACCCTGTTAATGTGACCTCAATCACTATAGATACGACTGTTCATGTTTGCCTCTTTATTTTACAGCTTCTGACATTTATCTGTTGACATTAATATAAAAAATAGGCAGCATGAGAAACCTCCTCCTTTCTGAGGTGTATTTTATTTGCATATTAAAATCCAAAAAAGAAACGTCTCCTCATTAGCTTAAAAGGACTAGTTTGCATCACTAATTAGCTTTACTCACCTCAGCTCCTCCAGTCACCTTAGGAGGGCTAGCAAACACCAGCACACACCACTGTCTATTGACGGAGCTGCTGTGGAGAGGGCAGCCTTAAGTTACTGCGAGTACACTTTGCCAACAACCTGGCCTGGACTATCAATACCACAGCTGTCATCAAAAGAGCACAACAGCAGCTTTACCCCCTTCGGAGACTCAGGAAAGCAGGTCTCCCTTCTGTACACCTCACTACCTTTTACAAGGGCACCATTGAAACTATCCTGACCTATGGTCTTACTTCCTGGATTGGAAACTGTATGGCAACTAAACAACGAACAACTAAACAGGGTTGTGAAGACAGCCAGCAAGATCATTGGTGCTCCACTTCCCTACCTAAGTGAGATCTACCAGCAACGCTGCATTTACAGAGCCATCTCCATCATCAAGGACTTACACCACCCGTCCCATCACATCTTCTCCCTCCTGCCATCTGAGAGGAGGTACAGGAGCATTAGCTGCAGATCAAGCAGGATGCTGAACAGTTTTTTCCCACAAGCCGTGAGAATCCCAAATGGACTGTTCCCAATCACATGTCCCCCACAATGCACACACACACGCACCTACAGCCCCGTCACCTAGACAGTACAGGTGAAACTTTAAAATTCAACAACTGTATGAAACACTGTTGTGAGCTTGGCTGCTTAGTGTGTATTGAATTGTACTGATTGTTGGTTTTGTTGTTTTATTTTTTCATCACTCTATTTTTTAGGAATGTGTTTTAGGTTATATTTTAACTGGGTTATTTATTTCTTATTGTCCTTTTAAATGCACTACAAAGTAGCTGATGAGAAACAACTTTTGTTTCTCTGCACATGGAAATACCAGGTGAAATGACAATAAAGTTTATCTTATCTATCTATCTGAACATAAGTGCTGCTACGACAGCTGACAAATTAGATCAAAGGCTTGTTATTGGCTGTCAGTTTAAATAAATAGAATTCAAAACTGGGACAGCTTCAGCATTATGGACGTCCACTTTGACAAATACTAGAGAGAATCAAAAAGAAACAGACGTTTTAATGAAAATACTTAATTGTACATGATAACATATTCTAGTATTTAAATAATTCATGTTCATATCTCCTCCAGATGCTCCAAAGCTTCCCTCTGTGTCAGTGAGTCCCTCTGCTGAGATAGTGGAGAACAGTTCAGTGACTCTGACCTGCAGCAGTGATGCTAAACCAGCAGCTAAATACACCTGGTACAAGGAGAACCAAACACTGCTCAGTAAAGAACCACAGCTTGTCTTCAGCTCCATCCAGTCCTCTGACTCTGGAGAGTATTACTGTGCAGCTGAGAACCAGCTGGGGAGGAGGACATCATCCAAATACATCATTACTGTGAAATGTGAGTGGAACAGGTTATTTAAAAATAACAAACAGCTTATTAAATATGTCTCAGATTTGATTTAGGATTCATCCTGAAGGTGGCCTCTATACATGTGTTCAAATAATTTCACAAGAAGGCTTAAAAAACATGAATCTAATATCTCTCCAGTTGTGTGTAGAAAACCACAGGAGGTCAATCACCTGTCTCAACATGCCTGACACTGTGTTGAAAGATTTAATGTCACTAGTGCTTTGCCAACCAAATGGACTTTGCACACGGCTCCTCTCTAAGTAAAGCCATGTCAGGTAAAATGCACTTACACTTGCCAAAACTGAAAGTTTGTCTGCCCACATCACTCGCAGTGGCAGCTGCTCCAGTCCAGAGCATCAAACACTAATGGAGACACTGTCGGTTAATGATTCTTTAATACACTTAACTTTCCAACCTTCTGATTTTCATAATTAAGATTTCTTTTCCTAAAATGAGCCATCTGATGTTAGCTAGCTGATAGCCAGCACTACTTATCACCACTAGCCTATATGATTTTGAATTATTTATATTGTAGAGATACATTTTGACATCACTATACAGTTCATTATTTCATAAAGTGAGTCTTTTTACAATAAGCAAGCCAAATGTTTTCACTCTGGAACTCAGGAGCTTTACCCGGCTGGGTTAATGTTAAAAAACAGGTTTGTTATTTCAAACGTATTCAGTTTCGCCAATTTATAAGAAAAGTCATTGTACTTTTGATGTAGAGCAGGTGTAGACCGTATTCTGTTTAATATTACTGCGTCTGACAATTCCCAATTCCCCAACAATGTATGACCACTGCTTTACTGAATGTAGATTACATTTCATTCATTGTCAATATCAGCAAGAGGAAAGGAGACATTTGCTAAGAAATAGTAACTTGAAACTTGTAAAAGTTGGAACTAAACTTAAAATAATAAGAGTTAGGAATTAGAGCTGATAATGCAGACTGCATTATGACAGTGTCTTTGGTTCTGGTTCTGCATTGTGTGGGTCTGTGTTTGAGCGGTCATGATGGTCTGCTGCTGTGTGCTGGTCTGACTTTCAGGCAGTTTTGCTCTAGAATACTTGCCAGCTGACAACAAAAGTTGTTGTGTCTGATGGGGCACCCATCAACTGCTGTAATAAATATGTGTTATCATCATCTACAGACTGAAGACATTAGTTAAATAAGCAAGGATATTGTAAGTATTGTAAGATTTTAGGTAACTGAAGCACGTGCCTGTGCTGTACTGGGTTTCTGTTATGACCTGGACAGAAACTCCAAAATGCCTAAAAACAGGCCTGTAAACAAATATTCATAAGTTGTCTCTCTTTTCTCCCCCAGATGCTCCAAAGCTTCCTTCTGTGTCCAGTGAGTCCCTCTGCTGAGATAGTGGAGGGCAGTTCAGTGACTCTGACCTGCAGCAGTGATGCAAACCCAGCAGCTAAATACACCTGGTACAAGGAGAACCAAACACTGATTCAGAGACCAGAAGACATTTATCATTTCACCTCTATCAGCTCTAAGGACAGTGGGATCTACCACTGCAAGGCTGAGAATCAGTATGGCCAGATCAACTCCACATCTGTATCCATAGATGTCCAGTGTAAGTACAAAACATCAGCAAGTCACTTCCACAAACAATCTGTCTAATTACAGATAGTGGATGTTAATGTGAGCTTATGAGCTTGTTAACGTTAAGCTGGAGGAAACAATATCATGTTCTAAAGTAGCATCACAAGAGGTTTAAAGGATCATTTCAGATTATTTAATGCTAACTTATAATATAGTCACATGCCATTTGTACATTAAAAAAGCTTTGGGTCACTAATCATTCCTCCTGGTGAAGAAGAGATACCTTTGTAGAGCAACATGGATTCCAAAATTCACATGTAACTGATTTTCAGGCAGTCTGAGTTTCATGAATCAACTGTAACTTCAAAGAGTAAATTTGTTATGGTGCAAAATTTCCTTTTGGTGTTTGTCCAGACAGTGAATCTTTGCTGAGCTGCAGCAGAAGGTTTTAGTCTCATTGGTGTCCTGACGTTACTCTGTCATTCACGTAGCGTTCTGTACACATTGTTTTTTAAATGTTATCCAGCGACAGGTTATATTGTAATTCCACTGATGTCCACTGTCTGCTGAGGGTTTGCCCAGGGAAATAGTTCAATCCAGTATTTCCACAGACTGCAGCTTCCAGCAAAGGAGAAGAGCAGAGCGGCACAGTCTGAGAAGATATTGGACATTGGCTTTGCTCTGAGCTAACATTTTATATGTCCAGACAGAAAGTAGACATCTGTGAGGTCAACAAAATGCTTTTTAAGACGCAAGCTGCTGCTGGATAACAACATAAACATTTTGACTTATCTTCTAAGGCTCCTTCCACAACTGTGATTTGGTTCATTTGGTCCAGACCAAGAGAAGAAATTATTCACCGTTGTGTCTCATCAGAGTTCGATTGACAGCTTTCATTTCAAATGAACTGAACTAACCAACACGTCCTCTTACTTAAATGACAAATGACTTGAACTCAAATAAATAACTCAACACTGACTTGGTGTCACATGGGACTTGAACGCTAGTCTGCTGTTCTTCCTTTGCTGTCGTCATAAGGCCACTAGAGGTCTCAGTCACAAAAAAAACTAACTATGAGTCAAACAACATATTATGGTTGCCTTTCTGGTGAGGACAGGCTGGTACTAACTGGGCAAACACATCAGAGTTTGTTTAACCGGACCAAACAGGTAAAGAACCCTATTACTGTAGATCACAAACCAAATCATGGAGTAACATGCAGCGTGCTGAGGACACAAATATGGCTTTGGGGGGATATTTCCTGATAGTAGTTTTTTTCTCGAAACACAACACTGGCAATAAACCTACACACAAATACCAAATCTTCTTTGCCTTAGTATTTCTATACATGTTCTCCACCAGATGCTCCAAAGCTTCCCTCTGTGTCAGTGAGTCCCTCTGCTGAGATAGTGGAGGGCAGTTCAGTGACTCTGACCTGCAGCAGTGATGCTAAACCAGCAGCTAATTATACCTGGTACAAGGAGAATGAAGACTCACCTAAAGCATCAGGACAGATCTTCACCATCACTGACTTCAGAGCTGAACACAGTGGGAATTATTACTGTGAAGCCCAGAACAGAAGAGGACGTCATAACTCCACCTTACATCTGACTGTTGTGGCAGGTAAGGTTTTATAATTTACAGAGTTTACAGCCACCACATTTAAAGGTGTCCTCACACATCTTTGAGCTGACTTTGGGTTACAGTAGCTCACCTTACTTTAGTTAGGATTAGTTTTACGTTTTCACAAAACAGATCCCAAAAAACACTTAAACCGTTCTTTGTGTCCATTTATCACTAATTCACTATTGGAAGAAGATTTCCTAAATCTTTTCCAGTGTTTTTTTTTATTGTTGTTTTCCAGGTTCATCGAAATTTCCACTCGCTCTATCAGTCAGTGCTGCTGTTCTGGTCTTCATACTTCTTCTCTCTGTCGTCCTGTGGATTAGGTGAGCACATCAGTTTCTCTGTGATTAAATGTATTTATAGTCACACTTATTTAAGTCAGTCTCAAAGCAATAGTCACATGCTCTTATGAACATTTAAAGTTAGCTGTTATGGTTCCTCCTGACCCTTAAGAGATCCCCACCTAAAGCAGTTTCAGTCTAATAGTGTTGTGTCGTTCATAAGACCTAATTGTGTGTATGACTCGAGAGGAACAGGTTGTCTCAGTGAGTAATTCGCTCATTATCACTTTTACGGCCGTTAAGCCGTGGGTATGTGTCTGCCCAGGAGTCCTCTGCAGGTCCTGCCATCCTCCCCTCTCTGCAAGTTGCAGCGAGGAGGCTAGTGTGCACACCTGTCCCCTGTTGTCAATCAGCAGGAGCGCAGGAGCTGGTACAAGAAGCAGAGGGCAGGCAGACTGATGGTGGACAGTGTGGAGAGCAGATTAGGATAGACAGACGGCTTAGAGAGCTGGGTCATACTGCAGCAGTGGTGTGGATCGAGTCCAAACCTCGTGTTGTAGTTTACTCTCTCAGTGGAGGGAGGGTGGTAAATATTGTTTTAGTTTCCCCCCTTTGTGGCTTTTGTTTTCTGGTGAGCTACATTTTCAGTTTGCTGGCGTGGCATTCGTTACCTAAACTGGGCGCCTCCTCTTTTTTTTGGGAATCTGTTTTTGTTATACCTTGCTTTAGAGTGCCTTGGTTCCTAATATTGTAAATAAAATGCCAAAACTACTGATAAATCAGTCTCCTTGTTTCTCCTTATACCTGAAATGATTTTATTGTCACTAACCTCCTCCCCTGGACTTTTCACTGGAGGTTCGTAATAATCACGCATGTGTGAAGGATCTTGGACTCTTACGTTCACTCGTCACATGGCAGCTGCACGGGCTCCGTCAGCACAGGAAACAGAACTGATCAGTTCATGACTCATAGCAACTGTGGGTCTCTAGGTTTGAGTCCTTCAATTGTCACGTGACAGCTCCTACTGTGGAGCAGGAATGAGTTACTCGTTCACTGCTCACATGGGTCCTTGGTTCATTCTGCAGGCTGAGTGACTGCCAGTGCTGGAGAATGAGAGGCAGGTCGTTTGTCAGGAAACAGTCACTGGACTGCTATTTTGTTAATGAGGTGACATTTAATAAAGTATAACATTATTACAGCGCAGTGATGTGCTAAGTTATAGTTTTAACTCATGGATAGGGATGTTAGGCTGCTGTATGAATGAGCACGTTAGAGATAAAGATTAATTAATTATATACAGAAGCCTTTATATGGCTGGTCTGGTTGTGTACTCAGGAAAGATTGTGAAAATAGAAGGATTTAGCCAGAGTAGTGGCATATAGACGACATATTTCTGTGTTTTTACATGGTTTGAATTTGGTTGTGGGCCCAAGGGGGTTTATATAATGACAGAAATTGATCAAGAGGTGAATTTGTGCATTATATTTAGGCAGCCTTCTGTGTTTGTGAACGGCGCTGTTTTTTAATCGCCCACTAGAGGGCTGCAGCGCCACAATAACCAGCAGAGTTCAAATGAACAAAATGACGAGTCTGTCAAAAGAGTCGAACTTGCCATCTCTTCAATCTAAGTGATGTAGGACTTCCTTCCATTTTAAAAAACTAAATTCCCACTTGATTTGTCTAACTGAGAAGTTTATTAGCTTCATTTTAGCACAAAATGAGAATTTTAGATTTTGTCCCCCATCACTTATACTGAAACTACTTTAGTGAGGGATTTATTTAATACATTCATTGTGATTTTGCTGTAACAATTACAGCAACCTATAACTCTCAATGTGTACATGGGCATTTCAGCATTGTATTAATGTTTGCTTGAAGAAATGTGTTTAGTCATTCATTTGCTTCTTTTATTTATTCTCTTGTCAGAAGGGAGAGGTCTTTGCAACAACAACCTGAGGCTGATGAGGCACCACACCACAGAGCAGAGGTACAAACTAAAACATGCTGTTCAGACTGCAGAGTCATCTGAAAACTCATCTCATAGGTGCATCACATCCTTCTTTGACCCAAATTAACCACGCTCTCCTTTATCTGTTTCCCAACCTGATGGCTCGTATGATCAGATGGAAAAAATTACAGAAAGCAAAACCTGTTTTATTGTAAATGTGGGCACCATATACAGCATATGACTGTTAAGACTTCAAAAACTTTTCCTTCCCACAATAAATTAAGCAGCTTTTATCCAGACATTCTTCTGGCCATACTTCTGTTTCCCTGTTAGAATGAACATACAGGACTGTCATCTTGTAAATAAAAGGGTGTTAAATAAAACATGAATACTATTGACCTCTGCTGGTGAGCAGCAGGTATTGAAACACCAAAGAGATAAACAGTATCAAGCTTCAGTACTTTGTTTTTTTGGTTTAGCAAATTAGGCTGAACACACTCACGGTCACGTCATGCTGCAGTGCAGTAACAGTCTTATTTACTACCTTAAGTTACACTTGAGTTCTGTTTGTCTTGAAAGCAGTATATGGAAAATGTAAAAGTCCTCTTGTCTATGTGGCAGGAGACAGATGAACTTCAGTATTCAAGCGTACAATTCAGTTAGGAACCAGGAAGAGGCTCTCTACTCCAACTTGAGCCCAGCTCAGCCCCTCAGAAACGAGGAGGAGGTTGTTTACTCGACCCCCAACGTCAGCAGTGCCGCAGGGTGAGCAGCTCTTCACACAGGAGAATCTTTGTTGCTATTTGAGAGTATTTAATTTCACATTTTGCTGTTGCATGTGTCTTTTTCATGTCTTTAGGTTTCTTGTTAAGTGTTCTTCTTTTAATTATTGATTTCTTCACAGAACAAGGCCTCAAGCAGCTGAGGAGGATGTATCTGCCCTGTACAGCAGAGTTAATAGAAGCCACTGAGTGTGATGACAACATGGATCTGTGGTCTGTATTTATGCACGGCCCATTTAATATTTCCTCAAGACAGACTTAGTTAGAATGCAGAATTAAGGCAACAATATGTTATTTATATATGTTATTTCTATATTAATGAAGGACAGGTAGATTAAACATTAGATACATGTCTAACGGTTACAATAAAACCTTCATGAAGTAGGATTTATCATATGACAGTTGTGTTGAACGGCATTAGTTTTAGCTCAGTGTAATAATACACTTCATCTTTTCAGGACAATGCTTCTGTCTTTTCTCTTTTTTTTTACTACTTTGATTAATAATTATCACAACTGGTTACAATGTAAGTCAGTCGCATCTATTGCCAATATTTATATGCTCATTTTTTGAATTTGTATTTTGATTTTATTGTTATTTCAGCTCAGTATTATTTTGCTGTATGTGTTTCTCTGAATGTGAAACGTATTGCTTTGTCTTGCATGGAAAATAGTGAGTAAGACTCTCCTTGTTTAAACTGATGAATGACAGCTTGGTAACACTTTTTTTTAAGGTAAATGGATATAAACTGTATTTTTTAGTTGCATTTAAGCCTTTGAGTTGGAGTTTGTATTCCAATCTGATTAAACAGATCATTTATCACATCTTTTTGTTGTTGTAACATCTGAAATGAAAAGCGTTAAATCGTTTTAGGGCATGCATTATTAACTAGAGTAATACCTTTTCCTATTACATAAGTTGCAGTGTGATTTTGCTCTGTAGTCTGGCTTGCATACAAATATGTAAGCTGTTGATAAGGATCATATTTAACGTGGCCACTGTCTGAATTTAATAACCTGATGGTGGAAGGATTAAAAGATTTAGAGTAATGATCACTGTATTTATGGATACATGTAAGTATGATTGCTTTTATTTTATTATATTTTCCTGTGTATATATCTGTGGGTATATGCTCATATATAGCCATTTAGGCAACATCTACATATTTATTTAACTTATTACAGCCTATAAATGGAGAAGGTTAAGTTGGTCAGAATATATCAAATATAATAAATATCATAAAATACTTTAGTTTAGGCTTTGCCTTGGTGTAAACTACTGACCTCAGAATCAGCTGCCCTGAAAATCTCCCGCTTCTCTCTCTTGCTCCTAAAATATCTTCATCTGGTCAATGAATGGAAGGATGTACAACAGCATTAACAGGGACACATTTAGTTTTCACTGACAATAACATTATGTGGGGACTGATTTTGTTTTGAAATCGTCTACTAAAGACAGGCAGTATTAATGGCGTTCACATCATCAACACTAGTGTTTTCCATAGCCAACTAAAATATCCCATTTCCTTTACCTCAAGTAAACATATAGCTTATAGAATAGCATATAGATAGCAAGCATATAGAAACTTACAGTTTCACTGTGTATCACTCACTACTCTTCATTCACCATGCCTGTGAGTCTCTCTGTTTGTGTTAAGTCATTCTGCAGCTTGGCAGAGCAGCGGTGAAGTGCAGCCTCCCTCAGGGTCCTAGTGCCTGACCACCAGTATGGATTTAAATTATGAAGCAGAGGAAGGATCCTTTAATAAATTTAATTTGTATTATTCTATTTATCAATATTCTTTATGCCCTTTAAGTGGTGGATAGCTCGACGGTGACGGGTGCTAATTTCATTTCCTGCCCCTTCCCCACACCTGATCTCATAACAATGAGAAAAGATGTCGTTATAGGTTTGAAACAAGGATGAAAACTTAGACTAGTCATGCAGAGCTATTTAATGTTTGGACAATCAACCTAAAAGGCAACAGCTGGGCAACAGTCAGTCACATGTTCCAATAGTTTTGCTCACTTGCAAAATGGGTGGCTTCCAACAAAGGGTGGTTTGTCCTGAGTTGTTTAACACATCTAGATGTGAATACCAGGAAATGAGAGCTGAAATTCTGAACTCTTGTCTCATTCTCATCTTTTGATCTTAAACCCAAATGTCATCAATGAACAACAAAAACAAAGGAATTTGCCTTACCGTTCCAATAGGTTTGGAGGGGACTGTATGTGTGAGTGACCTCACTTCCCCTTTCTATATCAGCAACTTCAGTGAGCTCTACAGTAGCACTGCCTGCTCTGTGTTACTGCAGTGAAAAATGTAGTTGTACCTGTGCTGTTTTTCTGTCAGGCAGGGCTGGACTGGTAATCTGGCATACCGGGCAAATGTCCGGTGGGCCGACGCACCTTTGGGGCCGGTGTAACGTAAATTATTTACTTATAAATAACAGCAGACGCTTCAACATCAGTTGCAGTACCCTGCGTTGTGCAGGTACAGGCACTTGAAGGAGTAAAAGACCTGTGGTGGCCACTGCCAGGCAAGAGAGGAGGCGTGCGTTAGCGAAACAGAGGGACAAAGTGAGAGAGAGGAGATGAAGCGGAAAGCATGGAGTAGCTCAACCTGTAGAGAGGAGGAGGGGTAGGGTCATTTACAGTTGGGATGCTGGGAGTATGTAGCCACCACTTTTGAAAGCATTTGTTAAAAAATGTTCTGAAAAATAGCTGCACCAAGAAATGTGAAATGTAACAAATACAAATGCTATGAAAAAGGTTTATTTGCACAATAGGAAAACCTGCAATGCAATAGAAGAAACCTCTGCACTGTTCAACAAAAAATAATAAGCTACTGATTACTGCATTATATTTTATGATATTTTTATATTATGAATAGTCACCTGCCACCTGAATATTGTCCTTCCCTTTATAAAAATAAAGACATTTCCACCATAACTTGGTCCAGGAAATGTCTACAGAATGCAGGAAATTAAGTGTTTAATGCACAAACTATTCTGGGTGAGGACCCCTAGACCCACCATTCAATATTTCAACTATATATTTTTTTTCTTTTAAATAGTAGGTCTATTAAAATATATTCTTGTCTTGTGGTCATGGACATCAATCTTGTGAAATGTCACCTATCAGTGTTTCATCACACCCCTAATCTGACCCCTTAAAGGGAACGATGGTGTATTGGTGAGAGGAGTCTGACCGATTTTCGTGGGCCAGCAAGACCGAAAATGCCAGGGCCTATTTTTTGTCCCAGTCCAGCCCTGCTGTCAGGTGTATATAGTCAGACACTGCACACTAATAGAGACATATGTGTCTGCAAAAGCTCACTAGTGCTGTGGTTCTCAAACATTTTCACATCAATGACCCCTAAAGTGACACATATCAGACCACGGATCCCCATTTGATAACATTTTGTTTCAAGGTCCCTCATCTGATTTTATTTTGGCTTTTAAATGTTTTCATTACAAAAGTGTATGAAACCTATAACCAAAATAGTCATACTTATTTTACTTATGGATGAAATGATCTTGGATCATCTTTGCTGGGGACCCCCTGAAATCCTCTCAAGGACCCCTGGGGTCCCTGGACCAAACTTTGAGAACTACTGCACTAGTGGACTTTTCTTGCTCGTACAAGACTCATGAAGAAGATGTCGATTCAAAATTTCGTCCTGAACAAAATCATCCAGGGCAGAATCCTTTGACTATTTTCAATCCTGCATGTTTGAACATTGCTCTGTTTCTTTTACTACCAACAACTGTCGATCAGTGAAAATGTGTGTAACCATCAGCAGGAATGTGTAATGCTTTAGTCCTGTGCTGATGCATTAATGTTTGTCCTCCGACTGCAAGAGACAAACACAACAGGGACTCACTCATAAAACATCACTGTTTCTGCATCATGCAAACAGTAAGAATAATGCTTTTATATTTTTTTCATTTCAACTTGGACACTTGAGTTTTACAGACATTCATCTGTGCATAATGTAAAGAGGAAGGAAGCCAGGGCAGCTTTTAACACGTCAGTGTCTGTTAAACCAACTACAGAGAGACAAACTGGTCAAAGATCACATCATCCCCTTTTCATTAGGAATGTTTATGGTGACTAACTCACATACAGGATTTCATATATGTGTGATCTACCTGCTGATGTGATTTGACAGACGTGAGGAGCAGCTATGAGTTTAACAGCAGCAGCGACTGGATTTCTTGTCCTTCTTCTCTCTGTACAAGGTACTGTGACGCTTTTAGCACATTTGATGTGTGATGATAGGAAATGTGGTGTGATCTCTGCAACACCAGACATTTACTTCTTTTTCTTTCCAACAGAGAGCTGTGTTTTTTACACCAGCAACATCTCTATATGTTTAACAATGTAAACTTTAGAAACAGAAGTTCACAAAATGTTGATTATAAAAAATCTGAATTGTGTCGACTCTTGAAAGCCATCACCAGTCAAATGCTTAAAAATGATCTGATACAGTTTATCTCATAAACACAGCAATAATTTTAACTTCCACTTTTATAATAGTATAAAGTTGAAATAGTTGGCAAAACAAAAACATGGATAAACAGCTGAAGTATTTGGCTAAAGGTACAGGATAAACTAATGTCGACAACGAGGAGTGACTATATGAGTTCATCTGACAGGGTCCTGGAGTGTCGGACAAAAATGGACTGGAACCACTAAGTTAGTTCACTGATCAGTAATTTGGTCTCCTGCATTATCAGTTTCCTTTTCATAACTTCTGTGTAAATTATGTGTATTGGTGAGAAATTTACTATCAACAATTTGTAATCATTGGTGTTAAAGGTGGTGAATACAGGAAAGACATTTTGATGTGCTATACGTTTGTAATATCTCACTTGTCTTATTATGTTTTGAGGGCCACTCTGTGTATCCAGACCAAACCTTAGAAACCTTTTGGGGCTTGACATTAACACCCGCCAACCTGCCAACTGCGGGGTGTTGAAAAAAATTGTAGTCACAAATGAATTGCAATGTGACACTAGACACTACAACTCCCGTGAGTACTACCTGCACATAGAGTTTGCTCATTGGTCCATTAGTGAAGCCTGTTGTCTTGCGCGCTACTGACAGACAACTCTGTAAAAAAGAACACGTTGTGGAGATTAAAGAAGCAGATGGGCCTGAGTGCTGTTTTGCTCTGCCTTTAATTATCAACTTAACCAGCAGCAGCGATGGCAAAACAAGCTTTTTTTTTAATAGCAGGAGAATCCACACAACAGGCGCGTCTCACTCTCTCGCGAGGGTGCGCGCGCCAAATAAGACATCCAGACTTTAGTCAAAGAAAATATAAAAGTTTAATCTGTCACAGGGCAGCCACAGTCCCATAGACCTGTAGACCGTCGGCCTCCCACCTGCTTTTAACATGATGATCTCTGTCATCACATCACATGCGATCGACTGGTCGCATGCACACACACATCAACACCGCATTCAGTCAGTGCGTGAGTGTGCGTGGCCGAGCAGTGTGGAGAAAAAATGCACAGGAGAACAAGAGAAAGAGAAAAGGCAGAGCTGAGGAGGAGAAAAGCCAGGAGGAAGGTGTAAATTACAGAGATCTTCATGATTAAGGGACATGCTGGTGTTTTTTTTATTTTAATAAGTAATGGTGAGTATTCGGGTTCAAAATAAAATTTGGTTATCATTGCTTGTATTTAGGGTGAACATTGTTAGTGCTGGGCGAGTTCTATCTCAAAACGTTTTGCACCGGTTTGCAACGTTTTCGGATTGAAAGACATGTTTCCTTGAAACGTTGCGCAACGGGCTTTATGTTTTCTCCGGTTTGTGGGCGTGTCTCAGGTGTTACCCAATCAGCTGCAACAAGTGTGTAAACACAACGGTGTTAAAAAGGCAGGATAATGCAGTGCGCTTGCGTACACAACAACCTTTATCGGGCAACCACCGTTTCCGTTGAAAAAAAACGTTTCCTGCGTTTTGTCGGCGCTGAACTCGCCCCACATCTCCACGCTGGTGAAAAAGGGGTGGAAGCTTTCCGGGGCCCAGCTGCTAGGGGGGCCCAGCACTAATGATGTTCACCCTAAATACAAGCAAAGATAACCAGATTTTATTTTGAACCCTAATACTCGCCATTATTTATTAAAACAACAAAAAAGTAGAATTTATTTAATGTTTCTTTAGTAAATTATAGCCTGTTCTGGAAACCCCCTCTCCTGAAAATGGTTTGAGTAAAGTTTGTTGTAGCAACATCAAAACATTAAAAGTGCACCGCATGCAGCAGCCTGTATAGGTGAAACTCGAAAAATATCATACAAAAGTTATTTTATTTCAGTAATTCAAGTTTAAAGGTGAAACTAATATATTATATAGACTCATGCAAAGTGAGATATTTCAAGCCTTTATTTGATATAGTTTCGATGATTATGGCTTACAGCTTATGAAAACCCCAAATTCAAAATCTCAGAAAATTTGAATATTACATGAAATCAAAAAGGATTTTAAATACAGAAATGTCAGCCCTCTGAAAAGTATAATCATGCATATGTACTCAGTACTTGGTTTGGGCCCCTTTTGCATGAATTACTGCCTCAATTTGGCGTGGCATGGATGCTATCAGCCTGTGGACCTGCTGAGGTGTTATTGAAGACCAGGATGTTTCAATAGCGACCTTCAGCTCTTCTGCATTGTTCGGTCTCATGTCTTTCATCTTTCTCTTGGCAATGCCCCATAGACCTGAACCCCATAGACCTGAATCTATGGGGTTCAGGTCAGGCGAGTTTGCTGGCTAATCAAGCTCAGTAATCCCATGGTCATTGAACTGGGTTTTGGTACTTTTTGTAGTGTGGGCAGGTGCCAAGTCCTGCTGGAAAATGAAGTCAGTATCTCCATAAAGCTCGTCTTCTGAAGGAAGCATAAAGTGCTCTAAAATGTCCTGGTAGACGGCTGCGCTGACTCTGGACTTAATAAAGCAGTGGACCAACACCAGCAGATGACATGGCTCCCCAAACCAACACAGACTGTGGAAACCTCACACTGGACTTCAAGCATCTTGGATTGTGAGCCTCTCTATTCTTCCTCCAGACTCTGGGACCTTGGTTCCCAAATGAGATGCAAAATTTGCTCTCATCAGAAAAGAGGACTTTGGACCACTGAGAAACAGACCAGTTCTTTTTTTCCTTTAGCCCAGGTAAGACGCTTCTGACATTGTTTGTTGCTCAGGAGCGGTTTGACAAGAGGAATACAACATTTGAAACCCAGGTCCAGGACCCGTCTGTGTGTGGTGGCTCTTGATGCAGTAACTCCAGCCTCAGTCCTTGTGAAGCTCCCCCACACGTTTGAATGGCCTTTTCCTGACAATCCTCTCCAGGCTCCAATCATCCCTGCTGCTTGTGCACCTTTTTCTTCCACACTTTTCCCTTCCCCTTAACTTTATATTAATGTGCCTTGATACAGAACATCCAACTACTTTTGCAATTACCTTTTGAGGCTTTCCCTCCTTGTGGGACTGCAAAGGTCAGCAGTCTTCCCCATGATTGTGAATTCCACTGAACCAGACTGAGAGACCAATTAAAGGCTCAGGAACCCTTTGCAGGTGTTTTGGATTAATTAGCTGATTAGAGTGTGACACTTTGAGCCTACAATACTGATCCT